>VZQC01009175.1:1173235-1234951 GCA_009823505.1 Rhizomys pruinosus | reverse complement strand
AAAATCCAACATCCCTTCATGCTTAAAGTCCTGGAGGGAATTGGATTGGTGGGATCATTCCTCAATGTAATCAAAGCCATATACAGGAAACCCACAGCCAATATCATCCTAAATGGGGAAATGACAGAAGCATTCCCTTTAAAGGTAGAAACTCGGCAAGGCTGCCACCTGTCACCACTCCTTTTCAATATACTGCTTGAATCCCTTGCTAGGGCAATAAGGCAAGAAAAGGAAATTAAAGGAGTTCTAATTGGAAAAGAGGAAGTGAAGCTATCCCTTGCTGATGATACGATTTTCTACTTAAGGGATGCTAAGAACTCCACCGGAAAACTCCTAGAAATGATTAAGTACTTCAGTACAGTGGCAAGATACAAAATAAATCTAGAAAAATCAGTAGCCTTTCTTTACACCAACAACAAGCAACTAAAGAAGGAATACAAGGAGACCTTCCCACTCACAATAGCCTCAAAAACAATAAAATACCTAGGATCAAACCTAACCAAAGACAACAAGGATCTCTACAACAAAAATCTTAAACCCCTGAAGGAGGAAATTGAGGAAGATGTCAGAAGATGGACAAACCTCCCATGCTCATGTATTGGGAAAATAAATATAGTGAAAATGTCCCTTCTACCCAAACTCATGTACAGATTTAATGTGATCCCAGTCAAAATCCCCAAAAGCTTCTTCACAGGCTTGGGAAAAAAATCCTCACTTTCATTTGGAAAAACAAAAGATCCCAAATAGCCAAAGCAACCCTGAGCGAAAAGAGCAATACGGGGGGGGTTGGGGGGGGATCTGTATACCAGACTTCAAACTATACTACAGGGCAATAGTCATAAAAACAGCTTGATACTGGCACAAAAACAGACCAGTTGACCAATGAAATAAAATTGAAGATCCAAACCTGAGCTCATACAATTTCAGCCACCTCAAATTTGACAAGGGGGCAAGAAGACACAATGGAGGAAAGACAGCATCTTCAGCAAGTGGTGTTGGCAAAACTGGATCACGACCTGTAGAAGAATGAAATTAAACACCTACCTCTCGCCCTGTACAAAAGTCAATTCCAGATGGATCAAAGACCTCAATGTAAAACCCAAAACTCTGGAGGTGATAGAAGAAAAACTTGGCAGCAGACTACAAGACATACGCATAGGAAAAGACTTCCGAAAT
This sequence comes from Rhizomys pruinosus, assembly GCA_009823505.1. Taxonomy (NCBI): domain Eukaryota; kingdom Metazoa; phylum Chordata; class Mammalia; order Rodentia; family Spalacidae; genus Rhizomys; species Rhizomys pruinosus. Next base: position 1,233,775 of record VZQC01009175.1, on the reverse strand, counting down.
CAGACAGCAGCTGCACAAGAAATAAGATCGACAATTGACAAATGGGACCTCATTAAACTCAAAAGCTTCTGTACATCAAAAGAAAATAAAGGAAGCGAAGAGAAAACTCACAGAGTGGGAGAAAAACTTCACTGCAGATACATCTGACAAAGCATTAATTTCCAGAGTATACAAACTACTCAAAAAACAAAGAAGAAAGAAAACAAATGAATCATTCAAAAGATGGAGCAAAGAACTGAATAGAGACTTCACAGAGGAGGAATTAGCGATGGCTGAGAAATATCTTAAAAACTGTTCGTCACTAATAATTAGGGAAATGCAACTCAAGACCACTCTAAGATATCATCTCACTCTGATAAGACTGGCCAGGATCAAGAAAACAAATGATACCAAGTGCTGGAGAGGTTGTGGAGAAAGGGGAACACTCATCCATTGCTGGTGGGAATGTAACCTTGTACAGCCACTATGGAAATCAGTGTGGAGATCCCTTGGAAGACTCAAAATGAGCTTGCCATTTGACCCAGTCATACCACTCCTGGGTATATACCCAAAGACTCATCTTACTGCAGAAATACATGTACAGCTATATTTATTGCAGCTCTGTTCACAATAGCAAATAGCTGGAACCAACCCAAATGCCCTTCAACTGACGAGTGGATAGAGAAAATGTGGTACATGTACACAATGGAGTTCTTTTTTTTTTTCTTTTTTTTTCCATTTAATTTATTTTTATTTTTATTTTTAAGGGATTCTACAATATAATGACACAGTTGTTTGCAGATAACATTGATGTTACTCAGTATGTCATACAATTAGGTAATTGGTGCATTTTGCAAGAATCTATGTCCAAATTTTGAACAACCCAAGGTTCCCATAGTCCAGTTGGAGAAGCTTGTATGCACAGGCATGTTGATCAATTAGGAGTCCAGACTATATTCCTGTAGTCTCATGATTCACCCCTATCTCTCCGCAGCCCTTACAATCTACCACGCCTCCTCTTCCGCAGTTTGTTCCCTGGGCTTTGGGAAAGGGGCACAAGTGGGTGAGAAGAAAACAGTCTAATTTCTTTGGAGTTGTCATTTTGGACTCCAGTCTGTTCAGGTTGTTTCCCTTCATGGATTGACAGCTTTCCCAGTGATACCCTTTTTAGTCATACTAACAAAGCACAAGCTATTGGATGTACAGACATTTAAGCAGTACTAATTATTATGTCAAGCTAAGCTGTGAGCATAGACACAGATTCTTGGACATTTTTGCTGGGTAAAGTATTCTGGGTTGGCATTCATAGTCCTTTAACACTGGGAATGCTTTGCTCCATGTTCTTCTTTCTTTCATGGTTTGCGCTGAGAAGTCCTTTGTAATTCTGATGGGTTTCCCTTTGTATGTGACTTGTTTATCTTTTGTGGCCTTCAGAATTTTGTCTTTGTTTTGGGCATCTAGCATTTTAACTATGATATGGCATGAGGAGTTTCTTTTATGATCTTGTCTATTTGGAGTCCTATGTGCTTTTTGTATTTTATGGGTTTGTCTATTTTTAGTTTGGGGAAATTTTCATCTATTATTTTGTTGAAGATCTGATCAATATTATCTCTTGAGATTCTTCTCCTTCCTCTATTCGTATGATGCAGAGGTTTGATCTTTTCAGTGTCCCATTTTTCCTGGTTGTTCCACTTTTGTGTATTTTTAAATTTTTCATATACTTTATTTGAACTTTTTAGTTGCTCTGTGTTATCTTCCAGGTCTGATATTCTTTGTTCTGCTTCCTCCATTCTATTTCTGAGGCTTTTTCCTTTCCTTTCTTCTTTTTTAAAAAAATTTTTTTAAAATTTTTATTTATTTCCGTATGTGTACGAATGTATTGTCTGCATGCAAGTCTGTGCACCCGTGACGTGCTACGCCGCAGAGGTCAGAAGAGGGTGTCGGACTCCCCTGGAACTGGAGTTCTCCTGGAACTGGAGTTTCAGACGGCTCTTGGCCGCCATGTGGGTGCTGGGGATCGAACCCGTGTCCTCTGCAAGAGCGGTCGGCGCTCCTAACCGCTAGGCCATCTCTCCAGCCCCCTTTCCTTTCTTCTTGATTGGATGTGTGTTCTATTTCCTTTTTCATTTCATCCTGTGATTTCTTTAGTATTTCCATTTCCTTTTTGAGCTTCTCAATCTCTTCTTGGTGCTCCTTACTTCGTTGGTTTGCTTCCTTTTTCAGTGTTTCTACTTCCTTTTGGAGTTTGTTTTTTTCTCCATTTAGTTCTTTCTGGAGTTTGTCAATTTCTTCCTTTAGTTCTTTCCGACGTTTGTCATTGTATCCCTCTAGGTCCTTTTTGAGTTTTTCATTCTCTCTCTTTAGTTTTCTGAATTCTTCTTTATTTTCTTTAATATCTCTGCATATGTCTACAATTATTTCTCTAAGATCTGTTTCTTGGGTCACCTCCAGGGGGATCCCATTGTAGCTATCTCCTACAGGGTTGGTAGAGCTTGGTGTGGAATTATCCTGCACCTTTCCCATGTTGTCCCTTTGTTGCATCCCTGGCATGTGGTTTTCCCTTTTGTGATTCAAATCACAAATGTCTTTCACTATGTTATAGGCTGGTTTTGCTTGCCTCCTTCCAATGCTTTTTTTTTTCTTTCCTCCTCTTTGTTTATGGAGTATTGGCTTGTCTAGGTTTCAGGCTTTCAATTTTGTTTATATATTGGATATTGGAAGTCTAAGTCACTCTTCCCTTCCTGTTCTGAAGGTTCTCCAGAAAAGTCCACTTGGATACTCTCTCATCAATTCCAGTTGGGGGCGGTATGCCTGACTTAGCCTGTGCCCCCGTACCTGTCTGTAGCGACTTCTGGTCTCCTGTGCTTCAGGAGCCCCCCTGCACAAAGACACAATGGCACCGAACCAAGCCCACCTGACACCGGCTGCAAAGGTGAAGGGCAGCTCCACCCAGACAGCCACCCCCTACAAAGGTTTAGAGTTTAGACCCTTTTCCAGCAACCCAAGAGTCAATCTACCCTAAAATCTACCTGTCCGGAGTGACTTCTGGGCTCCTGTGCTTCAGGAGCGCCCCACACAAAGACACAATGGCACCGAACCAAACCCACCTGGCCAGTATTATATACCTTTCTAAGTGATGTCATTAGCTAATTTCTTTTTGGATACTACTAAGAGATAGTTTTAAGGGACAAGGAGGTGTGGCAAGGCATTTAATTTATATGGTATGAGACAACCTCTAAAGAAGTACAGAATGGTTCATGTATCATGGTTCCTGACTTAGGAATATTTTGGCAAGCATGCGGATGCTTAGTAATGGTAATTTACTAACAGAGTATACTAATGTACTAATAGTGGTGCTTAAAATGCTCTAGAATGAAAATCCAAGCAAAATGAAAAGCACAGCATGGATGGATCTACTTTAGCTGTGTCACTTATGATATATTATGGCCCTTGTTTGATACATGGCTATAATAAAGCATTGCCTTTCAATTAGAGTAAGTTAACTTTAAAATTAATATTGTGCTGATGCTTGGTTCCATTTAAAGAGCTGGGGACAGGGAAGAGGATTTTGAACTATTTGCTAATGCATCAGCTCCAATGGCAGAATATAAATCATAGTAAGCCATGGGTGTCTGCCCGGTTCTGATCTCTGTGTGGAACATGTCAGTGTCAAACTTTAAAAATGTGCTTCTCATGAGAATGGCCTGCATTTGGTAATTGGACAGGAGTGGATTGAATTGGAGATTAAAGTCTGGCCCTTTTGAAATGTTTTGACATTTTATCTAGGACCTTGCCTTTTATTAAAATCATTGATACCTAAATTTTTATTTTGGCTGGTTTCCTGATTATATAGGAAGGCCCAAGGGAATGATGAAGGAGATGCATTAGGGAAACGTATTACCCAAATTATCTTTGACATCTCTAGCATGAGGATCAAGCCCAGATGGCTGAAAAAAGAGCATAATCAATCAATAGGAATATCCACTTTAATCTTTCCTTGTATGTCCAATAAATTTCATTCTTCTGTTCCTGTTAGGAAGATACATCAGGAATTCCATCAATATTAACAAAATCCATCCCGTAGGCATCTATGTCAGTATTTCTCAAAACTCATGTATGAATAATTAATGAACAGAGCTAATTAGGGAATAACATCTACACGTGTGTGTGTGGGGCACTTAACTTCTTACTGTGTGCCAGGGATTCTGTAGGGCATTTTGGATAATTAATAAACACCTAGTAAATATTAGTTGTCTGAAAAATGTGAGATTGCTTCATAAGTGTGTACCAAAATATGTATACATTAGTAGAGTGATCTTACAAGATCAGTTAATTAATTATTTCAGATATTATTATACTGATCTACATATTTTAGGGCATAGGATCAAAGCACAAAATATTGTTCAGGCATTAAGTGGATGCATTATATCATTGGGGCGTTTTTGCTGCGTCTTCATTCTGATAAGCAGTATGGAGGAAAGGGAATTTGCCTGTGTTATGCACATACAAGTGCTCACCAGAGAATCTAGTCCTTAAGCATTAAAGTTCATTAATAAGCCTGTTTATTCAGTTTAATATTTTATGTGTGTGTATTTATAATCTTCAAAACAGACAATTAGACAATTCTTTAGTCAAAATTGAAACCTAAGTAAATTATTTTAGTAGATAGGATTGAGAATTCAGCTCACATGAAATTCATGTTGAGAATAGGTTTGAATAAAGAGACAGCTGGTCTGTGAAAAAGATGTAATACAGTCTACAGCATAATGGGATGCATACAGTTCACAATTATGTACTATGTTGCTTTGAATAAGAAGTGCCATCCTGGGTGCAAGTATTTGAACACTTGGTCAGTTGCTGGTGCTGTTTGCAGACAGTCGTGGAGCTTTCAGGATATGTGGCTTTGCTGGGATAAGCCTGTCCTTGGGGGAGGGGGTGGCCTTGAGAGTCCGCAGCCTTGTCTCACTTGGCCTTGTCTCTGCCTTCGGGGACTGATTGAAGATGTGAACTCTCGTCTTTCTGCTCTTGTTGGCCTGCCTCCCCTACCAGCGTGGACTTTTATCCCTCTGAACTATAAGCTCAAGGAACTGTTCTTTTTCCAAGTTCTCCTGATCATGGTGTTTTACCACAGCAACAGGAAGGTGGTTAATCCACATAAATCTGAAGAATAATTAGAAGAGATGAGCTTGAGTGGTACAAACTCAAAGCAACAATAAGAAATCAGATGTGTTAACTGCCCTCACTTAATTACTATGCATTATATACTTGTTTTGATATATTACACTATGAATATGTTGGTCAAAAGTTTAAACAAAAATTTAAGGACATGGAAATTATAACAATCCCAATTTTATTATCTCACATTATATATATAAAATGTGAGATATATATATGTATATAAAATGTGTGTCTTCTGTTGAGACACTGTACCCTATAATAATGCACAATTAAAATAACAAAAATTAAGAAATCTAAATGTGATTTGACCACTAGGAAATAAGTAGGAAGTTTGAGAGATAAATGGAAATTTTTTGTTAGAAGTTCAATAGAATGGAGGCTGGGCAGCGAGCATACATCAAAACGGGAAAGGAAAATAATAGCAAGACTTGAGGTTTAAAGGAAAGCTGATTAGAAAAATTAACGGAGAGGAAAACAGAAAAGGCCCAATTCGAAGTTACTGCTTCCCATTTACATATTAATTTTTATGACCTCATGATGGATTCTAGATATTCCCTAGTGGCCCAAACTGGAAATAAAGTAATTCAGAACAGGACAGAATGGGTGTTGCTGGTGCATGGAGCAGTTCATCTGTCCATTTGTAAAGAGTTGCAAATGGAGTGTGGAGGATGATTGTCTGTAGGACCAAGCTAATTAGTAAGTTAGAGCAGAGGGTCAAGTCAGGGTTTATATGAAACGACCCCATTTGTAGTGACCAGGTTAAATATTAACTTATCTGAAAATAGAGTATGTACTGCTCAGCATTGCAAGTATAGAAAAAGATAAGCTGAGATCTTCCAGCCCAGAAATGCATTTAGAATGTCTTCTAGTTGCTAGACATGGAATAAGAGATGAAAAAGACAGAGATGCCCTTCACCCCTCACAGTGGTCGGCAATGGCGATACATGACTAAACACATTGTCTGGAGAGAGGTGACAGGGTTACCATTCTCCACTGCCCCCCAAATCTCTGTGCTTCAAAGATAGAAGCAGTTGGTATGTTTTATTGGTTATTAAAGAACTGACTTATTTAGCTGATCTCTGTCTCTCTCTCTCTCTCTCTCTCTCTCTCTCTCTCTCTCTCTCTCTCTCTCTCTCTCTCTCTCTCTCTCTTTCTCTCTCTCTCTCTCTCTCTCTCTCTCTCCCTCCCCTCCCCTGCCTCCCATCCCTCCCTCCCTCTTGCTCCTTGGAGTCTTTGTTAACCAGGACGATTTCTGACCATAATTTGTATTTCTAGATGTGTCTGCTATTCTGGAGGAATATTTTAGCCAACCCAATAAGAGGTTCAGTGTGGTGATGTTTATTCTTAAATATAACCCTGTACATTTTGTGCTCTCTTGTGAGTCCACCCTAAAGAGTGGTCCTTCTCAGATTGCTGTCACAATCAAGGTCATGAATCTTGAAGACTACGTGCCAGCTTCTGTACTATTGTGTATTTCTGATTCTCTTACGAAATACCCTGTTGGGCTCATCTAATATCTCTGTTAGGTATGTGTGTTCACCTAGGCCTGATGAAGGCTCCTAATAACACTGAACACAGATCTGACAGGTGCAGTGCTAGAAGGAGCTCCTCTTTTCTTGTTTCTGTACAGCGCTCCCTGGTGCCACTCCCTGATTTCATCTTACTGTAGACATCTCCTGCCTTAGGTGTGGCTGGCAAAGGGCCAGCCCATCATCTCATGGAACAACTTTCCGCTGTTCAGAGGATGAAACACCCTCATGATGTCTTAATTTGCTTTCAATATCTAGTCCTGGTCCATCTGCCGAGAAATATGATGTTATTATTTGGTTACTGGAAAAGTCAACCTCAGGCTAGCTTTAAAAAAAAAAGATAACCTAAAGTTATTACTGATTTTTTTTTCTGAAGAGATCTTGAGTTGCAACTAATTATCCTTTCACAAAATCTGTCTTTTCTTGGTATCAGCATTTTTTGCTCTTATTTTTTTCTAAACTCCTTCAGTTGTGCCTTCAGCACAATACTTAAATAGACTTCTGGGAGCAGAGAATGATCTATTTTTACCACTTTCCTCTGTAGCTCTCAGAACTGTTTTCCTTCTCTTCCTCGAGTGGTATGCCGCAGTAAACTCAGTTGAAGCGACCAGTAGTGAGCATGCATCACGAATCTGTACTAGTCTACCTCCATTAGCATAGCTGGGGGATTTGTAAAGACACAGGAGCCTGTTTAGCTCACAGTCTTGGAGGCTCAGAAGCATGGGCTTACATGCTCAGCTCCAATGAGGCCCTTAGTGGCTGCTGCAAGAGTGGAGGAGCACAGATGAGAGGGAGAGGTCACATTTGAGTCAGGAAGCCAGAGAATGGGGAAGGACTGGGGTCACTCTAAATTTACGGCAGATCCTCTTCCAGAAGTTTGCTAGGATCCCATACAGGCTGCCTTAATCCATTCCAGGAGTACCGTGGTCCATAACCCAGTTACTGTGCTTGACGCTTTTCCTCCTGCAAGTCCCTTCAGCTCTCAATATCCCCATGTAGAGGAACAAGTCCCCCTAGACAGGAAGCCATGGGACAGTCCACATATGAAGCATAGCATTATCTACAATGAGGTATTGCAGATGTCACAGTAAAGGTCATATTAAATGAACACATTTTCTAGGATGGTTAAATATTTGGGTGCATTGTTATTTACTGAAGTGAGAAAAACCAGTGATAAAGTATACTATTTAAAAATATTAAAATGTCATTTGTTGATCAAACTTACAGTTTAGCAGTGTGTCTTCATTTTTCAATAGAAAATGGAGATCTTGATATAATTAACTAATGAGATATGAAGGCTTTATGGGGAAGGGAGCTGAGTCCTGGCCTCAGACTTCTTCCAACACAATTTCAAATAGAGAGGTTAGAACTACAATTGCCAGTTGCTATTGGTGAACAACGAAGTTTGAAAGAAATAGACTTTCATTTGCCATCTGTATTTTGGAAAAAACAACTTTGAAACATCCCCCAGACAAATGGGGTATTTGTGGGAAGGCTAAGGCCCTGGAAGCAACAGCAAGCACAAGCTGAGCCAGCCAGGTGGCAGCCGGGCTCTAGTAATGATGGACTGAGTGTGATTAGTGAGAGCTCATGTAGATGGCAGAGTGACAGCAGAGAAGATGAAAAGGCCTTCCGATGGCACTCACATTAGATTAGATCGAGCCCTTCTGAACAAAGAATCAAGAATGTAAGAATTCCCAAGGTCATGAAGTTTAATTATGTTCCTTTATTCTCTAATGCTAGGCACATTATATTATGTGCTTTGCAAAAATAATGCTGAAGCATAAAACTAAAACCAGATTATTTAATGCCCCATAAACATCCCAGATGTGTGTTGTGGTGTGCTGTTTCCTACCAATATGTTGGGCAATGATAGACAGTGATTTATTTATGAAATAACTGAGATTACTTGTTTCTTGTACCAGATGTGTTTTGCTATGGACAGTGATAGTAGAGAATTTGGGGGCTGGAGAGATAGCCTAGCAGTTAAGAGCACCGACTGCTCTTGCAGAGGACCCGGGTTCGATCCCCAGCACCCACATGGTGGCCGAGAACCGTCTGAAACTCCAATTCCAGGAGAACTCCAGTTCCAGGGGAATCCGACACCCTCTTCTGACCTCTGCGGCATTGCACGACACGGGTGCACAAACTTGCATGCAGACAGTACATTGATACACTTACAGAAATAAATAAATACTGGGCGTGGTGGCGCACGCCTTTAATCCTAGCACTTGGGAGGCAGAGGCACGCGGATCTCTGTGAGTTCGAGGCCAGCCTGGTCTACAGAGTGAGTTCCAGGACAGCCAGAGCTTACAGGGAGACCCTGTCTCCAAAGACCAAAAAAAAAAAAAAAAAAAAAAAAAAAAAAAAAAAAAAAAAGAGAATTTGAAATACACATGAACATATATGCATGCAGTGACTAATAAATCCTATTTAAACATCCTGTCTCTGACTTTTACTGCACACATTAATCTCTGATAGTTTACATCATCAGGATATTTAATATCAGATATATTCCATTTTTAGCTTGGGGCCACTCATCGCCAAGTGCTGATATATTTTCCCCATAATGATATAATGTTTGATGATACTGTGCTTATAGTCTTCTGTACCCAGCATCCTCACAGTGGCACTTACTCTCTGCCTGTTAAATTCCCCTCAAATTACTGCCTTACCCCGTGTCTCACCATTGTCATCTAGCCTCTAGGCCGAGTAGTTTTCATTTCTCAGTATTTACTTCTGAACTCACTGCAGCTTCTCTTCTGTCCTTCTTATGGAGTGTGTTCCTCCCAGGGCCACAGTGGTGACTACATATGGACTCCAGGGCTCCTTTGCAGTCATACTGTGGTGTCACACTTGGGATTTTGTGCTTGTGGGAGTCCAACTGACCTACCACAATAGGGAGTTCCATCAACTGCAACTTGTTCCTGACAGAAACTTATGGAACCTGGGAAGACCAGGATCAAGTTGTTGGCATATCCAGTGTCTGGCAAGGACAAAGTTCTGTTTTGTAAAAGGCAACATCTCACCATGTCAGGAGACTGTGAAAGGGGCAAGGAATCTCTCTTTCAGCCCCTTTACAAAGACACTATTCTCATCCATGTGTGCGACGCCTTAAGCTAATCATCCCAAGGCGTCATCTCCTATGCTCACCTTGGATGAAGCTCAAAGTATGGATTTTGGAGTTCAAACCAAACATTCCAACCACAGCCAAGCTATGTGTCTGGGCTATCAGTCTCCTTATTCATTAGTCCTTTTGCCTCTCTGTCATGAGCTTTCCTTCCCTTGTCCCCTGAAAGTGTGTTTAATCTTCCATTTCAATAGCCTTTCCCCTAGTGTGGCACTCATCATCTCTCCCCTGCATTATACAAACTGGGATATTCCCAGTCTCATAGGTTGCGTGTAGATCTTGCCATCTGCTCCAGAACACATTCTGCACTGTGGGTAGAATAGCCTCCCATTTAAATTAGTTCTGCACTGGATTGGTTCAACCATTATCTGCCCAATAGATGAAACAGAAAAGCAATTTCCGCAGCACAGAAGCTGCCCCAAGTCTGGCTCCCACTTTCTGTTCCTCTGTCCCACCCGCCCACTTTCCTCCTTACACCATGTGAACACCCTCTGAACTCCTTTTCCTACCCATGTACTTTTTCTCTGTACGTTTAGCAATATCCAGTTCTTTTTCAGTCTCTTTGTGCTTTCCCCTCATTGAGCAGGTCACTGTAATATCTCTATTAGAGGGAGATGGAGGTGGTCTGAGGAAATAAGGCCCATGTAGCTGCATGGTTCCTACAGGCACCTTGAAATGATCTATGCATATTCATGTAGTTCTTGTTATTAGATTAGTCTCCGGTGTGCTGAGAGAGATTTGTAGAGGATGCGCAGGAAACCAATAAAGATAATTAAAAGTTTAGAAAATTAGAATCATGAAGAACTCAAAAAAGAACAATTATTCAGCCAGGAAAAGAAAGAGCCTGAAGGGAGATATAAGAGAGAAAAATTATTTCCTAGAGGATAGAGTCAGACCAGCTTCCATTAATACTGAGAGAAAAGCACAGCAACGTGTGCAGGATTTATATTTGCTGCAGGGGACAGTCCCCACTAAGGAACGAGCTATCTAAAGTAGTTTATTCTTGAAACTCCCCAAATTTGTTTATCTCTAGAACTAAAAGCTATATTTTTTCTTCTGTCTAAGCAATTTCAGTATGAAGAAGCCTGACTGTAGAGAAGTGATCTGGTTGATTTCTTGCAGTCTTTTTTTTTTTTTTCCCATAGTGAGTGATTTCCTCGCTTATTCTGGTTTACTCTTCGCCTCTATCCATCTCATTGAATGTTTCTCTCTGGCTTTTGGTCTCTCGGCCTCTATTTCCATGTCTTTCCTATTTTTCTCTTGTCTTTATCTCCCTCAATACTTTTCTTTTTCAGCCTCTATCTTCCCACTAGAAACAAACGATTCTCTGAAATCACTCCTGGAAAACACTCCGGCACAGTTTTATACATTTCCTGTGGTATGTAGAACTGCATTTTTTTCCCCTCAGAGAAGTATGGTGTTCTCACATTCCACACTATCAGAAGTCCAAGGGTAGAGGGCACAACTCCATCCTGCTCAGAAGAGAGAGCAGCACCAGAGAATGCACTGGTTACCTTTCAGCTCTGCAGCAGTGCACTGATACCTGTGTGTTGCTGTGATAAAACACTGTGACCAAGGCAACTTACAGAAGGAAGAGTTTATTGCTCTTTCAGTCCTAGAGGGAGAAGAGTCCACCATGGTGGGGAGGCAGGGCAGGAGGCAGCTGAAACGCTCACATCTGCGAGCAGGCACTGAGGCTGGGAGGACAACACTGGAAGTGAGAAGTGGGTATGAACTCTGAAAGCCTGCCCCCCCCCCACCCCCGGTGAAATGCTTTCTCCAGCAAGGCCACTTAAATGTCTATAAGCTGGGCCACCCACCGAGAACAAAGTGTTGAACTACTTGAAGTCTCTGGGGGCATTCATTCAGATCAGCACCACCAGTGATAGAATGTAGTAGACTGCTGTCCTTTCTGATACTCTCCTGATACTCAGGCTGGTACTTCCTCTATTTATTCACTGATGTTCAGGCAGTCTTTGACTTTAGTTCATTAACTTTGTTCCATTTTTAGCCTCTTTGTTGGGTTTTACCCTTTAGGCATGGTTTCATGGTCCCCTTTTCTGTGGTTGGCTCCTGGTGGCATCCTGTGACTTTGGATGCTGATGGATTCTGGTACCCACTATAGGAGTCCACATAGCAATGAAGGTACAAATGTCAGCACTTGTATTATTGTGGGAAATCAATGGAATTTGTGGAATCAATACAATCTTTTCTTTTCCCACTGAACAAATGCAGCATCTCCTTTGGCTTTTTATCTAGTCTTGATTAGATTTTGCTCTCAGGTGCTTCAGAGATAACACTGATTTGATTCTCTTACCGAGTTTTCACTAATTCTAAGATATAATATCTTAGTCGCAGAAAATGATCTAGTTTCCATTAGCACATGTTCACTGTGACCCAGTGAATACAGAGCTAAAACATTGGTAGTATAAAGAATTGAAATCGGTACCGTTAAGCACTCAAGAGAAAGGACCAGTGGCTTGTAGCTTAGTGCTTATATCATTAATGTCAAGAAGAGTGGTTACTGTATTATCTGTAATAGAAGCACAACTCAATCATAATCCTTTGTTTCTTCCCTGCCTCCAACCTCCCATCCTTTATGTCACTCTCCCTTTATTGTTTCGGCAAACATTTTGAGCACTAAGTATCTTTTACTTTCATAAACATCTATTGAGCACTTGGCATTTGATTGCTTTATAAATTACTAATTCATCTTATTTATCAACTCACTTAAGCCCTACACAGGCTCTGGGATTGATATTATTAATTTCCATTTTATATTTATGTAGTCCTTTTTCCAATTTCTTTACCTTTTTTTTTTTTAAATAGAACTGAGTTTCTGAGTTGAATAATTATTTGCTCCAAAGAAACTGTTTTTAATGTATATTTTTATTGAATCGTGTATATTTTATATAAAATATCTTAAACATCTTTATATCCTTATCTGTGCCTCCTATCGTCCCCCCATAATTTCATGCATTTTGTCATATATTGTAAGGATTATTGAGTCAAGTTAGGTGATGTCCCCCAGTGCAAGTTCATCTACTAGGGTCTAGTCACCCTATCTGGAGTCTCTCTGTTAAAGAAGATTGACTCTCCCTCACCCAGATATCAATAGTTCTTTGGCTAAGTTTGGGGTCTGCCGTCCATTTCTCCCATTCTGTGCTGGGTTTTTGATTGAGTTTGCATGGGTCAGGTACATGCTGACACTGTTATCTTAGGTTCATGTGAGCAAGGTCCCGGAAGCCTGTAAAGCTGTTTCTCCTGGCCATTACATCTTCCTGCTTCTTCTTCCACAATGGTTCCTGGGTGGGTGAAGTTTAATATTAGAGTCCTGTTCAGGAACCCACACTCTGCAGTCTTTTATTCTCTACAGTTTGGCCATTCCATTTTCTCAATGTGCATGTATATCTGTGTGGTGTGCACATGCATATGTGTTCATGTGTGTTTGTATATGTCCATGTGTGTGCATACATGTGGAGTGCAGAGGATACCCTTGGATATCACTCCTCATGTGTCACCCACCATTTTTTCTTTTTTTTATTTTTAAATTTTATTTCTTTTTCTTTTTTAAGTTAATTTTTATTGAGTGCATTTCATACAACATTTCCTAATCAAATTTAGACTCATTCCCCCATCCATGCTCACCCCTCACACCCCCCCACTCCCCGCCAGAGCTCATGGATTCCGTCATACATGTTAAGTCCTGTCTTGCATCTTTTTCTCAGTCTTTTATAACCCTTTTGATGCACAAGTTTACTCTTTTGGTCAGCTCTTTGAATAGGTTTTTCTATCTTTCATTCCTGCTAATTTTATATTATTCTAGAATATGCATATATACACTCGACACATGAATCAAAATTACAAATACTGAAAATAAAGTATAGGTTAATTCCAAAACACATTAGAGATTCACAATTTAACAGTAAAGTTGCATGCATGTAAAAAGAAGTATAACTTTATATTCTTTATATATATATATATATACATAGTTATGTATATACATAAATATATACATACATACATGCATACACATACACATATCACTTGAATTGGAGGATTTTTTTTCTTCCTTAAAAGATGTCATGTTTTCCTTAAGGAAGGTTCCTCCTTGGCAACCCAGACCATTAATCCTGCTCTTTTGCTCCACATTGGTCACCCACCATTTTTATTTTGAGACAAAGTTTCTTTCTGGCTTTGAACTCAGAATTGGCTGGGCTAGATCCCCTGGGAGCCCCACAATCCACCCTTGTCTACGGACTCTGCACTTTGCCCAGCCTGGATTTGTTTCTTTCTTAACGTGCCTGGTTTCTCTGGAGAAGCTGCTTTGTAATTCTCATCTTTATTCTTCTGGAGGTTAGGTTTTATTTTTTTCTTACCCTCAGGCTTCCCTCAAAAATTTTCCTGTATTTTTTGCAGTGTAAATACAATGCCTATGTGTGGCTTTTGGCATCTTTTTTGTATTTGTGTTTTCTAAGATCCCGGTACCTGTTATTTGGTTTCTGATATTGTCGATTCCAACATTTCTTCTGCTCTTTTCTTTTTTCTTCTGAGATTCCCAGCAGGGACATCTTACACGTTCCTAGCCGTTTCTCTGTTCTTACACACTCTGTTCCATTTTTTTTTTCATTCCTTTTTTCCCCTCTTAGTTTTTCTCTATTGGGAGATTCTAGTAACATATCTTTAAGTTAGAGATTCTCTTTAGGTGTGTCCATTCACTAGGAGTCTTCAAACGCATTCTTATTTCTGTCACAATGCATTTAGTCTCTAGTATTTTTCCTTACTATTTCCATCTCTCCGATTTGTCACTCATATAGTTTATGTTGCTTATTTCACATTGTAACTTTTACCATATTATCATAAAAATCCTTGTGTGGTGACACCACTTATACTATATCTACCTGATTCAGACTGATTTTTTTTTTTTTGGCCTGTTAACTATGGATCAGATGGAAGAGCCTATGGCATATGGTATATTGACCTTAGATGAAATAGCATGGTGCTACAGTGACATCCAGCCTTTCCGTGAACTGGTGCCCTCGAGTGTGAACTTCTCAGTGTCTCCTACCCCATCCCAGATGAGATGGCTGGAAGGTACAAGGGTCCAGTCTAGTAGGCTCTGATAAACCCCAGTAAGGTTAGGCTCCATAGAATAGATGCTCCCCAGAGATGGCACTGTGAAGATCATAGTGCTTAGGAGAACTCCAAAATGTGGACTTCATTCTTGTGCTTTCTAAAAACACAAGGAAAATTTTTGAACAACCGTTATCGCTTTGACAGTTTGGTTGTGCTCTGGAAGCTAGCCTGCAAAGACTCCTGCGACTTGGTCCCTTTGAAGTCCTTTTCTTACACAGTTGTCCACATTGTGGCTCAGCAGTTCATCAAGCACAGTTCAGGCATTCTCATCACTGCACCAGGTTCCTCAAGTATCTATTTAGGGATTTCTATCCACCTGTCAACTTCTATCCACCTGTCTGTTCTTTCAAGTTTGGGGATAGATGCTTACTGCATTCTTTGAAGGATCTGAGAAGAGTTGTTGGTTTTTCAGTTTGTTCAGTTTTTCACTTGCTGTTAGCATGAGGTGATGGCTTCCAAGCTGCTGATATACTGGGCTGGAGAACTTAAGTCTACTATGTCCATTTTAGATATATGAAAACTGACTCAGTTTTCAGAGACTGAAATTATTTGCTGGGATGCAACCATACTATAAATGATAAATGATAGAACAAAATATTTTTAAAAACTGAAGTCCATTTTTCTCTTAACTATTTCAATTAGTCTTTCTGTTTTGAGTGACATTTATGCATTATTACCTTGAGTAGCAATTATGCATCTAGTTGTCTATTGGTCAAAGATTATGAAGTTTCAGTCTGATAGGAGGATTGGTTTTTTTGAATTTCTATTGTACAGCATAATGAATAAGGTTAACAATAATATATTGTATACATATGCTATCATATCACTCTGTGCTCCCATAAACATATATAATTGTGGGGCTGGAGAGATGGCTCAGCGATTAAGAGCATTGACTGCTCTTGCAGAGGACCTGGGTTCAATTACCAGAACCCACATGGTGGCTAAGAACCATCTTTATCTCCAGTTCCAGGGGAATCTGACGCCTTCTTCTGACCTCTGTGGCATTGCATGACACGGGTGCACCAACCTACATGCAGACAGTACACTCAATACACATAAAAAACATATATAATTGTGATTTGTCAACTTACAATAGAAATAATGCTGAAATGAACACAATACATATATCTTGAAAACATAATAATTAAATTTTATTTATTTAGTCTTTAATCTGTATGAGTATATTGCCTGCATGTATGTAAGTGAATCTATGTATGCAGTGCCTACAGAGGCAGAAGTATGTGTCAGATCTCCTGGTACTGGAGTTACAGAGATTTGTTAGCCCCCGTGAGGGTTCTGGGAGTCAAACCTGGGTCCTTTGTAAGAACCCCCAGTACTTTCTGCTGCTGATCCATCTCTCCAGCCCAATACAATTGAATTTTGCAACATTTTCCAATAGTTTACTTAATCTAAATTAATAACTGATACTATTAAGTTATAGTAGTATTTCATATAGAGTAGAAGTGTTGTATGAGCAGCACATGGAGTATCTTCTCTCTCAGTTGGGAGCCTCCTTTTTTCCCAGAAGTGTAGACTTTCTTAGGTATAGTGAAGTTGATAGAATCCTGTGGTTTTACTACTAACAATGCATTCATTTAGATCTGAGAATAACTTGGAATAAAATGTCACCAATTCATAAGCCAAAAATAATGAAATTGAAATCAAAGAATTCATGAAAAGTCCCCCAATTTTGCAGAACTTGTAAGATGTGGGGACTAAATTTGAACCCGTGTTCCTTGATTCCAGAGGCAGAAATTTGCCCAGTCAATGGATGCTCTTTTAAGAAACCTTGCCTTCAAAGGGAGGGGGCGGGGATTAACCAAAGATTTACAATGTGTGTTTTCATAGAAAAGAATAAAAGTCTTAGAACCCAGAAATCTCTTCTGCTTTTGCAGAGAGGCTGAAGATCACTGCTGTATTCAGTTAGGACTCATATGCAGTGTGACTCTACTGACTGTGAGCCTCTGTGGGGGCATCAAGTAGACATGATTTTATAAATCAGAATACAATAGTGCAGGGTAAACACAGCATAGGCTTTGTTTAAGATTTTCCTAATAATACTGATGAATTATTTGAGACATCAATGGTATTTAGTTGTAGATTTATACAGTACTTCTTCCATAATAAATATTTGATTTCACTTCTTTTTATAGTATTTTAGGATTTAAAATCCCCATAACCAACTTTCCAAATATAAACTTGTTTTCATTTTAGACAGATGGCAAGACTTATATTGACAAAACATTTCTTTTTCATATTTTGGAAAAGTAGCAGGTACTCACTGTAAGACATGGCTTCTGGAAATTCTTATTCCTGCACTCAACCAATTTCACAACATGGAAAAAAGAATGTCTGGCTGGATAAGTTCTTCCTGTATTTGTTTATCTGACCTGTAGCACTTTTTATTCCTCTACTTCATATGGATTGGTAAGACATTCTCATTATTTGATTTAAAATTAAACTTTTCTTTATGCCACTATTGAAATGAATTTAAAGTTCTTTATTTTATTTATTTATTTATTTTATACTTTCTTTTACGTCATTGTTTTAACAATAAGTAATAAGTTGTGAGTACAAGCATCCTTCATGTAAAATCAATTTGCAAGCAGTTGTGTCCAAACCCACACAGTCCAAGGCTCCCACCATCCAGCTGGAGGGGCTTGTATGTACATTCAAGTTGATCAAATAAGTGTCCAGTCTATATTGTTGTAGTTTCAACATTCACCCCAATTGCAGCCCTTATGTTCTACCATGCTCCCTCTTCCACAGATTGTTCCCTAGGCTTAGAAAAGGGGCACAGGTGGACGAGAAGCAAAATAGTCTACTTTCTCTGGAGATGTCGTTTTGGACTCTGATCAGTTCTGGTGGTTTCCTTTCATGGGCTGACAGTTTGTCCAGGAATAACCTTTCGATCCTACTAATGAAGTGCAAGCAATTAGATATACAGGTGTTTAAACAGTACTAATTATTATGGTAGGTTACTTTGGTATAGACACAGATGTTTGGATGGTATGCTAATCCATGAATTACGTTTTTTCTGTAAAAGATGACAAGGTCTTACTGTGGCTTATAACATCTCCTAACCACTAGAGGATGTAAGCTTGTGGCATCAGCCATGAGTTATTCCTCCAAGGAGAGAGCTAATAGCCAATTAGATTTGGGATATACAGACATATGGCTGCCACTGCTGCACAGTATTTCCAGGCAGGTGAGGTGTAGCTGATGCTATTTTATTAAGCAGTTTTAATGAACCAAACATAAATAAGCTTACGTTTCTGTTTTAAAGAAAAGCGGCTTTTGTAATGGTAGCTTGGAGTGAGGTATATTGCTTTACTATGGGTGGCTATGTAGTGGAAAGCCTTTATAGGTAGATCCACACAAAAATCAAGGGACTCTCCTTGATGCAGAGGGTTGTATTCTAGTCAGTGTTGGACAAATTATAGCCCAGAGAGAAGAATGCCTTTCTTTCTGGATATCTCTGAAACAGCTAAGTGACCAGATCAGGTCTTCTGTGTTTGTCAAATTTCTGTTACTGCCACAAAACTAGAGCAAACCAATTTAATAAGCAAGGAGGTTTAGTTTGACTCACAGGTTCTAAGGTTTTAGTGGAAAGCCTTCAGCATTGTTGCCTTTGGGCTTACCCTCATGACTTCATGATGAAAGAGAGAGAGAGAGAGAGAGAGAGAGAGAGAGAGAGAGAGAGAGAGAGAGAGAGAGAGAGAGAGATTATGAATATATATCTCCTTCGAGGGAGTGCATCAGTTATTTTTCCTGTCTGTCCCCAGTCCCCAGTGTTCCATCATTGAATAATACTACAGGCTGGTAACCAAACAAATAACACAAGGGGCTGTGGGATATGTATCTGAACTATAGCATACTTTCTATCTGCTTGACCAGTGAGATCACTTGGACATCCATCTCTTGTCTGCTCAGCATCCTCTGGACACAGGTCATTCTCTCTGTATTTCACATTCTAGTCAGTGAGGCTAATCACAGTTCTCACTGGCTTCCACTGTTGTAGTCTTCTGAGATTAATAAAAAGCTGTCCATTGTGGACTGTGGAAGTGTGATGCTGAAAGGTCAACTCTAAGTATTAGAAGTAAAAGGAGAGAAGGCCAGGTGTCATAACACACACCTGTAATCCCAGCCCTTGAGAGTCAGAGGCAGGTGGAGTTCTGTGAGTTTAAGGTCTATATAACAATTTCCCAGCCAGCCAGGGCTAAATTGTAAGATCCCATTTTTTTATTTTTAATTTTTAAAATTTATTTCTGTATGTATATGAATGTACTGTCTGCATGCAAGTTTGTGCATCTGTGTCGTGCAATGCCGCGGAGGTCAGAAGAATGTGTCAGATTCCCCTGGAACTGGAGTGCTCCTGGAATTGGAGTTTCAGATGGTTCTCGGCCGCCATGTGGGTGCTGGGGATCGAACCCGGGTCCTTTGTAAGAGCAGTTGGCACTCTTAACTGCTAGGCTTTCTCTCCAGCCCTAAGATCCCATTTTTAAAAAAAGGTATAAGGGAAAGGTGATTGATCAACACTATTCTTTTATGCTTTTATATCATGAAATAAACACTACCATTTCCTAAAAAATATTCTATAACTCCTAGGTTACCAATATATGGATTTTATGTAGGTTTATTTTATAAGAGAAAAATCGGAGGTAAGTCTCAAAAAACGTCTGCAGCTTCACTGCAGGATGTTTTTTAAAATCTTCGTTTTGGGTGAATTTTCAGAAACATATATATATATATATAAGATTATATATATATATATTTTGATTACATATTATGTACACACATCTGTAATCTTTAGGCACATGAACTGTTTTGGAGTTTGAAGGCATGCAGCCATGTGCTACCTTTTCCTTCTTCTGCACACATGACAGACACTGCTGACCCATTAAAATTCTGCTCCACTGGGTGAAGACAGGGCTTCAGAATGGTCTGTATCACAGTGTTCTAGGAAGCTGTGACCAATCCATCTGGGCTGGGGGTGAGTTCAGAGCCACCTTGTCATTGTTGACTCCTTGCTTACATATGGAGATATAGAGCTCCTAACTTAGTATTTCACTGAGGTAACACAGCTTTGAACTTTTGGCAGTATATGAAATGAAAGCCAGATGTATGTTTCTCTAGTTTTAATCTGTCACATTGGCTTTTTCTCTAATTTCCAACTCAAAACACATTTATTGTATTCTTTATATTTTTCCTATTGTGACAGTGACGTATCCATTGCTCATTGATTGCATACCATTTGTAAGGCAGCCACTAGTTAGTGTCATCACACTCACCCCACTTAATATTGAGCCGAGAACTCAAGTCATGTATGAAATTAGCCGACCTGATAATGTCCCTTTGGTGCTGTTAAACATGAGATTGTGTGTCTCTCATTGCTCAAGCTTCTGTCACCTAATTATTGGTGATTTTTTTTCCATTCGTTTCTTGCCAAGCTTCATGTTAAAATGCCTGCTTACACGCGTGGTCTCATTTCTTTTATTCCCAACTTATTGTGTTCCAGTGCTTGCTTCTTCTTCAACCACTGAGACAGTTCTCTGTGTGTCCATGGCAATCAGGCTGTTCACTTTGACAGGTGTATTTCTATTTGAATTTTTAACTTAATTTAATCATTTTATACCCTCAATTCTCTTTTAAATTTCTTGTGAGTGAGATGCTGGTGGGGCAAGGTGGACCTGCCTTGAGTCTTGGGGGGCTTGACACCCGCCCCTGGAAGTCCCATCTTGGGCTCCAGACAGGCAAACAGACTCTGTGAGGTACAGGGAAGGCAAGGTGGAACTGCCTTGACCCTTGGGGGCCTTATGGTGTACTGGCCAAAGTAGGAACACAACTCCACTCCTCTTCCCTCCCTGTCGACCTAGTAGAGCTGTGGTGCAGAGGACCTAACAGGCACAGCATTGGTGATTATAATCTGTGCAGCCAGCTTTGAGGTGCCAAAATCCAAAGAAACAAATAAACAGACAAATCCACATGGCAAAGACACAAAGAAAAAAACAACATGGGAAAAGCTCATAATAAATCCACACCAAACTCTACCAACCCTACAGAAGATCCCTACAATGAGATCTCTGAGGAAAGAAGCCAGGATGCCAACCTTAGAAGATCAACTGTAGACATATTCAAAGAAATTAGAGAACTAAGGGAAGAGAATGAAAAACTCAAGAAGGACCTAGAGGGAGATAATAACAAATGGTGGAAAGAACTAAGGGGAGAGATTGAAAAATTCAAGAAGGACCTAGAGGGAGATAATGACAAATCTTGGAAAGAACTGAAGGGAGAAAATGACAGACTCCAGAAGGAAATGGAAACAATGAAAAGATCCCAGGCCAAAATGAAAAAAGAAAATGACCAGTGAACCAAGTAGCTACAAGATAAGAACAACAGGCTCCAGAGGGAAGTGGAAAATCTAAAGAAATTACAGGATGAAATGAAAAAAGATATTGAACATTCATCCAACTACCAGGAAAGGATGGGAAAAAGCCTCAGAAGCAGAATGGAAGAAGCAGAAAAAAGAATATCAGACCTGCAGGATAATATGGAGCAACTAGAAAGCTTAAGTAAAGATTACGAAAATTTTTGAAAAATACAAGAGTGGAACAACCAAGAAACATGGGACACTATGAAAAGACCAAACCTCCACATCATAGGGATAGAGGAAAGAGAAGAATCCCAAGACAACACTATTGACCAGATTTTCAACAATAATAGAAGAAAATTTTCCCAAACTGAAAAACGACAATCCCATACAAATACAGGAAGCACATAGAACACCAAATAGACAGGACCAGAAAAGAAACTCCCCATGCCATATAATTGTTAAAACACTAGATGCTCAAAACAAAGACAAAATACTGAAAGCCACAGAGAGAAACAACAAGTTACATATAAAGAGAAACCCATCAGAATTACAGATGACTTCTCAATCCAAACTATGAAAGCTGGAAGAACGTGGACCAAAGTATTCTGTGCTAAATGACTTTAGATGCCAACCCAGACTGCTATATCCAGAAAAAATGTCAGTTATAGTTGAAGGAGAAAGAAAAATCTTTCATGACATGAGCAAGATGAAAGAATACATGTCTAAGAAACCAACACTTCAGAAAATACTCAAAGCAATACAAAGAACAGAAGAAAGAAGCAGCTATCCCTAAGCAATTAAAGAGAGATCAACGAAAGCATAACAGAGTAAATACAAACCTAGACCAAGAATGCAAGCAAAAAATAAGGTGAAATGAAGCAACACATATCTCTCAATAATAATTTTAAATACTGATTGTCTAAACTCCCCAATCAAAAGACATAAACTGGGAGAATGGATTAGGAAACAGAATCCTTCTATATGCTGTCTACAAGTAACCTATCTCATCCTCAAAGACAGACACCACCTTAGAGAGAAAGGATGGGAAAAATATTCCAAGTGAATGGTATCATGAAACAAGCTGGAGTGGCTATTCTAATATCATATGAAATAGATCTCAAAGTAAAACTAATCAGAAGAGACAAAGAGGGCCATTACATCCTTGTCAAAGGAACAATTAACTATGAAGACTTCACAATCCTAAATGTCTATGCACCAAACTCTGGTACACCTAACTTTATAAACACTACTCTGCAGGACCTCAAGACACAGATTAATCCTAACACACTAATAGTGGGAAACTTCAACGCCCCACTGAGTCCCTTGAATAGATCAACTGGACAGAAAATAAACAGAGAGACATCAGAACTGAACAATACAATACAGCAAATGGACCTCACAGACATCTACAGAATATTCCACCTCAACACCAGAGAATATACTTTGTACTCAGCACCTCATGAAACATTCTTCAAAATGGACCACATACTGGGACACCAATTTAATCTCAACAAATACAAAAGGATTGAAATTATTCCATGCATTCTATCAGACCACAGTGCAATAAAGCTCAATATGAGCACCAGAATAAGCCCAACTAGTTACAAGAACACATGGAGACTAAACAACACCATCCTGAATAATGAATGGGTCAGGGAAGAAATAAAGAGTGAAATAAAAGTATCCATGGAACTGAACAAAAAAGACAGTACAACACAACAAAATTGGATAGCCTACTTTCAATGACCTTTGTAGTAACTGCTGCGACAGATCCCCTGTGCAGGTTGATCACACTGCTGGGTCTCAAGTGGGCTTGTGTTAGCATCACTGGGAGATTTAGAAAATCCCCCATACCTGTGACCTATACCAGCTAAAGTCAGCTAGGACCTCTGGGTGGGGTTTGGGCAATTGATGTTTCTTCAGAATTCCCCAGGTGCATCTTAGGTGGAAAAGGGTGGGCTAGGGCTGAGGGGTGGTCAGGCTGTGCAGTGGCAGATGCTGAGGTGTCTGGGAGCAGCCAGTGAAAAGCCAACAGATTTCAACAGTCAGCTTCAAATCATCAGGATGGGATCTGGAGGGTTTGAAGAGAGAGGGCAGGAGGTTGTTCCTGGAGTGACTCCTGGGCTGATGTCTGGTGCCCATGAAGGAAAGTGCTCAGAAGAGGTAAGATTATATTGTGAGGAAAAAGAGCAGGGATAAAACAATTCAGTGAAGTTTACAACAGATATTTAAAATTAGTGCAATTATCATTTTCTATTCACTGTCTTCTTGTTTTTTTTTTTTTTTTTTTTTTTTTTGTTTTTTTTTTTATGTGGGCTATGAGGTAAATGAAAGATCCAGAGGTGTTAGCAAAGCAGTGTGATGCATGCAGGGTTTTACTGGGAATGCACAGTTCAGTGCAAGGCTCGCCATGCTCAGACCTAGGTGTGTATCCAGAGGCAATCGCCAGGCCCATTCACCCATTTTAGGTACTGCCAGGAGGCCCTTCCTTACAGCTCTAGGGCTTGGTGAGAAGCTGACTGGATAGAACCAGAGGGTGACTATCTGCATGTTACTGTTCAGTTCCACCCCTGGGGTTGGTGGCCTGACTTTTTCTTTGGTCCAACAACTTTAATTTGGTGTCGCTATCTGCCAGCCCTTAGATCCATATTTCCCATTGGGACTGATTTCCCTAGACTCTTCCTTATTTGTGGGTATTTCCAGTATAGATGACAGCCATGGTAGAAAGGTCCAACAATGTGTCCCCTTCCCTTTCTCCTATCTCATGGACTACTTGGTCACCAGAAATGAATGACTTCAATTCAGGACACTGGGAAACATCTAAACACATAGTTTGAGTTAACTGAGCACACGTACATAAAATACCCCAATTGAATACTAGTCTCCTCATCCTTCCATTTCCAGGAGAGGAATTTCTCTTGCTTTCTCTTTTGATCTAATGGACATGCATTGTGTTAAATATTGCTACTCTGTTCATATAGTGCCCTGAAACTCTCAGGGTTTGGGACTGGCTTCTGATCTTCAAGGTCTGCCTGTCAGTGATCTACTATGTTATAAAACCACAGCTATTTTCATAGACCAATGACCACTGAGTACAGAGTGCTGGTTGAAGCTTATGATTCTTTCCGTTCAAGAGATAGTCTATTTTTGATGGAAAAATAGGCCATTTGATAAAAATACCTAACCTAAACATGACCTCTCTGAGGTTCAAGAGGAATTAAAAGTAGATACCTTTGGGTTTCAGAGAAATGCTTTTTAGGTTAGACATGAATGTAAGCAATTTATGGGTGGACAAGTAGCTGTTCAGATGTGAGCAGAAAGCTGATGGTTGGTAGCACAAATCATTCCAGTGGAAGTAACAACTTCAGAAAGGAGCTGGGAGACCTGTCAAAATGAAACAAACAAAATAGTTTATTAGTGATTAAAGCCCAGGTTTAGTCTCAGGGAAACTGACCTAAACATCAGAAGTACTTTGAAATCCTATAGTTTTATAGAATATTAAAATAAGATGAGGGGCTGGAGAGATGGCCTAGCAGTTAAGAGCACCAACTGCTCTTGCAGAGGACGGGGTGGGGGGGTGTTCGATCCCCAGCACCCACATGGCAGCTGAGAACCGTCTGTAACTCCAATTCCAGGAGAACTCCAGTTCCAGGGGAATCCGACATCCTTGACCTCCTTGGCATTGCACGACACGGGTGCACAAACCTACATGCAGACAGTACATTCATACACATAAAAAATAAATAAAATTAAGCCAGGCGTGGTGGCGGTGGTGACATATGCCTTTAATCCTAGCACTTGGGAGGCAGAGGCAGGAGGATCTTTGTGAGTTCAAGGCCAGCCTGGTCTACTGAGTGAGATTAAAAAAAAAAGATGAATGAGTGTTGACCAACAGCACTACTAAGAAGCACCACTTCTGATTGATTAGATACGTGTTTCTGTGTGCACATGTAAACATATATGCATGCTCACTCTTGTATGCTTGTCTTGGGGACTCTGTTAAATTTTAAAATCAGAGGACCAGTGAGCTGGCTCAGAGAGCTTGTTATCTAGTCAATGACCTGAGTTTAGTCCTTAGAGCATACACGCCGGAAGGAGAGAATTGACTCTTGCAAGCTATCCTCTGACCACCACCCATGCACTGTGGCATATTTCCCCCTCCCTTTCTCTCTCTCTCTCTCTCTCTCTCTCTCTCTCTCTCTCTCTCTCATATATAAATAATTTAAAAACGTTTTTAAAAATTTAAATTAGGAGCTGGGCATGGTTGTACACACCTTGATTCTCAGCACTCAAGTGACAAAGGCAGCTGGGTCCCTGTGACATCTACATAGCAAGTTTCAGGCCAGCTGGAGCCACAGGGAGATCCTGTCTAAAACAAAATTAAATGCTATTTTTAAATATTGAATAAGATATAGATAGTAATAGTATTGTTTTGGGTATAAACACTGATAAATCTTTAAATACAAATTGGTGATGTGAATGCATTGATAGTCTGTTTTAACTAGTCTACTTGGATATTCTCATTGGCTTGCTTTTTAGTTAAACCCGAGTCTAAGTTTTAGTCTGAAGGTTTTTAGTAGATGTGGTTGATATTTTTATTCGGGTGTTCTGAGTAAAGAAGTTTACTCTTGATAATGTGAAGTGGGTCTCATCCAGTTGACTAGAGGATTTTGGAGTAAAAGCTGAGTTTTCCTAGAGAAAGAAGAAATTTTTTCTGAACATTCCATCATCAGCTCCTGCCTGGTTATTGCAACCTGCAGACTTGACTGCAGGCTGTGGAGTGCCAGCACAAGATTCTACAAGCTAGTTCCTCGACACACACACACACATTATATATATATATAATATATATTTTATATATATATATATTTATTGTTGGCATCTCTTTCTTTCTTTCTTTCTTTCTTTCTTTCTTTCTTTCTTTCTTTTCTTTCTTTCTTTCTTCTTTCTATCATCTGTCATCATCTATCATCTATTGATCTATATCTATCTGTCTATCATCTATCATATCTCTATATATTTATCATCTATCTATCTATCATCTATATATCTATGTACCTACCTACCTATCTACCTACCTAGCATCTATCATTTATTCATCCCTCATCTCTCATCTGATTTGCTGAAGAACCCTGATTGAGACAGTTTAGATGATTGCGTTAGTTACTCTTCCATTGCTGTGATAAATTACCATGACCAAAGGCAACTTAGAGAAGAAATACTTTATCTTGGTTTAAAGTTCCAGAGGGACATGAGTCCATCATGCAGGGAGCCTTGGAGCAGGCGCTAGAATCTTAGTCCTCACATCTTCAAGAGCAGAGTCAGAGTGAGAGAACTGGGACTCTCAAGGCTGCCCCGTGACGCACTTCCTCAGAGAACTGGAACTCTCAAGGCCTCCTGATGACGCGCTTCCTCAGAGAACTGGAACTCTCAAGGCCTCCTGATGACGCGCTTCCTCAGAGAACTGGGACTCTCAAGGCCGCCCCATGATGCACTTCCTCCTGCAAGGCCACAGCCCTAAAGATTCTACAACTTCCCAAATAGCACCATCACCTAGGACAAAGCTTTCAAGTACCTGAGCCCATGGGGGACATTTATCATTCAAACTTCCATATTGATATCCAAGTACTGTCAGCTAGCAGGGTGGGATTTCTCCTTATGGTCCCATTTGTGAGTGCTTCAAATCCAGGCTTTGTACAGGCAGTGCAGTTCCTGCTGGATGTGGCCTGTGCCTCTGAGCCACCCTCCTAGCTCACCAGCCTTCCTGATTTAGGTCCCCTTTGCCTTTGGACATCTGCCTCCTCCTCCTTCAAACCCTTCTACTTCCTGGGTGAGGCCTCCCTTTCTCGCTCCTCCTCTTCATAGGATAAGATTTAGGAGCCTTTCATCCTTGCCTCTGTCTTCACACATATAGCGATTCTCCCTAGGCCATGTGGGTTTGTGGGCAAGTCTTTTCTCATTTGCTGTATAATAATGTCTGTGGCACATTCATGCTTGGTATTCCCAGCACCTAGCACAGTTCTTGGCATATACTCCTATATTCAATCAATACAGTTAAAAGAATGAATAAGTAGGTGGCCCTCTCCTTCAGGGATAAGAAGCTGCCTTATGGCTGGGAGGCATCCTTAGTGCCTAGGCTTTCAGGGATGACAGTGTTTCTAAGCTTCTTGTAACTGAATTGCCTGAAGAAAAGTCCCCAGACAGACCTTTTAATTGCTAGCAAAAACTGATGCTGTCAGTATTTGTGGGGATGGTGCGTATGCCAGGCAGATTCAAGCTGATTGTGCAGAAATCTCTGGCATCATATGCAGATGGCACAGATGCTTCATGAAATCAGATTAAAAATTTGCATTGATATATTTTAACCTTTCAAATTAATGGCTTTAAATGCTGCCTGCATCCCCTGGTGAAGAGTTCAGTATCCCTTTTGATGCTTAATTGCTAAGTTAACTTTAAACTTAATGCTTCCTGCTCCAGGATGAGGTTATGGAATTTGTGTCTTTCAAATAACTGAAGAAAGTGCTGTGCCATTTAATTATTATTTGCGCCATGTGTGTCTTTAAACTATTCCCAAGTGGCCTCACTGTCAACACTTGGACCCTCAAGTTAGCATGGACTCTGCCTTGTAGGGTCCTCTGTGTCCTGGACCCTGCATTGGCCACAGAGATGTCCCTAACCCCAGAATGTTGAAAGAGTCTCTGTTGATCACTTCGAGTGATGAACACACACCTCCCACAGCCTCGAGTGTCTGGCCACCCACGTTACCAGAGTCTGTTTGGAGCAACCTCATCATTCTGCCTTGACAGTAGACCTTGGGTTCTTCTGAACAAGCCTATCTTGGGGGGCAGGTTGGCCATTTCCCGCTGCTGATGAGCTTGCATTTTGGGAGCCTCCAGAGCTTCACGGGGCCACCACTGATGTGGGCTTTACCATACCTCCTCCTTCCTCTTGCCCCCTTCCCTATTAACTCTTTTAACCTAAGAAACAACTGAGACATTGCCCAAGTGATTCTCCATGGAGCCCAGGAAATGTTAGATTCAAGGTTATTTCTTTATCCCTTGAAATAAAGGAAGCAGACTGAAAGTTTTGTGTCTTTCAAATGGCATTTGACTTCATCTTTGCCTTATACATTAATTTGTATTAACATGGTCACCTCATAGGCAACTCTACGGTTGCTTTTCTATTAACAGATACCAGTGGAAAGATGTTGAAAACATGACACTCTATGGGAGAAACCCCAGTGGTTTCAGTTTGGATTAGGTACAAACTTTGGAATGGAGGCTAAATTACTCAGTCCCCTTCACTGCATCAGGGGTTTCCAGCTTCATCTTTTGTTATTCTGTATCTGTCTTGTGTCTTTGTTGCAGCCAGGTTGCCTCCCAGATGTTATCACTCCAAGACAGAGGCTTTATCGCACTCCAGGGAGTCTTCTCTTCTTCCTCACCTCTGTGTGGCACCTTCAATTCCAAGTAAAAAGATTGTAAGAGTCAGAGGGGCAAGACACATGCTGCTGGTTAATGCATTCTAGACACGAAAGGGAAGCTGCACCCATGAAGTCTCCACAGCATGGTCGTCTAAGGAGATCTGCTCAATCACAAAACCAGTTGGCATGGCAAGGTGGATGGGAGGAATGTCACAGTGTTCCACCTCTGGATGAAGAGCTTCGTGCCATCAGTGGAGCTGAGGGAGGGTCAGGTTTCGTTAACGACTAGTTTCCCAAGAGCTTATCTAGTCCTAAATGAGTAGCCCTAAACATGAATGCACAGGAGACTTAGTGTACTGTATGTATGTATATTTATAAATGTG
The DNA here is from genome assembly GCA_009823505.1 of Rhizomys pruinosus. NCBI lineage: Eukaryota > Metazoa > Chordata > Mammalia > Rodentia > Spalacidae > Rhizomys > Rhizomys pruinosus. Next base: position 1,204,644 of record VZQC01009175.1, on the reverse strand, counting down.
TATCAATAATAAAGAAGAGGACAGGAAGTTGAGAAGTTGTGCTGGGAGTGTGTGGGGAGACATTGGAGAGATTGGTGGGGGATGGGAGGGATAGAAATAATGCAAAGATGGTAACATGTATGAAGTTCTTAAAATTAAAAAAAGGTAAAGTTAAATTTAAAGTTAAACTTTTCCCTTAAAAGCTACCCCTTTAATAGAATGATAGCAATAGCTACCATTTTTGGAATATCCACTACGCTAATAGGTTCTATTTTTTTTGTAGTTTCTAAAAGTGGAGATAATATACCTACAGAAAAGCATCTGTAACACATACGGGTAACTTAATTTTGTTAAAGGGAATGACTATATTGTTAAGTGCATATCCATGTCAACCCCTCTTAGTACTTATCACATTGCATTGAAGAATATTACCTGTATTCCAGTAGAACTCTGGCTGAGGTCTCTCAGAGTAAGCCTCCCCTTCTCCAAGAACCACGGTCATACTCTCTGGCTCTTCCTGGTTGTACCACTTGTAAGACTTCTCTAACATTATTGCTCAGTTTTGCCTATTCCTGCGCTTTTATTATATTTGTAATCACATAGCATATTTCTTTTTTGTTTGGCTTCTTTTGTACAACAGTTTCTGAGAGCTATTAGGCTTTGCAGAGTAGTAATATGTTCATTTTCATCATTGAATAGACTGCATTGTATTAGAGTGCATGACATACATATCCATTCTCCATCGATAGACACTAGGGTTGTTTCCAGTTTCAGGCTGTGGTGATTATTGATGCTGTAAACATCCCAACATAAGTCCCTGGGTGCCCACATCTGGGCCTACATTTTCCTTGAGAGGAAGTTTCTAATTATACCTTAAATTTTGTGAGTAATTGCAGATCTATTTTTATTCCTTCTATTGCAGTATACAATCTGGTAAAATCTAGATGATTTTCTAGAAATGTACTGACTATATGAAAATTTCAATTTTGTTGGCATAACATTTCTTAAAATGTAGACTAATCTTGTTTAATCTCTGCAGGATGTATAGCCGTGTCCCTTTTATAATTTCTGAAGTTAGTTATTTATACCTGCTTCTTTATTTTGATCAACCTTGTCAAGGCCCGAGCAATCACTCACAGGTGATTCATAGGACTAATCCATAACTGGCATTCTGACAACAAAATACCCGAGTAACTTAAAGGAGGGAATAGCTGTTTGGGCTCCTAGTCTCAGAAGGCTTCCAACCATCCCAGCAGGGGAACAAAGGTAGAGTTGGAAGGCTGGGATGAATGAAAAGGGATGGGAGCGGGGCTAGAAAGACGGCTCAGCAGTTAAGGGCACCGGCTGCTTTTGCAAAGGCTCTGGATTCAATTCCCAGCACCCACACATGGCTAACAACCATCCATAACTCCAGTTCCAGAAGATATAAAGCCCTCTTCTGACTTCCATGGGCATTGTATGCCACAGGTACACTTACATACATGTGGGCAATATGCTCATATACATAAATAAAAATAATAAATAAAATATTATCTTAAAAAGTGACAGGACTGTCCTGGGGAATCTAAGCTGTTGGAATGCAGGTCTTGGGGAGGCATGGGTACCTGCCATGAGTTCTCTTCTCCTCTTTATTTCTTGACATCAGTCTGCTCCCCTGGACCCCGTCCTTGCTTCCTACCTGCCTTTCCCTTCTCTCTTACTTCAGGCTTGGTTCCCTAGCTCACAGGGTAAAATATGGGCACCAAAACCCACTGGGTTGGATTTGCTATCATTTCCTAGAGATTTCCTTCTTTGTTTTAGTTGGTTCTGGATTGCCAGAAAATGAAGTACTGAAATAGGGTAGAAACAGGATTGGATATCAACATCGATGTCTCCACAAGTCTGTTGAGTTCGATGGTTGGGAAACTATAGTCCAATGGTTGGAAATGATAATATAAATTTTGCGACAGGAAATGCTGTTTGATAACCCAGGGAGTGACCAGTACTTATAGTGTTCTATTGGCTTACAAATAGATATTTACGCTGATGCTTTTAGCATACAGTGAGGTTTTTTTTTTTTTTTTTTGTCTTTTTGAGACAGGGTCTCCCTGTAGCTCCGGCTGTCCTGGAACTTGTGACATAGACCAGGCTGGCCTTGAACTCACAAAGATCCACCTGCCTCTGCCTCCCAAGTACTAGGATTAAAGGCATGGGCCACCACACTGGCATTGTGAGATATTAATAATTATTTGTTTAAGGAATTAAAAAATATGAAGTAAGACACATGCTTAACATAACACAAGTTCCCATTTTTCAAGAAAGGTTCCTGAGTGAGGGGCTGGAGAAATAGCTCAGTGGTTAAGAGCACTGGCTATCTTTGAAGACCTGAGTTCAATTCTCAGCACCCACACGTTGGCTTGCAAGTACCTCTAATACCATTTCCAGGGGATCTTGTGGTTTCCACAGGCACCAGGCATGCAGCTGACACGCATACATACACCTTCAGGCAAAACACCCATATACATAAACCAAAAATAACTAAATATTTTAAAAAAGTTCCTGTGTGGGAAGACTTCCCACTTCTCCACATCACTAGAACCCAAAATTTCTTCACTAAGAGAATGTAAATGAGAAGAAACAATGTTGAATGGTGGGGCTGAGAGTATCAGAGTGGTTAAGGCCATACCCAGCAGAAGATAGAGGAGGAGGAGGAGGAGGAGGAGGAAGAGGAGGGGGAGGAGGAGGAGGAGGGAAGGGGAAGGACAGTCACCATAATCACTTTGGATTTGGAATTCTTATAGAAGTAGAAACCAGATTGATTTTTCGGTTTTTTTCATTTTATTAGACAGTGTGTGTAAATGACCTGGTGGCTTCATGCCATGGTTTCTCATCCATTTGGCCAGTTAAAACTAAATACTTACCTTTACTAGCACATATCCACTGAATCAGAATTTGCTTTTTGTCTTACTTTGAATAGCATCAAAGTCTCTAATTATGCTGTACATTTCTAATTTGTTTGGAAAGAAACATCATCGGGCAGGGTAAGTTAATTGTCACCACTCTGGCTTAAGTTGCAGTTCAGTTTTATAGTAATGAACTAGAACTTTATTATAGAAATCTATGTGACTACTTCTGAACATATTGAATGTTATTTAACATTAAAATTTGTTTAATTCATTGGCAGTCAAAAGAGGCTCATCTTGAGCATCAAACTAGATGACAGATTGTGATGTTTGTAAAAAGTAACTAGGAAAACAGCTCTATATAAAACAACAAAATTCTTATGCTTTGAAATTAATCTTGAGATTTATTTATTTTTTTCCTTATGAACCTCTTAATCCTGATTTAAAAGTTGCAAACAATAAAGATAGTTTGGCACTTTCTATTTGAAGGGCAGGTGAAGCAGATCTTTGTTTTACTCACATGGCTAAAATAAGAGTATTTTACTCTATGATTTTCGTATTGTTTAAGCTAGTAAATTGGTATATCAAATTATGTATTGAAGAGTTGGGGAGATGGCTCATGGGCTAAGAGCACTTGCTGCTCCTACAGAGGACCTGGGCTTGGTTCCCAGCACCCACATGTCAGCTCACAAGCATCTAGTCCCAGGGAATCTGATGCCCTCTCTGCTCTCCTCAGGCATCAAGCATACACATGTAAGCACTCACACATACACATAAATTAGAAATAAGTAAGTCTTAAATAAGTCTTAAAAATAAGTTATATATGGCTACCAAGTCTCATTTAAATGATATTTCAAAAACCAGTACAATTTTAGTTGGTTTATCTTATTTTTCCCTTTTAATTATTAATTAACATATTCCAAGTAAATGCAATTTCAGTATTAGGATACAGAAAGTGAAGAACATGCTGTTAATTTTGATTTGCTCTGGCCTCTAACATTCTTTAAAGGGTAATGAATGAGATTCAATGATAATCCACTCTCTCTTTATTAGAATATAGATTCATGGCCTGAAATTTATCATTGCTATTTTCTTTTAATTTTATCTTATATTATTGTGAATCTTTGGTTTCATCTTTAATACTTTTATGTAACTTTTAGTTTTCTCTAGTGTCCAGTTTTAAAAGTAATTCTCTTCCTTTAATCAACTGGCTACTTAATTCATTTGAATATTCTTTGCCTTCCTAGAACATGCTGGACACTGGGCAAAGATGTTCCTCTGTTTAGGTGAATGGAATATGCTCTTTCCCTTGATCTGGATTTCATGGGAGATAGGAATAATGTGAGAAAATTATTTAAATGCTTTGGGAATATTATTTAACAGAGATTTATTCAAAGTATTATGACAAAACCATGAAAGGGGTGGCTTTGGGAAGGGATTTCTTAGTGTACAGGCCTCAGGCTGAGACCAGAAGACAAGGGATGACTGGCACTTTGGACCAAGAGAACAAGGGATGTCTTAGAGTGGTGGAAAGTTGATGAACTGATTTTCTGGTATGAAGGTGGGCCAGGTAAGAGATTGTAAAATGAAAGATAACTCTGAAAGAGAAGGTGGACCCCAGAGTTTTGATGGGCTCTTATCTGTCCTTTACCCTAAGACTATATAAACTGTTATATCTTTTGAGAAAATGAAAATAGGAATGAATGGCTAATGTTGGGAAAGTGGACCTGACATGTTGTTAGTAAGCATTGTGGACTAGACTTGATTTTAATCATCCTGGGTGCTTTAAGCAACTCTCCGCAGCATTTGACATGACTGTATTTCTCTGTAAGTTCATACACTGTGTATGGCCAGGAAGGGTTCTATTTGCATGTTGAGCCCCATAAACATCTTTTAATAGTCCAGAATGAAAACTTTTGAGTAAAACTACTAAAATGTTGTTATTTGGATAGAGACTAACCTAAATAATCAGAAACTCTTAATCATTTTATCGTAGACAAAACTTTGGAAAAGGTTTATATGATAATGTGTGCTTATTTTCTGGTATATGATAGTGATAAAATTTTACCTCAACTGTTTAAGAATACTTAAAGCTTTTTGAAGTGTTTCAGTGTTTAATGTAAGATTTCCCTCTTGTAAGTCAACCCGTTACCCGTGATTTACTTGTGTATCAAGCTCCCAATCTTGTTTATGTTGCCCAAACATGGCTGGGAGAGACAGCTGTGACATTATGAATCCAGCTGGCCACAGATGGATCTTCAGCCAAGCATGAATCTGTATTGGGTTGGTGATCTATGTTTACTGCCTCTTGTTAAACTTTCAGAGACTCACCCCCTAAATCACCTGGCATTGACTGCATCCACTTAGGTATAAGTAATAGGTAGAAGTGAACTGGAACTTGCATTGTTAGTGGTCAAGACTCTCACCTGAGGCCAATCCATCTTCTTGTAGTTTCGTTGCCTATTTAGCCCATGTTAGAATCTGTTCAGTGCAGCTATTTAGCACACAGGTTTTGTACGTGTGATAGTCTTAGTTGCTCTTGTTGCTGAGCTGTTAGGACAATTACTCACCTTTCCAAGATGCTGTATATTGAAGTCTCCACACATTTGTAATGGATTTGACAGTTAAGCTTAAGCTCTCAAGAAAAAAAATTGAAGCTAGATCATAAGAAGAAATTAGTTTAGGAATTTTACCTATAATGTTAGGGGAGCTGCAAGATTTTATAGATCTATTGATACTGGAAATAATCACTAAAGTACACATGATATATGATTAGTTGAAATAATCAACTAAAGCACCAAATGAAATTATAATAGTGCCTTCTACCAAATAAAAACTAATTCTGAATCTTCCCCAAACCATTAAGTTTATAAGTCTCAACATTTTTATAGTGATATTCAAGCTGGTTAAAATTACCAGAAAAAAGCCAGGCGCGGTAGCGCACGCCTTTAATCCTAGCACTTAGGAGGCAGAGACAGGCAGATCTCTGTGAGTTCAAGGCCTGGTCTACAGAGTAAGCTCCAGGCTAGCTGGGACTAAAGAGAGATCCTGTCTCAAAAATACCAAAAAAAAAAATTGCCAGAAAAAAACCAAAGTACAAATTTTCTGTCCTTTAAAACCCAATAAAATGTGATTAAATATGAATTGATATGCAAATCTATGAAATATTAGTTGACTATTTTTATGTCAAGTCTATATACTTGTAATACACATTTATTCAAGGCAGTGAAAATCATTGCCTGGATTTTCACTGTGCCCTAGTGCATTTTAGAACTCATTGGTAAAATGGACAGGTGGTAAAAGGAAAGTGAGCATATTCATCAAATTAGGTGTCATCGAGTGCTGGGCACCTGCCATAGTAAATATTCCACAGTGCACGAGATGTTCACTAACAGTGGTACTAAATGGAAGGACAGCAAGCTTGCAAGTCAGCTTGAGCTCTTGTGTAGAATCTCAGATGATGAGTTGAAGATGAGTGGAAGTCAGTAGTCAGCGCGAGTAGCAGTCAGTGTTGCTCTTCACTTCTTCTTATGAATCATCTTTGAGGAGATTGTATCTTCATTGTTTATTAAGATACAGTATGAAAGTAGATTTCCTTTGTACTTTTGTATCTTGACTAATGCTTGCAGGAAGAAGGTACAGCACAGTGGTTTAGTGCCTGTACATTTAAATGTCCTTGGTTTTCTTCTAGCAGTAAATAATATGATTGTTGACAGAGTCCATGAAATCTGGTAGGGAAGCTCTGGAGGGGTGCAGATAGTGGAGAGGTCTTTATGGTCAAAATTTATTGTATGCACTGTGCAAAAATTCAATGAAAAGTGACAGTGTGTTCAGCTAAAGCCTAGCCCAGCATTTTTCAGTAAGTCCACAGTGACTGGCGTGGAGCCAAGTTAGCTCCTCTCTCCCCATCTTCTTTGGGAACTCCTCTCTCTGTGCTCATACTTGAGTGCAGTGAAATGCAGCCTTTAGTGAGTATTTCTGTGTGAGCTTTCCAAAGGCTGTTGTCAGTCTGTAAAATGCACATGATAATGGCTAGGATCACAGTCTTCATATCTGATTGAAACGGATCCAGACACCCTCAGGACTCTTTCTTGCCTTTCAAATGTATAAATATATGTGGTGAGGCCTCACCAAGGGAGCTTGCTGAGTGGGGAGGGTGCTGAAGCAGGAAACTTTGACTGGATGGCTCTCTGAGTCTGGGCAATGTCTTGTGTGTTTGTTTCCACAGAGCCTATATCATTACAGACTATATGGGCATTCGCAATGAAAGTTTCATGAAATTAGCTGCCGTGGGGACCTGGATGGGGGACTTTGTCACAGCTTGGATGGTAAGGCAATTTTAACTTCTCCCATTTTGTAAATGGTAAAATGTTCATAATGTTGGAAAGATATTGTTGGAAAACAATTATTTATGAGAGGATATATATATATATATATATATATATATATCAATGTTCTATTTTTGAATAGAACAAATTTATGTATATATTTATATATATATCAAATATATATGTATATATAATAATATATAGTATATAAATGCTCGATTTTTTGAATAGAACAAATTTCAGAAGTATAGATTGGTCCATAGATGTATGTGGAATATCTATAGACCTTTGTAAAAATATCAACAAAATCAGAATATTCATGATGGACTCCTTCTAGCAAAAAAATACATATGTATATATTTGTATATATAGAGAGATATATATTTGAGCATATGAACATATACATGTTTCTTAACAGAAAATTCTCCCTCATGAAATTCTAAATAATTTTCTGAAGACTATTTTTGCCATGTACAAATTTCATGTGAAGATAGAATCTGGCCTTTCTCAGAATCAGAAAACTACATGAAATATTCTTTTGGTCTCTAAATTTTCTTTCCTCATTGAACTTACTAACATAATGGTAACTGAAAGTTCTTTTTTATTTGAATTTATATTTTTGAGAATTTCATATATGAGTACACTGTATTTACATCACTGCTACCTCCCTCCCCTCCAATTCCTGTGTTCCCTCTCAAGTTCCAGATTCGTGATTTCTCCTCTAATTATTGTTTATATATCTATACATATCTATATTTATATCTATCTATCTAATCTATCTGTATATCTGCCTATCTCTATCTATGTATCTATGTATGTATCTATCATCTGTCATCTGCCTGCCTACTATCTGTCATTTATCTATCTATCTATCTATCTATCTATCTATCTATCTATCTATCTATCTAATCTATCTATCATCTATCTATTATCTATCTATCATCTATCTATCTATCTATCTATCTATCTATCTATCTATCTATCTATCTATCTGCAATCTCCTGAGTCCAGTTACTGTTGCTCACATGTAATTGGGTTTAGAGATGACCACTTAGGCTTGGAGAACTTACCAGGAGACTTGGCCCTGAAGAAAATTGATTTTCCCTCACTCACTAGCCAGTGACTGCATGCATTTCTTCATCTAGGAGTAGAGCCTTGTGAACCTTCCCCCATCCATGTTGGTGACACATGCCACATGTTATCTCTTATTTATGGTTCTGGCTCCAAATATTTGTACTTGAATATATAACTTGGGCTAAATGTAGAAGCCAGAACAGTGAAAAGGGACTATGGGGGTTGAGGTCAGAGAAGAGAATTCTCTCTGAGTCATTTTGTGCATTAATTAACTAATTAATTAATTAACTTTTATTTAATGTGTATGATAATATTGCCTGCATGTGTGTAAGTACATCTGTGTTGTGGAGTGCCCATGGATAGAAGAGGGCATTGGATTCCCTGGAACTATAGCTATGGACAGTTGTTAGCCATGATGTGGGTGCTGGGATTCAAACCTGGGTCTTCTGCAAGAACTGCCAGTGCTCTTAACCATTGAGTCATCTCTCCAGTCCCTAGTTTTTATTATTATAAACCTGAAAACACAAATGATGCATATTACATACTAACCCATCTGCTGAAAACCATCTGTTTGAAAGAATTTGGTAAGTTAAGCTTAAATAGAGCATATTGATAATAGATTGTAGGTTCCATAAGGAAGGAATTCCTTCCTGACACCTCCATTGTGCAGCTAATTAGCCCTGTCCATCCATTCAGTGGAGATCTGCCAAAGTAAAGGTGATACCTGATCCAACTTGTCAACTTGTTTATGACCCATTTCTATCTAATTCTTCTCCAAACTTTTCTTCAGTATGGTGCTTCTATATCATCTAGTGCTTGGCACCTAGTTTTTTCTATTTAACTCAAAGGTGATGTTTGCTTGTTTAGACATCCTTAAAGGGAACATATAGTGCATAACATTGACTGGAGAGCTGTAGCCAGTCATTTCTGGTTGAGCTTCCTGTCATGCACGTGTCTGCCTTCCTTTGTGGGTAAGGTTAATACAAAGAATTCCACCCTTTAGCTGGTGATCTTGTCTTTGTCTCCAAGGTCTAACTCAGTTTCATAGGTTAATACCTGCTATTTTATTTTAAATTTACTTTTTGTATTTTATGAGTTTTATTTTATGCATATGGGTATATTGACTGCATGTTTGTAAGTTATGGAACATTGTCAGCCATCATGTGGGTGCTGGGAGTCAAACCCAGGGCTTCTGCCAATGCTCTGATCCAATGAACCATCTCTCCAGCTCCAATATTTGCTATTTTAAACCCTTCTATTTCTGAGATAACCTCTTTCTTACAGATTACTGCCTCATTCCAATCTGACAATCAGACTGAGCATTAAAAAAAACTGTATTATAAGTTTAACTGCCTAATGTGGTCTTGAACCCCACGGGCTTCTTATTTTTCCCTTTCTGTAAATGGGGCAGAACCCAAAGTCTCTTTCTGCTTATGCTATATGAAACATTGACCTTTCCCTGCTAGACTTGGATAGAAATGGCAAAGTAAATACAAGCTCCTGCTTTGCAAGCACAGTCACACAGGGAGGATTCCCAAAGCACATCGTTCTTTTCCCACTTCTATTCACTGGCTGGACAGTGTATTTCCATATAAATATTTATGTGTCTACATGTGTGTGCATTGATAACACTTTAAAATAATATTTTTCCTCTTGAGAGGATTCTCGGGTGGCTTTGACCTTCATGTGCATAGAATCCTCAGTATGGAATGAATATCAATGATAAAGGTGAATGTCCCAGAAAGCAAGCGATTTTTTTACATTAATAATCATAGAGTAACTTTTAATGTAGTTCTGAAGTAGAGCATTTTTCTATGTTGGAAATAATTCTAAACTTTTCCATGGTTTCAAAAGGCTGTCAGGACCTATGTGATCCGAAGACAAGGCTGATCTCAAACAGCCTGAGAAATGCCTCTCATTCACTACTGAGCATGAAGCTCTCATTGTTTTAATATCCTGAATCATTCTGATATATCCGGGCTTTGTAGCAGAGCCTATGTATATCACAAATGAACATAAACCCAAGTGAATGCTACCATTATTTTTAAAAAAAATTTTATTTTTATTTATTTCTGTGTGTGTATCAATGTACTGTCTGCATGCAGGTTTGTGCACCCGTGTCGTTCAATGCCGCGGAGGTCAGAAGAGGGTGTCGGATTCCCCTGGAACTGGAGTTCTCCTGGAATTGGAGTTTCAGACGGTTCTCAGCCGCCATGTGGGTGCTGGGGATCGAACCCGGGTCCTCTGCAAGAGCAGTCGGTGCTCTTAACCGCTAGGCCATCTCTCCAGCCCCCTATTATTTTTTTTAAATAGGCTTAAAAACACAGAGTAAGGGGCTAGAGAGATAGCTGAACATCACTGGCTGCTCTTGCAGAGGACCCAGGTCTGGTTTCCAGCACTCAAATGATGGCTGACAGCCATCTGTAACCACAGTTCCAGGGGATCTTGTGCCTTCTTTTGACCTCTTCAGGCATTACGTGACAGGGATGGACTTACACACATCCAGAGAATATACTCATACACATAAATTAAAATAAAATAGTTTTAAAATATAGGGTAAAATAAGAGCATGACGTGATGACCATTGTAGCCCAGCTCTGCACTGTTGCCATTTTTTAGAAACAAAGAAGAGCTTTGTCTCTAAGACACGTATAAAGCAGAAACACTGTGTCATGCAACATTTTCTGTTTGTATTCCTGCCCTGTACTGTTAAGCAGTCCAAACACAGGTTTTCCATCCCCTCTTTCATCTCCACTGAGGTGTTAGGTGGTTGGGGATATTCTGCCTATCATAATAATACATTACTGCTTTTCATTTTACACCAGAGCGGAAACTCTTCTTGTTTATCTATAGATGACAATTTCTTTTGCCAACCCTGCTGTATCCCGTTGTCCTTGGTTTTCTCTTCTAGCAGTAAATAATATGATTGTTGGCAGTGAGAGGGTCCGAGGGTTTTGGAGGGAGGCACAAAAAGAGTGACAGTAAGCCATGTCCTAAGAAGAGAGTTGTGATCATATCTCTGATATCCTAAAGCATCCACCCTAAAATCATCCACCATGCACGTCTACTCCAGCTGAGGCTGTAGAATGGTTTTGACCTGTGTTCCCACGGTTACCTGTAGGCCTTCATTTACATGTGACACCATTGGCAAAGATTCTTCTGTGAAATGATGTCGAAGGTACATGAAATGACTTGATCATTTACCAGTTAACTTTGTTATTTCAGACACCTGCTGTTATTGATTTATAAAATTGTGTTTTAGTTTAAGGTTTTCTTGAAAGTTGGAAATTTCATTAGACTCAGACATCCATATTTAACATCTACATGTGGAAATGCCCTTGGGCTAATAAAATATAGCTAGCCTCTGTAATTAAGTCATTACAAGAAATAAAAATTTTAAATTTGCTTAATGACTTCTGTTTGGGTTCCAGCAAGTTTAAGATTTTAGAACAGAAGTTTATTGTTTCTGGGCTGGAGAGATGGCCTAGCAGTTAAGAGCACCAACTGCTCTTGCAGAGGACCCGGATTCGATCCCCAGCACCCACATGGCGGCTGAAAACCATCTTTGACTCCAGTCTCAGGGGAATCTGACGCCCTCTTCTGATCTCCGTGGCATTGCACAACACGGGTGCACCAACCTACATGCAGACAGTACATTCATACACATGAAAAAAAATAAAAAGTTTATTGTTTCTCTCCTTTTTATTGTTTCAGAATTTTTTTTAAAACCTTTTTTTTATTAATTTTATTTATTTCTGTATGTGTATGAATGTACTGTGTGCCTGCAAGTTTGTGCACCCGTGTCGTGCAATGCCGCGGAGGTCAGAAGAGGGTGTCGGATTCCCCTGGAACTGGAGTTCTCCTGGAATTGGAGTTTCAGACAGCTCTCAGCCGCCATGTGGGTGCTGGGGATCGAACCCAGGTCCTCTGTAAGAGCGTCGGCACTCTTTTAACCGCTAGGCCATCTCTCCAGCCCCGTGTTTCAGAATTTCTTGTATGCTTATAATGTTTTAATCCAATCAACCTTCCATTCCCTTTCTTCTAATTCCTCCCCTGTCCCTCTACCACTTTTCCTCCCAGCTTAATGTTCTCTTTCTTTTTAAACTCACTGAGTCCACTAGTCCTACCAGTGTGTACTGGGTGTAGGACCACCTACTGCAGCATGGGTAGCCTCTCTGTGCTCACATCACTGAAGGAGAGGGACTCCCCCTCTTCCAGCAGACATCAATGGCCAAGAGCTCCTCAGCTAGGAATTGGACTTTATAAGCTCCAGCTCCTCCATGCTGGGATATTGGCTGGCTTGATCTTGTGTAGGTCTTGTGCAACAGCCATGTCTGCTGTGAGCTTACATGTGCAACAGACCTGCCATGTCCATCAAATACTGTGTTGCTGTAGGATGACCTGATATCCATGCACATCTATGTAGCACTGTTTTGACATAGTGGTGTACCAATTTTTTTCTTTATTTTTATTGAGTACATTCATACAATATTTCTTAATCAAATTTAGACTCATTCCCCCAGCCATGCCCACCCCTTACGACCCCCACTCCCTGCCAGAGCTCATGGATTCTGTTAAGTCCTGTCTTGCATCTTTTTTTCAGTCTTTTACAAACTTTTTGATGCACAAGTTTACTGTTTTGGTCAGTTCTTTGAATAGGTTTCTCTCTCTTTTTTGTTCCCTTTAATTTTATATTATTCCAAAATATGCATATATACACTCCACACATAAATCAAAATTAAAATTGTGAAAATAAACTATAGGTTAATAATTCCTAAACCATTTTTAGGGATTCACATTTTAAAAACAGTAAAGTTACATGCAGGTAAAAAGAATATGAATAGAATATGAATACATATCTTCCATTCATATATGGTAATTACAATGTGTTAGTACAAGTGGTAGGACAATTCTAGAGCCCGTTAAGAGATTCACATTGGAATAGCACAGTTGCTTTCAGATACAATGAAATATAATAATAAAGTTGCTCAGTTTGCCTGCCAACTGGGGATTTGGTATTAGCATCCACAAATGAGGGAAACCATTCACCTTTTTTTTTTTTTCTGGGACTGTGCTACTTCACTTAGCATAATGGCTTCGAGTTCTATCCATTTACCAGCAAAGCTCATGATGTAATCTTTCTTTACTGCTGCATAGAACTCCATTGTGTAGATGTACCATATTTTTGTTTTCCAGTCATCAGTTGAGGGGCATTTGGGTTGGTTCCAGCTCTTTACTATTCTGAAGAGAGCTGCAATAAACATAGCTGTGCATGTATCTTTGTGGTAGGATGAGTCTTGTGGGTATATACCCAGGAGTGGTATGGCCGGGTCAGGTGGTAGGCTCATTTTGAGTCTCTTAAGAGTTCTCCACACTGCTTTCCACAGTGGTTGTACCAGTTTACATTCCCACCAGCAGTTGATGAGTGTTCCCCTTTCTCCACAACCTCTCCAGCATTTGGTGTCTTTTGTTTTCTTGATCTTGGCTAGTTTTATTGGAGTGAGATGATACCTTAGTGTGGTTTTAATTTGCATTTCCTTAATTATTAATGATGTTGAACACTTTTTAAGACATTACTCAGCCATCTTTACTTACTGGTGAAGTCTCTGTTCAGCTTTTTACTCCATCTTTTGAGTAGATCATTTGTTTTCTTACTTCTTTGTTTTATAAGTAGTTTAGATATTCTGGATGTTAATGCTCTGTGAGATGTATCAGTGGTGAAGGTTTTTTAATGAAAGGAGAACTTGAGATCCAGAGGAAGATGTGTTGGGGGTACTCAGGGGAGTTGTAGGAAAGGAATGGGCTATGAACACCACCAAGATGCATTGTATACAAGTATGAAATTTTCCAAGGAATAGATACAAATTATTTTAAAGAGAATATTTATTGAAACCATGTGTGGTGGCACATACCTTCAATTCCAGTCCCCTAGAATTGGTAGAAGGAAGATCAGAAGTTCAGGGCGCTCCTGTGTTATATATCAAATTCTAGGCCAATCTAGTTACCCCAAACAAGGTTGATTGAAAGAATAGATAGATCATAAGCACTAGGCTTTCTTTCTTTTTTCATGGTTCAGTTTTTGACTTATTGCTACGATGGCCCTTCTGGAGTCCTGGGGTGGTGGAGGAAGAGGACCTTCAGTCCAGATTCATAGCATCAAGCATGTTTCCTGCTCTCCTTACAGAACTGTGTACTTGCTCATGCTGAGCTTTTTTTTAAATGCTTTTATTGATGTTTTGTATATTTCAGACATCATTTTTTAATTCAGTTTAGACATATTCCCTTTTCCCTTCCCCCACTCCAGATCATGCATTCTGTCATAACTGTCCTGCATCTTTCTCTCAGTCTTTTTTTTTATGCTTAGGAATTCACATTTTCCTCCATTAATTTTATATTACTCTAAAATATGAATACATAATTTGAGCCTTTTTTTTTAACTGCTAAGGTACATGGTTTGTTAACAGCCTTGAATCAACATATCAAATTATCAATGGAATCCTTCCAGGAAGGTGATGTAACTCTTGCATGTAAAGGGCAAGAATATAGAGCAGAAGCTGAGCCTTGAAGACTCTGCCAGGTGTTCCTTGAATGGCCATTGCTGTGGGAAAGTGGTCCTGTTCCCAGCTGTGGGAAGAAATCAGGTTGAGATATGTTTCTTCAGTCACTTTATCCCAAGAGATGACTACATAAGATAGGGAACTGAAGAGCACTACTGAAGAGTAGACAAGGGGCTCTGTACTTGAGAATTTCTTACGCTGCTTCTGGGAAAATACTTGTAGAACAGAAGAAAGAGTGGGAGGAAACATTTCAGAGATGTTTGAAGATAAAATATGTTTTCAATTTAAATATAGAAAACATGAAATAAAAGCTATCATTATATACATCCAAATCTAAAATATGTTGATTTTTTTTGTCTATGCTTATTATACACTTAGGATGGAGGGAAGGAAGGAATATATCTGTTATTTTCATTTCACCAAATTAAAAACAGCTCATTTAGTTAAACATTTTCTAGTATATACATGATACTGTATTTTGAACTATTCACAAATACTAACTTTATCAATGAACAATAGCCAGAAAATTAAACCAATATCATCTAACTTGTTCTTCTGTCTTGAACTGATTTTGACAACTCATATTATGATCAATGGCAATTTTTAATTATTTCTCTTCTGCTGGTATTTCAAAATGACAGAATAAAAAGAGTAATTGAATTTGATTTAGTGCTTGAAATAAAATGGAAATAACAACTTTACTAAATTTTATAATTGGAAATCATTTAAACTGTGAAAAATAGATTAGAAGGATGGAAATAATAAGTTCAATGAACAAAGGATATGACAAACAGAAGTGTAAACCAGATATTTATTTAACCAGTGAGCTGGACCCAAGAACTGAGCTTTTTATCTCTTTATCTGGTCCTTGGAGCTCCTTCATAGCTTCATGTTTGGAAAATTTATATGTTGTTTTTATTATTTTGTACAGTGAAGATGAAAGGATTGATCATTTAATTATGTAATTCACAAAATTTCCATGGAGATTCTCTCTTACATGAGATTGTGTAGGGAAAAGCATGCATCAGGGAAATTGGGGACACATGATTTATTCAGGAAATGTGCTTCCTGGGAACTTGGAAGGAGGTGAGAGAGACAGGAAAGAGAAAGGGAAGAAGGAAAGAAAAGGCAGGGTCACAGGCTCCCGGAGAGTCAACCATACTCTTTAAGAATGGAGGAAGGGAAGAGGATGCAGACCGAGCACCACTGTGAACCACACTCAGACAATCCAAAGGACAGCAAGCTAAGTGGTACCTACATTTTCAAACAAAATAATGTTGCAACAACAAAATCCTTCATATGTTGGTAGTTTATTCATTGGGAGTTCAGAGGGAACTAGATGTGGTCATTTTGCCTTTGCATGTATAAATATTTTAATGCCTCTATAAATATTTTAGCTTTGTGTTTCATGTTCCTTCAAAATAATAATTTCTCACTAAATAATTAATAATACAGGAGGGTCTAACCTCTTATGCTCAGACACCATCACAAATGGGGATCAAGAGCCTTTTAACTTTTAGGACTCTTGTGTTAAGAAGTATAAATAGAGTATGTTCTATAAAAAGGAATTCTGAGTAAAAAAGTAAATAATATAATGTATAGATATTTAAGAATAGAAGCAGAAATTATGGCTCGTGCTATCAGTCTTCTAACATCAATGTCTGAAAAAATGTCAAAAATTCTATAGTGTGAAATCTGTATATTGTTTTTAATTATACTAATTTATTAAAAATGTATAGAATATTCTATACTGCAAGTACAGAGGCACTTAGAAAATGATATTGGATAGGAATATAATGAAATATGAGAGACACTGAGGAAATTCCTTACAGAAAGACATTAGCACTCCAGGCAGGGAATATTCACTCTTTTCATCCCTGGCTCAGGCTTAGAGTCTTTCAGTTCTATTATACTTCTTTTCTATTACTTGGTTTATACATCCTTGAGGCATGTGTCCCCTTTGTCCACACATTCTTTATCATTTTCCCAACATAATGTTCCATATCTATTAATGTGCCATTTATCCATCATTTACGTGAAGGTGTGCATACATTCCAGTAGTCACTGCTTTTTGATTTGTCCCCTGAGGTCAGTAGTGTAATGAAATGAGCTCTGGTTGTTAATATTAGCTCAGATTAGACTTTTTAAAGGAAGCTTCCTTTGTAGTTCTTTTAGAAATAGGTGGAAGTACTCTTTTTGTGTCTTTATCTTTTCACTTTTCCCTAGAACTTCCTGTATGCCAGGGAAAACTCCAATCATGCCATTTCATATTTAGAGCAGTGCTTATGCATTTGTATTAATGTAATTATATGCTGCATATGTTAAAACTAACTTTTCCATATAAGTATATATATATATATACATATATATATATACAAATAGAGTTTACATGTAAATATGTATGATACACATATTAATACAACTGTATATTATACACACCATTATAATGTAAATCCAAATGTATTAGATACCACAACACAGATGATATTTTAGATGTATACACATTATTTGGGAGTATTGAGAGGAATAATCCATTTCTCAGAGTACTTCAAGAGAAACAGTTCCCTTTTCTAAAGCTTTAATCATAACTAATATTAATAACTTTCTCATTTCACTATTTTATTGATCTTACATGTGAACTCCTTCCCACTCAATCACCCTAATAGGCGGAGACAGTGAGAAAGGGGAGGGTAAATGTCTTACCGCTACTCAGTGTTGCATGAGTGTTCAGTGCAGAAATTTGCTCTGAAACCTGGCAAAATAATTCCACATTGTCAGCTAGTATGGCATCCCCACAACCTAATTTTCTTGGAACAATTCCATGGTAGACTTTAATATTTCATAGGGTATTTCTACATTTCAGGTTGATTTTTTTTTTCTTCCAGCCTTGTCATTTAAATTTGCTGACTTTTATTACCATTGAGAGCAAGCATCTTTCTGGGTCCTGAGTGTCACTACAGTCACATGCAGCCAGACATTTTCTTTGCAACATTATAGAACTCAGCTGCTTATTCTGGTTCTCTTTGACAAATATAGGTGGTGCCAAGAATGTATTTCTGAACTGAAAGGGAGTTAAGGTTTAGTATTCATTATCATTGTTTAAGAAAGATACTGGAGTTCTTGGGTATTAAGTGCTAAGTGTTTTGTTTATGTGAAATGTCTATCCTATAGCAATTGCTTGCCATAAGGATTTTGAGAGTAATAAAGACTTTTTATGTTCATAGAGTGTGCTGCATTTGTAGTTAAATGTTCTATAAACATCAAAAGGAAATTTATAGCCAGGAAGTAACTTGAACTTGGATTTTGTTGTTATTGCCTTGTAAAAGCTATTACACAATGTTTTAAGTATATTTGAGTGTATAAGGGATGGTTGGATAAGAAGTGGTTAAGAACATGCTCGCTTTCTCTGTTTACTTCTCTTTCATTTCCTTCCTTCCTTTTTTCAAATTCTTTCCTTTTCCTTCTTTTTTCTTTTGTTTTTGGTGCTAGAGATCAATCCTACTGATCCATGCAATTTACTGAAGCACACTACTAACTTCTATTAAACTACATCCTCATTCCTAAAGAAGAATACATTAAAGCTACATTTGGCCAGTACTGTTTGAGGGTCTATGGGACCACCAATCAACAGCTTCAAAAGAGCCTAGTACTGGGCTTTTTCTTTGATTGCCTATGGTGTCTGGCAGGGGCAATATCCTCCTCTTATGAGATAACTAGTTTTAATATCTTTTTATTGATGTTTTATATATTTCTTACATCATCTTTCAGTCCAATTCAGGCATATTCTCCCCCCCCCTTCAGCCCAGTTCATGCATTCTGCCCCACATATCTTGCATCTTTCTCTAAGAAGATTTTTTTTCCTGCAGAGGCTTGTTGTTTTGGGTAGAATTGAACTGTATCAGTTAGTTCTTTGACCCAGACCTTATCTAGTTGTTGTTCCCTCCCCTTTGTATTGCTCCAAAATATGCCCATATAAACATCACATATGTATCAAAATTATGACCTCTGAGAATAAAGTGCATGTTAATTCCAAAATATGTTTTGGCGTTCACATTTTTCCCTTTAATTTTATGTTGCTCTCAAATATGAATACATGTCTCCTACCCATATCTGGTAATTACAATGTCTGAAAATAAGTGGTAGGTCAATGCTAGAGCCCATTAAGTGATTCACATTATAACAGCACACTTGCTTTCAGATAAAATGAAGTATAACAATCATGTTGCTCAGCTTGCATTTCAACTGGGAATTTGGTGTTAGCATCCACAAATGAGGGACACCATTCACCTTTTTTTCCTGAGAGTGTGTTACTTCACTTAGCATAATGGCTTCTAGTTCCGTCCATCCATTTACCTGCAAAGTTCATGATGTCATCTTTCTTTACCGCTGCATAGAACTCCATTGTGTAGATGTACCACATTTTTGTTATCCAGTCATCAGTTGAGGGGCATTTGGGTTGGTTCCGGCTCTTCCCTATTGTGAAAAGAGCTGTAATAAACACAGATGTACATGTATCTTTGTGGTAGGATGAGTCTTGTGGGTATATACCCAGGTGTGGTATGACTGGGTCTGGTAGTAGAGTCATTTTGAGTCTTTTAAGGGTTCTCCACACTGCTTTCCATAGTGGTTGTACAAGTTTACATTCCCACCAGCACTGGATGAGTGTTCCCTTTTCCCCACAAATTCTCCAGCATTTAATGTCTTGTATTCTTGATCTTACCCAGTCTTATCAGAGTGAGGTGATATCTTACAGTGTTTTTTATTTGCATTTTCATAATTATTAATGATGTTGAACACTTTTTAAGATATTTCTCTCATGGCAGAATTCTATAAAACATTTCAAAAAGACTTACAACCATTATTACTGAAATTGTTTAGAAGGATAAATACAGAGGGAATTCTCCCAAATTCTTTCTATGAAGCCAGCATCACTCTATTACCAAAACCAGGCAAAGATACAATCAAAAAGGAGAACTATAGACCCATCTCCCTAATGAACACAGATGCCAAAATTCTAAACAGGATACTGACAAATCACATACAGACCCACATCAAGAAGATCATCCATCATGACCAAGTTGGATTCATACCAGAGATGCAGGGATGGTTCTACATACAAAAGTCAATAAATATCATAAAACATATAAATGGACCGAAAGACAAAAATCAAATAATCTCAATTAACACAGAAAAAGCCTTTGACAATATCCAGCATCCCTTCATGCTTAAAGTCCTAGAGGGAATTGGATTGGAGGGATCATTCCTCAAATGTAACCAAAGCCATATACAGGAAACCCACAGCCAATATCATCCTAAATGGGGAAACGACAGAAACATTCCGTTTAAAGGTAGGAACCCCACAAGGCTGCCCCCTGTCACCATTCCTCTTCAATATAGTGCTTGAAACACTTGCCAGGGAAATAAGGCAAGAAAAGGAAATTAAAGGAGTACTAATTGGAAAAGAGGAAGTCAAGCTATCCCTATTTGCTGATGATATGATGGTTTACTTAAGGGATGCTAAAAACTTCACCAGAAAACTCCTAGGAATGATTAACAGTTTCAGCAAAGTGGCAGGATACAAAATTAACCTAAAAAAATCAGTAGCCTTTCTTTACACCAATAACAAGCAACTGAGGAAGGAATTCAAGGAGACCTTCCCACTCACAATAGCCTCAAATACAATAAAATACCTAGGAACAAACCTAAGCAAAGACACCAAAGATCTCTACAACAAAAATTTTAAACCCTTAAAGAAAGAAATTGAAGAAGATATCAGAAGATGGAAAAACCTCCCATGTTCATGGATTGGGAAAATTAACATAGTAAAAATGTCCATTCTACCCAAACACTTGTATAGATTTAATGCAATCCCAATCAAAATCTCCAAGAGTTTCTTCACAGGCTTGGAAAAAAGTCCTTAATTTCATTTCGAAAAACAAAAGACCCTGAATAGCTAAAACAACCCTGAGTGAAAAGAGCAATACAGGGGGGATCTCTATAACCAGACTTCAAACTATACTACAGGGCTATAGTCTAATGAACAGCCTGGTACTGGCACAAAAACAAGAACCTGTTGACGGCATTATGGAACAAACTGGAAGATCCAAACTTGAGCACTCACAATTTCAGCCATCTCATATTTTGACAAGGGGCCAAGAAGACACAACTGGAGCAAATCCAGAAATCTTCAGCAAGTGGTGTTGGCAAAACTGGATCACCACTTGTAGAAGAATGAAATTAAACCCTTACCTCTCGCCCTGTACAAAAGTCCAGGTGGATTAAAGACCTCAACGTGAAACCCCAAACTCTGAAGGTGATAGAAGAAAAAGTTGGCAACAGACTACAAGACATAGGAATAAGAAAAGACTTCCTAAATCAGACAGCAGCTGCACAAGAATTAAGGTTGACAATTGACAAATGGGACCTCATTAAACTCAAAAGCTTCTGTACATCAAAAGAAACAATCAAGGAAGTAAAGAGAAATCCCACAGAGTGGGAGGAAACCCTCACTGCAGAAACATCTGACAAAGCATTGATTTCCAGAATATATAAACTACTCAAAAAACAAAGAAAAAAGAAAACAAATGATCCACTCAATAGATGGATCAAAGAACTGAGCAGAGACTTCACAAGTGAGGAATTAGAGATGGCTGAGAAACATCTTAAGCAGTGTTTAACATCATTAATCATTAAGGAAATGCAAACAAAACCACTCTAAGATATCATCTTACTCCAACAAGACTGGCTAGGATTAAGAAAACAAATGATACCAAGTGCTGGAGAGGTTGTGGGGAAAGAGGAACATTCATCCACTGCTAGTGGGAATGCAAACTCGTACAGCCACTATGGAAAGCAGTGTGGAGAACCCTTGGAAGACTTGGAATGAACTTGTCACCTGACCCATCCATACCACTCCTGAGCATGTACCCACAAGACTCATCCTACCGCAGAGATATAGGCACAGCCATGTTTATTTCAGCTCTTTTCACAATAGCAAGGAGGTGGAACCAACCCAGAAGCCCCTCAACTGACGAGTGGATAGAGAAAATGTGGCACATCTACACAATGGAATTCTATGCAGCAGTAAAGAAAGATAACACCGTGAGCTTTGCAGGTAAATGGCTGGAGCTAGAAGACATCCTGCTGAGTGAAGTAACACAGTCCCAGAAAAACAAATGACGAATGGCATCCCTCATCTGTGGATGCTAGTGCCAATTACCTAGTTGTAAGTATTTCTTGTGCATGGCCCCTTGAGCTTTTGTCCAAGTAGTTGGGAGTGATGCATATTGGAAACAACAACAACAACAACAACAACAGAAAGGACTGCATCAAAGAATTGACTGAAATCCTAAACTTCTTCTCAAAGCAGTCAACTTCCACATGGAGAATTTTGAGAAAGACTGAGAAAGAGATGAAAAGCATGTTTGGCAGAATGAATGAGCTCTGGTGGGGTGGGGGGTAGGGTGGGGGACATGGGTCTAGATTTGATTAGTACCATAATCTTGTACAAAAAATATATATAATAAAAAAATAGATGTTTCTCAGCCATCTTTACTTCCTCGCTGCTGAAGTCTCTGTTCAGCTCTTTACTCCATCTTTTGGCTAGGTCATTTGTTTTCTTCTTTGTTTTTGAGTAGTCTATATATTCTGTATGTTAATGCTCTGACAGATGTATCAGTGGTGAAGGTTTCCTCCTAGTCTGTGGGTTTTCTCTTCACTTCCTTGATTGTTTCTTTTGCTGTACAGAAGCTTTTGAGTTTGATGAGGTACCATTTGTCAGCTGTTGACCTTATTTCCTGTGTGGCTGCTATTTGATTTAGAAAGTCTTTTCCTATGCCTATGTCTTGTAGGTTGCTGACAACATTTTCTTCTACCACCTTCAGGGTTTTTGGTTTCACATGAGAATTTTGATCCACTTGGATTTGATTTTTGTACAGGATGAGAGGTAGGGGTTTAATTTTGTTCTTCTACAGATGGTGATTCAGTTTTCCCAACACCATTTGCTGAAGATGCTATCTTTCCTCCACTGAGCTTTTTTGGCCTCCTTGTCAAATATGAGGTGGCTGAAACTGTATGAGCTCAAGTTTGGATCTTCATTTTTGTTCCATTGGTCAATGGGTCTGATTTTGTGCCAGTACCAGGCTGTATTTATGACTATAGCTCTGCAATATAGCTTGAAGTCTGGTAAAGTAATCTTCCTGTATTGAACTTTTCACTCAGGTTTTCTTTAGCTATTCAGGATCTTTTGTTTTTCCATATGAATTAAGGATTTTTTCCAAGTCTACGAAGAAGTTCATGGGGATTTGATTGGGATTGCATTGAATGTATATATTAATTTTGGTAGAATGGGCATTTTTACTATATTAACTTTTCCAATCCATGAGCATGGGAGGTCTTTCCATCTTCTGGTGTCATCTTCAATATCCTTTCTCAGGGTTTTAAAATTTTTGTTGTTATGTTCTTTGGTGTTTTTGGTTAGGTTTGTTCCCAGGGTTTTTTTTTTTTTTGAAGCTATTGTGATTGAGAAGTTCTCCCTATATTCCTTCTCCAGTTGCTTATTGTTGATGTAAAGAAAGGGTACTGATTTTTCTAGGTTAATTTTGTATCCTGCCACTTTACTGAAACTTTTACTTGTTTCTAGGAGTTTTCTGGTAGAATTTTTAGAATCCTTTAGGTAAACTATCATATCATCTGCAAAATGGGATGGTTTTACTTCCTCTTTTCTGATCAGTACTCCTTTAATTTACCTTTCTTGCTTTATTGCCCTTCCAAGTGTTTCAAGCAGTATACTGAAGAGGAGTGGTGATAGGGGGTACCTTTGTTGGGTTCCCGCCTTAAAGGGGAATGCTTCTGATTTTTCTACATTTAGGATGATGTTGGGAGTGCGTTTGTTGTATATGTATGACTTTGATTATGTTGAGGAATGTTCTCTCCAGTCCAATTCTCTCTAGGACTTTAAGCATGAAGGGATGCTGGATCTTGTCAAAGGCTTTTTTCTGTGTCAGTTGAAATGATTGTGTGGTTTTTGTCTTTCAGTCCATTTATGTGTTTATGATATTTATTGATTTACGTATGTTGAACCATCCCTGCATCTCTTGTATGAACCCAACTTGGTCATGATGGATGATCTTTTTGATGTGGATCTGTATGTGATTTGCAAGTATTTTGTTGAGAATTTTGTATCTATGTTCATTAATGAGATGGGTCTATAGTTATCTTTTTTGGTTGTGTCTTTGCCTGGTTTTGGTATTAGAGTGATGCTGGTTTCATAGAAGAAATTTGGCAGATTTCCCTCTGTTTGTATCTTTCTGAACAGCTTGAGCATTAATGGTTGTAAGACCTCCTTAAATGTTTTATAGAATTCTGCTGTGAAACCATCCGGGCCTGGGCTTTTTTTAGTTGGGAGGTTTTTTTTTATTACATCTTCAATTTCCTCAGATATTATTGGTCTGTTTAAACTGTCAATCTCTTCTTGGTTAAGCTGTTTTGATGTCCAGGATTTCAGATATTCATCCATTTCTCTTAGGTTTTCAAATTTAGTAGAGTATAGGTTTTTGAAGTATTCTTGTATTATTGTCTGGATCTTTTCTTTGTCTGTTGTGATGTTTCCCCTTTCATCATGAATTCTATTAATTTGGATTTGCTCTTTCTTTCTTTTGGTTAACTGGGCAAGAAGTCTGTCTATTTTGTTTATCTTTTCAAAGAACCAGCTTTTGAATTCATCGATTCTTTGTATTGTTTTCTTTGTTTCTATTTCATTGATTTCTGCTCCAACTTTTGTTATTTCTTCCTGTCTGTTGAGTTTAGGGTTCATTTGTTGTCTCTCAAGTGTTTTTAGTTGCAGTGTTAGATCGGTTATTTGTTCCCTTTCTGTTTTCTTTTTTAATGTGGGCACTTAGGGTTATAAATTTCCCTCTTAGGACTGCTTATAATGTATCCCACAAGTTTTATAGTGTTGTATTGTCTTTTTCATTCAGTTATATGAATACTTTTATTTCATTCTTTATTCCTTCCCTGACACATTCATTATTCAGGATCGTATTGTTTAATCTCCATGTGTTCTTATAGCTTGCAGGGCTTATTCTGGTGTTCACATTGAGCTTTATTGTACTGTTGTCTGATAGAATGCATGAAATAATTTCAATCCTTTTGTATTTGTTGAGATTTCTTTTGTGTTCCAGTATGTGGTCAGTTTTGGAGAATGTTCTGTGAGGCACTGAGTAGAAAGTATATTCTCTGGTGTTTGGGTGGAATATTCTATAGATGTCTGTGAGGTCCATTTGATGTATTCATTTTTGAATGTATGTATATATTTATGTATATATACATAGTTATATGTATATATTATGTATATATTTTTGTATGTATGTATATATTTATGTATATATACATATAACTATGTATATATACATACACATGTCACTTGAATTGGAGGACTTTTTTTTTCCCTAAAAGATGTCATATTTTCCTTAAGGAAGCACTCAAAGGCTCCTCCTTGGCCAGCCCAAACAACCATCAATCCTGCAATTGTGCTCCACATTGGGGTCTTTCCCTCCCATAGTCCCCCAAATGAAGTCCAGTAAGCATGCGTCCTGTCTGGATCCCCCTGCATTGGCCTCTATGATACAGCCAAGGTAGTCCAACAATGGCAGTCCATATTCTGACGAGGCTTAGTTCACAAGCTGGGTATCTTAGCCATCCTCAGTCCACATTGGAAGGTTAAAAAGCTGTATCTCATGTCCTTGAGGAGTGCCAAAAACAGTGGCAGCCACAGAACAGATGCAATTGCCTGTAAGAATTGAAGGCAGGCCAAACAACAGAGCTCTCTTTTTTTCTTTTTACTAAGATCTCGAGTTTTATGTCTGCATTACAGTTTCTCTGGTCTTACTGAGGAAAGTACAACCAGTTTCTTTTTAGTGTTTCCACTTCCTTCCAGAGTTTGTGTTTCTCTTCCTCTAGTTCTTTCTGGAGTTTGTCATTCTCTCCTTCTAGTTTTTTCTGGAGTTTGTCATTCTCTCCTTCTAGTTCTTTCTGAAGTTTATCATTCTCTCCCTGTAGTTCTTTCTGTAGTTTATCGTTCTTTCTTTCTATTTCTTTCCTGAGTTTTTCATTCTCTACCCTTAGTTCTCTGATTTGTTCTTTATATTCCTTGATTTCTTTGAATATGTCTACAATTGTTCTTCTAAGGTCTGTGTCTTGGTTTCCTTCCAGGGAGATCTCATAGTAGGGATCTGGTATTGTTAGGTGTGGATTTATTATGAGCTTTTCCCATGTTTTTGTTTTTTTGTTGTGTCTTTGGCATGTGAATCTGTCTTTGGCATGTGAATCTGTTTTGTTGTTGTTTTTTGTTTGGATTCTGGTGCTAATCTCAGATATTAATATGGAGGACTGGTTGGTCACTCACTCTGCTTCCTGCCAGCTTGTTCCTCTACATTGGCTGTGCAGCCTAGAATCACTAACACTGTGCCTGCTGGATCATCCCCACCACAGCACCAGCTACTTGAAGCGGGGTGGGGGAGGGTGGGGGGTGGGAGGGTTGCTCCTTTGGGCTGCAAGGCTGGTCTACCTCACCACCTGACCTGGCTACCTCACTGTCTTGCTGTCAGGCCACCTCTCTCTCTCCCACATGCTACTCTGGTTGCTGGTACCTGAGGTCAGAGGTCTCCACAAGCTCTCAAACCTTCAGGGCATGGGGCCCCAAGGCAGCCACCAAGCTGGTGTCTTGCTGGCTTGCCACCTCTCCCTTAATATCTTTTTATATTGTATATGTAATTACTTTAAGAAGCTTCTATAGTGATAGGTTTCCAAATGGTGTGTCTATAAAAGGCCTTCAGTGTTAGTTATCCCTCTGCCCTGCCCTCCTGACTCCATTATTCTCCCCCCCCTTTCTATCATGGCATTCTGTCTCCCCTCCTAAGAAGCATCCCCCCTTCCTCATGGCTGCTTGCTAGTTTCTTGGCCTCTAAGGATTTTCCAACTGAAGCATGCATATCTAAGAATTCAAAGCTAGCACTCAGCTATGAGAGAGAACATGTGATGTTTGTCTTTCTGGATCTGGGTTGCTTCTCCCAGGATGAATGTTTGTAGTTTCATCCACTTACCTGCAAATTTCATAATTTTGTTTTTCTTCACAGATAAATAATATTCCATACTTTTATTATGTATTCATCATTTGATTGAGATTTAGGTTGTTTCCATTCCTGTCTATTTTGAGTAGAGCAACAATGAACATGGATGAGCAGGTGTCTCTGTAGTAGGGTACAGAGTCCTTTGGGCATATGCCCAAGAGGGATATGGCTGGATCATGGGCTAGATCTGTTTCCAGCTTTGAGGAATTTCCACACTGATTTCTATAGTGACTGCACCAGTTTGCACTATCACCTCAGTGAATAGGACTTCTTTTTTCCCTACATCTCCAGCAGCATCTGTCATTGTTTGTTTTGAGATCTCAGCTACCCTGTTTGGGATAAGAGGAAATCTCAAAGTGGTTTTCATTTGCATTTCACTGATGGATAAAGATGTTGAACATTGATAAAAATATTTCTCAGGCATTTGCGTTTCAAATTTTGAGAACTCTGTGTTCAGTTCCTCCCCCAATATTTTATTGAGCTTTTCCTTGATATTCGTTTTTTTTTTTTTTTTCATTCTTGTCATATTCTGGATAGTAACCCTATGTCAGAGGATAACACTGTTTCCCATTCTGAAGGTTGCCTCTTCATTTGAAAGATGGTGTCCTTCACCATACATTAGCTTTTTAGTTTCATGAACTCCTGTTTGTTAGTTGTTGGACTTAATGACTCTACTATAGAAGTCCTGTTCAGAAAGCCCTTTTCTGTGCCTATAAGTTTCAGGATTCCCTCTTTCGAAGCTGTTGACCAGGAGTCCCACAGATGCTCAAACAGTATTGGCCATTTCCCTGCTCTTGGTTACCAACCAGAGCTTCACAGCAAGACCGTGTTGCTGAAGACACTACATGTATGAGTTGCAGAAGAAACAAGGAGAAATCAAGCAGTGCTGACTTCAAAGCTTTATCTCTCCCGGCTAGCTGTCAGTGACGAAAGTACTATGCATGATATCAGAAAAGAAATGTACTTAATAACTTTGCCCAGCTGGCTCTGAATCCTGGCAACTATAACAACAATTGGCCTGGCAAGATATGCCCATTAATGCAGTAGTGGCATCAGTGCTTTTAGAGTAACCAACTAATTTCTGATTGGATTTAAGCTCTACTTCTCAAGAGTGAGCCCATACCTGACACTTGCATCAAGCCCAGGAGCCTGTGGTTATACAGGTCACAGGCCCCAGAGGAGAAACTTCTGCTATTATTCTGCTCAATGGCCATAGTATTAAACCAACTTCAAATGAGCTATTACTATACCTTCTCAGCTCTCACTGAAGAACCTTCCTTATCGAGCAGATGGTGATTAACACAGAGTCCCACAACTGTTGCCCATGTAGAGAATAAGATATTGCAGAGTGATTATTCCTGAATGGGACACCCATATCAAACCTAGGCCTCCCAAGGCTCAGGGATCATTGCAGAAGAGGGATTGGGAATCTTGAAGGAGCCATCCACAGGTGGGGGGTGACCACAAGGGAACAGTTTTGCAGAGAGCTGGGCAATTATTCTTATGAACTCCCAGCAGGTGACAGCCTGCATAAGCCATATGTAAGCTCAAGCCAGACAAAACTCCAGCATAGAAGTGGAGATGTAGGTAAGAAGCCCCAACCCTACCAGAGGAACTACTGGCAACTAAAAGAATTGGGAGAGTGAGAGTCAGTATTTCTTAAAAGGGTTTGATGCTGGGTAGAGTAACCAGGTTCCAATGGATAGATTCATACCACAGGTCATTGGACACATGATAGGCATATCTGTGTCTGTGTCTGTGTCTGTGTCTGTGTCTAGACCCAGACCCAGACCCAGAAATAGATCTATATAAGAGTATATGAAATTGGGTGAGGGTATGGGGCTATGGATGGAAGCGTCTAAATATGATCAAAATATATTATATGAACTTTATAAAATTCAATAAAATATATGAACTTTATAAAAATTCAATAAAATGAAGAGAGAAACAAAGTGTGGTTCACTACTCAGTCCCCTTTCATTTATTTAATAAATAAAATAACTCAAAAAATAAAGCTACATTTTGTGTATAACCTACTCTGATCTCACAATCTGAGGGCTGATTAGGAAATAACGAACTTCCTTTTTGCCTTGGCTGCTAAAATATGTTAAAGTTTATCCTAGGCCTGGGCCTAACTCTGCTGCCTTAACTGGTCTACCATGTTGCTCAATGAAACACCTCAAGTCACTCTGCGAACTTGATATTGAATGGGAGGCACCAATTACGGGTGCATTGTGATTACTTGCTAGTCTGGCATATTAACTTTGTCTCCCTTCTCTGAAGGTATCAGTTAAAATAGAAGGTAGAGTCCACATCAGTAATTTCTTTAATTCTATGGACCAGGGCTCAAAGGAAGGTTAAGATACCGTGCTTGCCAATTAAAAAAGTTCCAAATTGTTCTTGCTTTGACACCTAACCTGAAATCAGCAGCAGCTAAAGGAGTCAAGTGCTTGAGACGAAACCCGAATTCCTGGAGAGAATCCATCATTTTCACTGAAAAGAACAGTATGTGCCTTAGAGGTTTTAAATCACATCATAAAAGATACAGTGACACTATTGCTATGGAAGCAAAATGAAAGAGAATAATTCTAGGGATCTGAGTAATTTTTTCCTTTCTTATGTTATAATTATCCTACTTTATGTTTGGCACTAGAGCTAAGAAAATGAGACACTCAATGGAAGGATTTTTTTTGGTGAGATTTAAAATAATGCATTTTATTTTGTTTAAATAAAAATTAGCAACAAATCAATTTTTTAGCCCCCAAAGATGGTAGATATCAAAACCAGTTCTTTATGTAAACAAGGTTTTAAAAGCAGAATAAATGTTCTTGGGATCTGCTTTCATCCTTTGCTTTCTGAGTTTTGGATTCTCTGTCAGTCGCCAGTTCTGCCATTCTGAAACTCCTGATGCCTCCAGGTGACTGGGGAGACTCAGAAATTGCTCTACTAAATAGCAAAGCAGCCACATTTAGTACACATTTTAGTACTATTTTAGCTTCAATATTTATTTATATCATAAGTTCTTACTCTGTTCAAGCTAACTTCTTTGCGCTAAAAATGTATGTCCTGTATTTTTTTTTTTTTTTTTTTGTCTTTTTTTGAGACAGGATCTCCCTGTAGCCCCAGCTGGACTGGAACTCGCTTTGTAGACCAGGCTGGCCTTGAACTCACAGAAATCTGCCTGCCTCTGCCTACTGACTGCTGGGATTAAAGGCATGTGCCACCATGCTGGGCTATCCTCTCTTCTTTAAAAAACATTAATTCTGGGCTGTTGGGATAGCGCAGCCGTTAAAGGCTGAGGCTGAGAACCGCAAAAAAAAAAAAAAACATTAATTCTTTAAGAATGTTATTCAGTGTATTTTGATTATATTCACCCTCTTCTCCATCTCTTCCCAAGTCCCACTGCCCAAATTCTTCCCTCTTAAAAAAAAGAAGTCATTAAATCCAATTGATGGTGTCTTGAGTGGCCATCCCCTGGAGAGTGGTTGATTTACAGGGGCCAGACTCAAAGAAAACTGACTGACCCTTTCCCAGGAGTTATCAATTGCCAGTGCCTCCTCAGCTAGGGGTGAGAAAACTTGCCCACCTCCCTTCTCCAGGCTGGGATTTTGTCTGGCTTGAGCTTGGGAGGGTCTTGTGAATGCTGTGAAGGTGGCTGTGCATTCATGCATTGCACCTGCCCAGACATGTCAGGAAAACCCTGTTTTCTTGTAGATATCCACTATCCTATATAGCTCTAAGAATCTTTCCATGTCCTCTTTCACATCAATCCCAAGCCTTGAGAAAATGAGAGTTGTGTTCTTATGTGACAAAATTCATCAAATAAGTTGTCTATGCATAATTTCAAAATATATCAAATTTTCGTGCTACATATTATAGATTGTTAATGTTCCAAAACTTTATTGAGGTTATCTCTTATGTATCACATTATTAACACTCATGCATCTATAGAATAATAATAGATGAAAGAGTAAGCGTTATACTGTATTGAATATGGTAAATACATCCAAGCCAGCACCTTACAAGATTTTTTGGTTGGCAACTCTTTCCAATGTATAGGATTTAATATCATGGAAGTTTCTGGCCTAATCAGATCATCCTAATCTTTTTCTAGGTATGTGAATCTAAACCCATTATGAGATTTTTAATAAGTGACAATGGATTTCTGGGTTAAACTGACACAAATACTAATTGCCAGAGTTGCAAATTTAGTCCAATAAAACTGTGAAATATTGGGCATGAACTAAAAGGGAATGGGGCGGGGCAGGTGTTGAAACAGTCCTTGCAAAGAGATAGCAAAATTTAGCGTAACACCCAAATGTCATTAATGCCAAGTAGGATCTAACATTAGTTCATTAGTACAGATTCTGGCCGCTAGTCAAGAGATCCCTGTTTTATGGTGTTTGTTCATTTTCCACCTCGAAGTTTATTTAATCCAAAATATCCCCCCCCACCCCCCCA
>VZQC01009175.1:1123818-1173146 GCA_009823505.1 Rhizomys pruinosus | reverse complement strand
ACCTCCCCACCGCCCCACCCCCGTCACAACTTGGCTGAGCTGGCTGAGCATATTCACCAGCAAGTCCAGTTCTTACATGGAATTTGCTGCCGCTGGCCCACACAGCCTGTTTTTATTGATGCCAAGCTTATTTGTAGGTGTGTGGGCATCCCCAGTGAGAGGCCCTCATGTTGCTGGCCCCTCAGGTGGATTCCATTTAGGGGATAGGCAGGATCTCAGGCAGCAGGCGTGAATAGTCACAGAGTTTCTGGGTACCCTCATTTGGAGGAGAAGTGTCTCCAGGCCAATGGCTTCTTTATATCACCCCAGGACTCCAGAGACTTCATGGCATCTATGGTATGAAGGCTGGGCATTCACTTATCTGCTAGTTCCATGTTTGTATGTGGACATCCTTCTTGGCTCCTGTCCTCTCTCTTTAAAAGAAGTTTGTATGTGGTAATCTGCCTTTTCTTAGGCATAAATATTGCACTGCCTGCCCAATCCAAGTCTGAGCCCGGGAGGGTGGAAACAAGCTTTGTTTTTGTGCTTGTAAAACAGGGTTCATTACCTAGAAACTGTCTCATGTCAAAAAAGTTGCAAGGACGGTGTTGGGACTGAATCTGGAGCAGATGTCACTTAGGTGCCTGTCACACCATATAAACGTGTCTATCCTCAAGGGTTAGTCTTGCTTATCTTGCAGGACTACTAAAATTCAGGAGAGACAGGAACTCTTAAGAAGAATGAGCAGACTACTTGTACCACTTAACACGCATTCCACCCAAACAATTTAAAGCTCAAGTGGGCCATCATTTTCAAAAAAACACTCACTGAAGTGTTAATGAAATGCTTGTTATTGTGGCCAGGTTGGCTGTTACCAGCATGGGTGCAGACAGACCTCAAGCTCCTGTTGTATTTGTTGACTGATTTGGGAGCTCTGGTCTATTGTAGAATAGTGTGCAGAAGGGTTTTTAATGAATATGCATTGCACAGAACTAAAAAGAATATAAATATTATTAAGATGTCAGTATTAATAAAGCTGTGCTGCAGATTTAGATAACCAAGTTTATTGTCTTAGTTGGTTGTCTCAGTCAGTTTTTATGTGGCTTCTATAAGTCAGTACTTCCCAAACTTTATGGGCTTTGGATTCAACCGGTAATTTCAAGACTACTAATTTCTGTATCTGACTCCCAGAGACAATGATTTAATTTAACTGGTTGTAGTTTGAGTGTTGGGACTTGTAACAAACTGTTAAATCCTGTATTGCAGACACATTTCGAGTCCATTTCTCCAAGGTGACTGGGGGACATCTGGCATGGGAACTTTTTGGTATATTTATATGAAACTACATATTTATTGTGGAGTTATAGTCACAAGCCTAAAGGGAAGCTAAGGCGTGGACTCTCATACTGGGAGTCTATAGAGGAGGCCTGGGAGGGATGAGTGGATAGGGATGGGAACACTGGCTCTCTTTGGGCTGGAGCCCTTCCAGGGCCCGCCCATTGCCGGGGCAAGCCAATCAATGCTCAGGAAGTGTTCCCCAGCCCCAGGGCTAAGCCTGGGGCTTGCCAGAGGCTTCTTATGGGGCAATTGTGTAGGTTTTTTTGAGTAGAGTAAATTCTTCTGAAAGTATACCAGTCTTGATAAAATGCTAGCATCACTATAACCAGCATTTTGATCAAATTATTCAGAAATTTTTCCTTTCTGTAATTGTGAGGATGGTGCCACCTCCAGCTTGTCATAGAATAGTCATTTTGATGTTTCGCTGTTGTAGTGCAGTGCCATTAGAGAGCCGCCATTTTGTCATTTTGCCTAGACTTAATACAGCATCATCCACATAAACTTCCTTCCGCTCTGTCCTCCCACTGGCAAAGGCCCTGCTCTTTCAGTTCTCTTTGTGCTGTGATTTCGTTCTTTGCCTCTCATTCATGTTAGTAAGTATTGTTGCTACTCTCCCAGAGGGAGGCTTACTTTTAGTAATTATTACTTAGGAAATATGGCTGTTAACCGCTGTGAGATAAAAGATAAACCTTGTGAAATTATGACTGCTAATACTGTTAGTGTTACTTAATTTAAAATTATAGTGTTTCATAAATGAGAGCATTTTAAAATATGGATCACAATTTGCATTTTCTGAATGAAGATAATTTACTAATTTTAACATCTTTGTTTTATTCCCACTGCACTCTCTTTCCCATAGTTCAGCTAGACATAAATTGATACCAAGATGGTATAATCATTATTTCACATAGCAAGCAAGTGGTTTTTTTTTTTTTTCTTCAAATGAGGTCAGCTTTAAGTAGGTCACTCTAAATTATAAATATACCGGATGGTAGTGTTCTGTCATTTGCCAGAAATTCCTCTGATTACAGGTATTAGGATATAAATTCTATAAATTATGAATAGTGATGAAGACACATGATGAAAAGCTTATATTCTCTAAGGTATAGCACAGGTATAATTTCCAAAAAATAAGAAAAGTCTTAAGTGAGCAAGTCACCATCCCCACTGCCACAGTAAGAGACTAAAAGAAAGGTCGCATTGGAAAATGCTGAATTTCAAAATACAACTTTGCTGCAGAGTGGGTAATCTGAACTTTTGATGGCAAGAGAACTTTTTGTGTTGTAATATTCCCTCTTGGTATGTTCTGCATTCTAAATAAACTCTCATATCTGAGGTAAAAAGCAAGACCTTCACTCAAATAGTTTCCTTGCAGGTATGCAGTTTTCTGTTTATGTCAGTAGTCTTAAGTAGAAGATTTTATTAGATAACTTATATTCTCTAAAATGGATTATATGCATAAAAACACAAAAGTAGAGGAATTGGGGCCACACATGGCACTGGAGCACAAACTAGAGAGGCAGCTGAGGGTGGTGTTTTCCTACTCAATGAACGTTAATCGAGGGCCTCACATCTGATTTTCCTGTTGCTTAATGTGTCCACAACACTTCATTGACTTGTCTATAAAAGTGAGGTTTGGAGTCAATGAAGGAATACCAACACAGACATTCAAAGCAAACCCCAGGGAATCATAACGGTAAGTGGGGATTTTAATTCAGAAGTTTTGAGAAAACAGCTGTGTAGTAACAACAACTTTTGACGCGAAGTAGATCTTGACAGAAGCTCAGATCCCTGATACCTCAGCGCTGTTCATTTGTCAACACAGAGGCAAAATACGGTCTTCTGGGATTAAGCAAACTCCAGGGCTAAAATGTAGTTTGACATTTCTTGAATGCACTTGACAAGACTCCACATAAAATTATATTAGCATTCTTTCCAGCTAAGAGAAGAATTTTAAGGAAGGCTTAGTTCTTTTATTCCAATTCACATTTAAATTTTGGTTGCTGTGCCGTTTAAAAAATTCATATAAGGTTTGGCCTTAAATGTTGGGTACTGGGTGGAAGATAATAAAGTTTAGAAATAACATGTCAGATATTAAGTTGCATTCATGGACTTAAAAATATAGCAAGCCCCGTGAAAGCCAGTTACACAGATTCTGCACAATACGAATTTAACACAGCGGGCGCGTGATTGTTGGCCATGTTGTCAATAGCCTTTGGTGTCAGTCCTGCTCTTTGGCATCCGTGCTGTGGTACAGCTAGCTGCCTGACAGATTGTACTTCGTGTGCAAGTGAGAATAAAGGTTAGAAGGAGCACAGGGTGGACAGTGCAAGATGTCAGCAGCCTGAGAAGGGGCTGATGCAGGTGTGAAGGCTCTGATGCAGGTGGAGGAGGCATTGATTGAGATGACAGGGTTTCGGGCAAATGAATATGTTTAATGGGGTGGGGAGGGGCAATTGGAAGAAATCCTTTAGGCCTGTAATAGCATTTCAGCCAAAGAAACCATGATTGGTAATCAGCAGTCATCAAATATTTTAGCGGTGGTCAGCTGTAGCCTGCTACCTGTATAGCCCTTTTCTTTAGATGTCGTACCAATCACTGCCTACATCCACTTGTTTGCTTTTCTTTTGAAAACCATTGTTTGTCAGCTTGTTGAACTCTTGCTCTTACTCTGTTTAGCTGTAGGAAAAACAGACTGCAGTATCCAGTAGTATTTTTTACTCTTTAAAATCTTTTCTAAACCCCAGGCTGCAGAAGGTTTAGTTTTCTAAAACAACTGCAAAGGTGTGAACGGTTAATCAGGCTGAAACACTGATGGAGCTGTGCTTTTGAAAGCTAACCAAATGGCAGTCTGCCTTTTCATGTTAGTATTTTTTTCCCCCTAAACAGTTGGTCTATAATTTCTAAGGAGGTCTTTGCCCAGTCAGGCGTGAAATTCATGAGTATAATGTACATCCAGATAATTATGAGATTTGCTGTCAAACTGTAAGTCATATAGTTTCTTCATGCCCGTGAATTAGCACTGACACCCTAAAACTTAAGTCTATTTACTGTTCTTCTAAAGCATGCAAAAACACTGACAATGTTATTATTAATCGCATTAGAATTTTGTGAAAATCATATTGGCAGAATGAGCTAATTTGAGATGGTTCGTGAATATACTAAAAAGTAACTTTTAATAAGAATCCATGCTACTAGATACCCGGAGAGAAACAAATTGCTGGTGAGGAGATGGCAGAGAAGGCCTTGAAATAAATGCAAGCAATTAGGGATAATGCTCATCTCCACCCAGGTTGCTAGCTTCTAAGCTGAGAGCGCATGAGAGCATGGGATTTGTGGCCAAGGGAAGGCTGAGACGGAGTAAGCAGATTGTAAATTAGCAGTACTCTCGTCCTAACACGTATGGCAACATGACATTTCCGGAAGGTTCCAAGGGTAAAAATAAACCACGAGGAAATGGAGTTGTCCCACCAGTCCTCGGGGAAGACTCCTTGCCTGTATCTGAAGCATGGGTTCAGCATCACCAGGCGATGCAATGAGATTTCTTTGAGCATCTAAGTTTCTTTGTTTAGATTGGGACCACTTTATGCACATATGGATATTTACAAAAATAGAATATTTGGTTTCTATACTCCCCCTCCCGCCCCCGCCCCCGCCCCCAGCCAGAGCTCATGGATTCTGCCATACATGTTAAGTCCTATCTTGCATCTTTTTCTCAGTTTTTTTTTAACCTTTTTGATGCAGAAGTTTACTGTTTTGGTCAGTTCTTTGAACAGGTTTTTTTCTCTTTTTTTGTTCCTTTAATTTTATATTACTCCAAAATATGCATATATGTAGTCCACACATAAATCAAAATTACAAAGTCTGAAAATAAACTACAGGTTAATTCCAAAACACTTTTAGGGAGTCACATTTTAACAGTAAAGTTGCCTGCAGGTAAAAATAAATATAACTTTACATTCTAAACTACATAGTAAGTTGATGTATGCTTTGTGTTTTTTTGAAGGTTCTATAAAAATTTAATATAAATTTTACAATAAGTTTACAATGTAAGCTATTCATTATAATAGTTCAATAACTCAGGGATTATACTGAATTTATTCTATAAAGCTATCAATACTTTTTTTTAACCTCCCTTTTGTATTACTCCAAATTATGCTCATATAATCAACACATATGTATCAAAATTATGACCTCTAACTTGCCACCTGACCCAGCCATACCACTCCTGGGTATGTACCCACAAGACTCATCTTACTGCAGAGATACATGCACAGCCGTGTTTATTTTTTTAAATTTTTATTTATTTTTGTATGTGTATGAATGTACTATCTGCATGTAGGTTTGTGCACCCGTGTCGTGCAATGCCACGGAGGTCAGAAGAGGGTCTCGGATTCCCCTGGAACTGGAGTTCTCCTGGAATTGGAGTTACAGATGGTTCTCACTGCCATGTGGGTGCTGGGGATCGAACCCGGGTCCTCTGCAAGAGCAGTCAGTGCTCTTAACCGCTAGGCTATCTCTCCAGCCCCCCCACAGCCTTGTTTATTGCAGCTCTCTTCACAATAGCAAGGAGCTGGAACCAACAGAAGTGCCCCTCAACTGACGAGTGGATAGAGAAAATGTGGTACATGTACACAATGGAGTTCTATGCAGCAGTAAAGAAAGATGACATCATGAGCTTTGCAGGAAAATGGCTGGAGCTAGAAGATACCATGCTGAGTGAAGTAACACAGTCCCAGAAAAACAAACGATGACGAATGGTATCCCTCATCTGTGGATGGTAGCACCAATTACCTAATTGTATGACAAACTGAGCAATGTCAATGTTCTGAAAGCAATATGCTCTTATATTGTGAATCCCTTAAAAAATAATAAACAAATAAAAAAAGAAATAAGAAACAACAACAACAACAAAACAAAATTATGAACTCTGGGAATAAACTGTATGTTAATTCCTAAATATGTCTTAGCATTCACATTTTTCCCTTTGATTTTATGTTACTCTAGAATATGAATACATATCATCTACCCATATATGGTAATTACAATGTGTGGATATACCTGGTAGGTCAATTCTAGAGCCCATTAAGAGATTCACATTATAACAGCACAGTTGCTTTCAGATACAAAGAAATATAATAATAAAGTTGCTCGGTTTGCCTGCCAACTGTGGATTTGGTGTTAGCATTCACAAATGAGGGAAACCATTCGCCTTTTTTGGCAGGGGGACTGTGTTACTTCACTTAGCATAATGGCTTCGAGTTCCATCCATTTACCTGCGAAGTTCATGATGTCATCTTTCTTTACCACTGCATAGAACTCCATTATGTAGATGTACCACATTTTTGTTATCCAGTCATCAGTTGAGGGGCATTTAGGTTGGTTCCAGCTCTTTGCTATTGTGAAGAGTCCTGCAATAAACATAGCTGCGCATGTATCTTTGTGGTAGGATGAGTCTTGTGGGTATATACCCAGGAGTGGTATGGCTGGGTTAGGTGGCAAGGTCATTTTGAGTCTCTTAAGGGTTCTCCACACTGCTTTCCACAGTGGTTGTACCAGTTTACATTCCCGCCAGCAGTGGATGAGTGTTCCCCTTTCCCCACAACCTCTCCAGCATTTGGTGTCTTTTGTTTTCTTGATCTTGGCCAGTCTTACTGGAGTGAGATGACACCTTGGTGTGGTTTTAATTTTCATTTCCTTAATTATTAATGATGTTGAACACTTTTTAAGATGTTTCTCAGCCATCTTTACTTCCTTACTGGTGAACTCTCAGTTCAGCTCTTTCCAATGCAATTAATAATAACATTGTTAGTATTGCATGCTTTGGAAGAACAGTAAATAGCATTTCAAGCACTATATTGAAGAAGAGTGGTGATAGTGGACAGCCTTACCATGTTCCTGCCTCTAAGGGGAATGCTTCTAACTTTTTTCCATTCAGGATGATGTTGGCTGTGGGTTTCTTGTACATGGCTTAATTACATTGAGGAATGATCTCTCCAATCCAATTCCCTCTAGGACTTTAAGCATTAAGAGATGCTGGATTTTTTAGAAAACTTTTTCTGCATTGATTGAGATGATCTTGTGGTTTTTTTCTTTCAGTTCATTTATGTATTTATGATATTTATTGAATTATGTATTGTTGAACCATCCCTGCATCTCTGGTATGAATGCAAATTGGTCATGATGCATGATTTTTCTAATGTGGATCTGTATGCAATTTGCAAGTATTTTGTTGAGAATTTTTGCATCTGTGTTTATTAATGATATGGGTCTATAATTTTCTTTCTTGTTTGTGTCTTTGCCTGGTTTTTGTATTAGAGTGATGCTGCCTTCATAGAAGGAATTTGGGATATTTCCCACTGTTTGTATCTTTCTGAAAAGTTTGAGTAGTAATGGTTGTAAGACCTCTTTAAATGTTTTATAGAATTCTGCTGTGGGGGCCAGAGAGATGGCTCAGTGATTATGAGCACTGACTGCTCTTGCAGAGGACCCACATGATGGCTAAGAACTGTCTTTAACTCCAGTTCCAGGGGAATCTGACACCATCTTCTGACCTCCGCAGCATTGCACAACATGGGTGCCCCTACCTACATGCAGACAGTACACTCATACACATAAAATAAAGAAAGAAATAAAAAAGAATTCTGCTGTGAAACCATCTGGGCCTGGGCTTTTTTTAGTTGGGAGGCTTCTTACTACATCCTCTATTTCTTCATATGTTATGGGTCTGTTTAAGCTGTCAATCACTTCTTGGTTAAGTTTTGTTAACCACAGCAGCAGGAGCTTATCCACCACAGCACCCGTAGCTTGAGCGGGGAGTGGGGGGGGGGTTACTCCTTTGGCCCTCCTGGTTCACGAATGTGCGCCCTGCTGTCTGTCCCTCTGTCCACACACACAGATCTCCTCTATGGTTCTAGAGGTGGGTGGCAGATGTCCTGGCTGGGCAGAAAGGCTGCACACCAGACCCAACCTGGTCACCAAATCTCCTTGTAGAATTTTATTCTGAAAATAAGTGATAAAAGGAAATGACCAGTAACATTGGACAATAATCCATGAAGTCTAAGAAAGGATGCTTTTTAGATTGTTAAAAATGTTATTTATGCTTAAAGTTCCACCACTTCTATCTAGTGATGATGGGTTTGAATACATTGTTTAAGAAATCACCTGTCAGTGCCTTGATTGAGACGCTGATGTGGAATAAATGCCACATGAAGAATGTTAGCATCTGATGTTCCAGAGCCTCTTCCAACTTGGGGAGGAAAGGATTGACTCATCTTACATCTGCTGGGTCACAGTTGATCACTGAGGTAGGAACTCAAGGCAGGAACCTGGGAGTAGGAGCTAAAGGACAGGTCAGGGAGAACACTGCTTACTGGCTTGTTCCCCTGGCCCATGCCCGGCCTGCTTTCTTATACTGTACATAACAACATGCCCAGGGGTGGCACCACCCATAGTGAGCTGGGCCCTCCCACATTGCTCAACAATTAAGGCCAGTCCAATGGAGCCAATTCTCCAGTTAAGGCTCCCTCAACGCAGGTTTGTCAAATTGACACTACAGCAATCCAGCATACCACCCAATTCTATTACACACACACACACACACACACAACGTTTGTGGGCTATATATCTTATATATATTATATATATATATATAATTTTCAGTTTAAAAGAATGGGAGACACATTATTCCAAAGTTGGATATTAATCAAGATTTCATGAGCTTTGAGAGAAAAGATTATTTGGATATTGGGCAATGCCCTACAAAAGAGTTTTTTCACTCAAAATTTAACTTAAATGCAACTTAATCACTGGAAGTGAGATATCATTTTGATTAAATTTTCTGAATGTTGCTGCATATTCCCCTCTCATAATAAACAGAAAACAATAAAGATAACTTTTCTATTAGTGGAATTTGCCTGGAGCTGGGTTCAAATTTCAATCCTAATGCCAATTATAGTGACCCAAACCTTTGCTTTCTTATTGGTAGAATGATACCTAGCTCCTTTTAAGCCATTTAACATGGAATTTGTACCATAAATCCTCTCATAAATGGGAGCTGGGAAGCCATCTCAGAGGGAAGAGTGCTTGCTCTCCAACCATGAGCACCTGAGTTTGAATCACCAGCACCTATATAAAAAGCCGTGGATAAGTAGTCTGTGGCACCTTGTTCTCTTCACTGTGGCTAATTGTGTGTCTCTATGTTAATTACCATCTTACTGAGAGCACAGAGTATATCAAAAAAACATACAAATACATCTTGTGTGTGGGGGTGTCTCACAGGGTTGGGATCTTTGGTTGAGCCCAGTGGATGTATCCAGAGAAGGACTATTGGGGACAGGTTCATACTCTATAGGCTATATATAATATATACTATCTAGAATCTACCTAAATTCATATATAAATTAATAGAAATTGGGTGTGGGTGCATTGAGCGGACGGTGTGAGAGGAAACAATCAAATTGCATACTCCAAACTATATTGTATGAAAAAATATCACAAAATTCAATTAAAAATGCAAAATCCCAAGCATGGCTGCATGTACCTGTACCCCCAGTATTAGTAGTATTAGTG
Source organism: Rhizomys pruinosus (assembly GCA_009823505.1). Taxonomy (NCBI): domain Eukaryota; kingdom Metazoa; phylum Chordata; class Mammalia; order Rodentia; family Spalacidae; genus Rhizomys; species Rhizomys pruinosus. The sequence goes on along the minus strand of VZQC01009175.1, from coordinate 1,163,258 downwards.
TGCAGAGATAGGCACATCCAAAGAGCTTTCTGTCCGGCCTGCCTAGATACAAACCCAGATTTCAGATCAGTGAGAAACCCCTTCTCAAAGAAACAAGGCAATAGAGGAAGACATTCAAAGTCTTCCGTAGCCTCTGGATGCATGAGTGTGGACCTGGCATGGACAATTATACACACTTACATGAATACAGCACATTTGCATGCATCACATACAACAAAACACACCATACCACGCACATGCTGGAAAACAAATGATAGCTATTTTTAGCAATTGTATCCTTAATGTCCTTAAAGCCCCAAAAAGAAAATGCCATACCTGATCGAGTTTTAAATAATTAACTTAGTGGTAATTTATATGATTTACTGAGTTAGTGCAGAACAGTGGTTAGAAAAATGCCTAGCAGGGGGCTGGAGAGATAGCCTAGTGGTTAAGAGCATGACTCTCTTCAGAGGAACCTGAGGGTTCTATCCCCAGCACCCACATGGCAACTAAGAACTGTCTGTGGATCCCAATCCAGGAGAACTCTAGTTCAAGGGGAATCGAGACCCCTTCGGACCTCCTGCGGCATTGCACGACATGGGTGCCACAAACCTACATGCAGACAGTACTTTTCATACACATACAAAAATAAATAAAATTTAAAAAAAGTTATATCCAAAAAAGAAAAATACCTAGCAGATAGGAAACACTTTTGAAATGTTAGCTACTCTTATTGCCATGTTATAGCTCGATACTGGCCATGTTTCAGTCTATTCTGTCATGACTCTCTACTCTTGTTGACTTGTGGTCACGGGTAGGTGGATTTACTTACTACTTGTTACTGCTTGACCTGGCATGCCCTACATATATGCTGATCCTGATCACCAGGAAGATGAGAATTATTTCATGAGAGTGGTGGCCAGGTCATATGTGTTGGTTTGAAAGCATCTATGGTTTAATCCTAGCACTTGGGAGGCAGAGGCAGGCGGATCTTTGTGAGTTCAAGGCCAGCCTGGTTTACAGAGCGAATTCCAGGACAGTGGGACTACAGGAGGACCCTGTCCGAAAGCCAAAAAAAAAAAAAAAACAAAAAAAAAAAAAAAAAAAGAAAGCATCTATGGAGCATCAGGGTATCAACATCTATATATGGAGTTTATATTGGCCCGATGCAATCATCTGGGAATCATCAGGTTATCTATTACTGCAAACCTCTAAAGTGAGTTTAAGTATATGAAAAGGAGGAGGATGCTGTACTGGGGCTTGTTAGAACCTGGGCATTCTTGAGAACTGCTGAAAGATGAAGCTGAGAATGAGGAGTAATGGGCATAAGAAGAGAACTGCAACCATTCGGGTCAACTGAGTGTCAGCAGAACATTTGTGGGTCACCTTGGCATTTAACACCATTCACTTCTTCAACAATGACACTGCGTCCCTTCCTTAGGCCTTCATTCTAGCTGTGCTGAATGTCGCTTCTTGTCCCGGTACCCAGCTCTCTCAATATTCTCTGATGTTCGATTTTCTCTAAGAGTAGCAGGTGGTTCCCTGTCCTTGAGTGTATTTTGTTTTATTTTCCAGAGCTGAATAGTATTGGAAGTTGATCTTTTCTGTTAAAGTACTTTTATCTAGCATTGAACCTGTCTCAGCTCTTCATGCAATCACTTACATCACATTCATTACCTGGATACCTGGACTACCCTGATTGAGCAGTTTATACTACCAAAATCTTAATTGCTCTTTAGAAGCTATTGTATTGTGACCTTTTCCTGTGTCTTCCAGATGTGTGTTTATCGTAGCTCATTAAGATGCAGTGAGTGAATACATGAATGAGGTTCTAATTGTTCTCACCTGTGTGAATACTCATCACAGGAGTTCCTGCACTTGTTCTGTCTCTTACATCATCTGGCCTCAGTTTTATAAACACACACTAATGTACATTTAGTTGAATGACCTTTCCTATAGATATTGCAAAACTGCTTTTCTTCAAAATTGTTTATTTTATCAAAGTTTTAGAAATAGGCTTTTCTAGCTGGTTTTTATACCCCAGAAAAGTCTTCCTGATGAATTCAGTGTACAGGAACAGTCAATGGCACACGTGAGTCGTGAAGCCCCAGCCAGGAGGCCATCAAGTCCCTGCCTTGCCTGCTTCTGGCTAGAAAGTTTTAGAGATGGCTTAGTCCGAACCTAAACTTGTTTTGAGAAGGAAAAAAGAGAATGATATAGTAAATCCATAATGTTTGCTGTTTAACAGAAATCTAGGCACCGGCCACACTGAAAAAATAAGATAAGAATTTTCCAGTACCAAGTACATAATATTGAAATTGCTCACCAAGACTTTTCACATTGTCTGTCTACAAAAGTATTTCATGACATAACACTTAGGGATATGGAAAGCTTAAAAATGTTCTAACCCTCCTTTTCCAGATTGAGTGCTACATTTTTCTTGAAATAATATTGAATTTTTTCTCTTCAGCTATGTGTACATTTCTGCAGTGATCTTTCACTGAAGGTACAAAAAGTAATAGAAGTCAGTAAATAAATTCATATCTTCGCATGCTTTGCCTTAGAGGCAAAAGGTAAATTTTGCATGACATGTTGAAAGCACAGTCAAAAAGTTTCTGATCTTCATCATTTTTATTTATGGGAATTCACAATATTAGTGCATGAAAATACAGAAACAAGCCTTGTTTTGCGTAAGCCAAAATAATGATTGAAAAAATTGTTTCAGTGACTCCTCCATTAGTAAATTGGGCCAGGCTTAACCAAATTTTTGATGATGTGGATGGATTACCTCTGATTAGCTCATGTCCAGAAATATAATCTGAAAAATGCCCCATTTCAGTCTCTTTCTTGTGACTTTTATGAGATAAACACAACCCATCTTCTATTAGAATGTGGAGTTACTGCAGCCACTGCCCCCATTATATCAGGCTAACTGCATTTCATCCATCATCTTTTGTGTTTTCATCTAGCATTGAGACCTATATTTGAGGGGCTAGAGAGAAGGCTCAGTGGTTAAGAGCACCAACTGCTCTTGCAGAGGACCTGGGTTCAATTCCCAGCACCCACATGGTGGCTAAGGACTGTCTTAACTCCAGTTCCAGGGGAATCTGATGCCCTTTTCTGACCTCCTTGGCATTGCATGACATGGGTGCACAGACCTACATGCAGACAGTACACTCATACACATAAAAAATAATAAATAAAAAATTAAAAAAGAGACCTATATTTGAATGACAGGGATCCCAAGATAACTGGAATGGCTCCTAGAAGAAGGTGGCCAGGGGTGGGGGGCAGAGGGCTGGAGCTGAACCTAATAACCTTCTCCATTCTTGATGGTCCTGTAAGTGCAGTAGGAGAGACTTGAGAGGCAGCACCCAGGACTAGAGACTATTCCAAAGTCAGAATGAACCTTCTAGAAAAATCTGAAAATTTCTTGATAAAAGACAATAAGCTGGACACATAGTTGCAAGAATCAAAAACAAAAGTAATAATCCAAAAGCTCCCTTAAACTCCGAGGCATAGTAAGAGATTTTAGAATGTGAGGGCTTAGTTATCTTAGCCTGGTAGGGTGGGCAGTTGAGGCAGAAGATCTGAACACAATTAGTTTGTGAGCATTCAGTGCCAAATAATCCATAATCTGAATCAAACAATTTGACCACATCATGGTTAGGAACCATAAAGTCTTCAGTTAATTAAAACAAAAACAAAACATTTCTTTTGGTCTCTATGGGTTATTACCTATGGTTTTTGTGGGAAAAAAAGAAGCTTAAAAATTTAAATATCAAGTATGTCAAACTAAGTTCCCTTCACACAAATATCCAAGGGGGAGAACCAGCCTAAGCTGGAAATAATGCTTGTGGTGGGTAACAAGTTAAGTTTGTGTGGAGTGGATTACACAAGGCTGTCTGTTTCTCAGTGGACAGATGATTTCCTAAAACAAGCGTGCTTCCCTGTCTGTGGCCCCGCTGCTACCGGCCACTGTAAGCACACTGTGTTTGTAGCCTGCCAGCCCTGCTCTTATCTTCACATGAAAAAAAGCATTCTTGCAAAATCTTCTTCCATATTGAAGGAGGGACAATTCTGGCCCAGAAATTAACATTTCTGCAGTACTTCTGTCTCAGAAATCAGCCTTCTTACTCAACTATCCATGGCTTCTTATCAAACATGAAAATAGCACACAGTAAAGTCCGTTGGAATTTAAGGCATATAGATATTTGTTCCATAAATACTTTATTCCTAGCCCACTACAGCTGTTTAGTAGATGGCTTTTCAATGAATGAACTATCTGTTCACCCTATCTTCTTCACTAAATGTTCAATTTGTAGGGTTTTCACAATTTCTCTTTAGATTTTTACTTTTTTCCTCTGGAGTTTTACAGAAGCATATACATATATATATTAATATATTTTTATTGTTATTAAACTTTTTCATACATCATATATCATTTCTCAATCCAATTTAGACTCGTTTCCCTTTCCACGCCCCCCACCCCACCCGAGTTCATGCATTCTGCCATACCTGTCTTGCATCTTTTTCTGAGTCTTTCCAGAATTTTTCCAAAGCAGAGGATATTGTTTTGGGGAGAACTTCATGTTTCAGTCATTTTTTTCCTGGTTCTTTTGTTGTTGTTGTATAATTAAAAAATATATATTTTCTTATTTTTATTTTATGTGTATGAGTGTATTGCCTGCATGTGTGTAAGTGTACTTGTGTCATGCAATGCCCATGGAGGTCAGAAGAGGGCATTGGATCCTTCAGAATGGGAGTTACTGACGGTTGTTAGCTGCCATGCAAGTGTTGGAATTCAAACTCAGGTCTTCTGCAAGAGCAGCCAGTGCTCTTAACCATGGAGCTGTCCCTCCAGCCCCCACAAGGATGTTCTTAAAATGCTCATTCTCACCTAAAATTGCATAGAATGAAATATATACTTCATTTTTGGGGTAATGTCTTACATAGAACATTAAGTATTTCCACAGGTAGTTCTACTGTCAAATCCTTAGTATGACGTGGAATATTATCATAGGCCTGTTGGAGATTCAGAGTTGGCATTATATTAAATGTCCCTCTGAGACCACTGTGAGCCTTCTAATACCTAGGTATACTCCTCTTGTACCAAGTAGCATAATGGAATGGAAACTTATGGATTAGAAAAAGCATAGCTTATTAAATGAGTGTTCTTGTTTCATCTCTGCCATTTGATCCCTAATAAATAGATTGCTGAACTATTAAGTCTTGGATTTTTCTCCATGGGGTGGGACAGTGCTGTGCACAGGAACCTAGTTCCAAGGCTTGAATTGCATTTAGGACAGTCAGAACTACAAGTTATTTACCTTTCTCTTAACAACCCCAAACTGTCATTTTATTTTTTTTAATTTTGTAAATTTCATATATTTTGATCATATTTAGATCCCTCCTCTATGTGCACCCTCTTAATATCCCCCCCCCCGATTTCTGTACTCTGTATCTCAGTGTGGGCTCACCCACTGGAGGGAACCTGGTCAACCTGACAAAAGTCTCTTCCTTGGAAGAGTTTTCCCCCTCCCAGCAGCCATTGGTTGCCAGTAGTTCCTCAGGTTGGGTTGAGGTTTCTCACCTACTTCTCTGTGTCTATACTTGAGTTTTGACTGGATGGGGCTTACCTGGGACTTGTGCTGTCACCATTGCTGTGAGTTCATCTGACCAGCTGTCTGGACAACTCTGTTTCACCTTCTCTGGCTCATAGGATATTTCCGTTCCTTCTTCCACAATGATCTTTGAGCCTGGGGAGGCAGAAGTTTGGTATAGGTGTCCTACTCAGGGCAACACAGTGTATCTTCTGATTCTCTGCTCTTTGGCCAGTTGAGTTTCTCTGTGTTAATCACAATCTTCTGCATAGGGAAGCATTTCTGCTGAGAGTTGATAGTTAAATTAATCTATGGTTATAACAATAAGTCATGAGGAGTCATTTCATTACTATATCTGTTTAGCCGAATAATAGTATTAGACTCTCTCCCAAATCTTGTGAGCTGTCTAGCATCAAGTTCCTAGGCCTAATATCAGTGTCAGATATGGACTCCATCCTATGAAGCAGACCTCAAATCCAATTAGAAAGTCATTGGTCAGTCCCATAATATTTTTGTCACAATTGTACCACTAGGCATACATACCCCGTCAGTCCAGTTGATATAGCTCACAGGATTCACAACTGGGTAAGGCTCATTAAAATGTTCTCTTCTGGTAGCTAACCTACCAGCTTTATGAAAGCTAGATTGTAAAAATGAGGCTTTGAAGTCAGAACCAGGTTGATTTTTGCTTGTTTGTCCAACAATTCATATATGTAGTTTCTTCAACAATAGGGTCTTACTGTGAAGTTCTGATGGCTAACCAAGAACAGAGGAAATCAGCAATATTGTTTAAAGGTCTCAGGAGCCCTAGTCAGTATCTTTGATGGAGAAGCCAATTTCTGGCATTGGGATTTTAGTTTGCTACCATATGGTATCTAGTAGGGGCAATGTCCCTTGTTATAAAGCAACTCCTTTTAATCTCTTTTTATAATGTATGTGCACATACTGTAAGAAGCTTCTATAGTGGTAGTTTCCATATGGCTTTTTTATTTTTTATTTATTTTTGGTCTTTTTGAGACAGGGTCTTCCTGTAGCCCCAGCTGTCCTGGAACTCACTCTGTAGATCAGGCTGGCCTTAAACTCACAAAGATCCGCCTGCCCCTGCCTTCCAAGTGCTAGGATTAAAGGCGTGCGCCACCATGCCCGGTTCCATATGGCTTTTTATAAGGCCATTAGTGTTGATTATTCCTCCCCATGCTCCATCCTCTGCCCTGACATTCCATTCCCACCCCATTTGACCTTCCAGATTTATTATTTACCTTATAGTGTTGCATTCTACCAGGGTTCTTAGAAAGTCGCCTCTTCTCCATGCCATTTGTTATTTCCATGAACCTCTCTGGGTTTTCCAGTTGAAACATGTATATCTAAGAATTCAAAGCCGGCATCTAGCTGTGAGACAGAACGTGTGATGTTTGTCCTTCTGGGTCTGGGTTACCTTAGTAAGGACGACTGTTTTCAGTTCCATCCTTCTACATGTGAATTTCATAATTTGCTTCTTAAAGAGTGGAATAATATTGTGTTTTGCATATGTACCACACTTTCATTGTCCATTCTTCAGCTGATGGACAGCCAGGCTGTTTCCAATTTCTGGCTATTATGAAAAGAGCAGGAATGAGCATGGATGAAGAGATATTTCTGTGGTAGGGTGTAGAGTCTTTTGGGTATATGCCCAAGAACGTTCTGGCTGAATCATATGGTAGATCAATTTTGAGCTCTTTGATTTCCACACTGATTTCCATCGTGGCTGACCAGTTTGCACTCCTGCCAGTAGTGCATGTGCGTTCCCTTTTCTTCACATCCTCACTAGCATTTACTGTTTCTTTTGTTGTTGTTGATCTTAGCCATTCTGAGTAGAGTAAGATGAAATCTCAAAGTAATTTTAAGTTTCATTTCCTTGATAACTAAAAATGTTGAACTTTAAAAAAATATTTCTCAGCCATTTGTATTTCATCTTTAGAGAATGTTCTGATTTGATGCTTGCCCCAATCTTTAATTGGATTGTTTTGTTTTTTATTAATATCTAGTTTTTTGAGTTATTTGCATAGTCTAGATACTACCCTTCTGTCAGAGGGAGGGTGGTAAAGATATTTTCCCTTTCTGCAGGTTACATCTCTACGCAAATGATGGTGTCATTTGCTGTACAGAAGGTGTCTAGTTTCATGAGGTCAAGTTTGTCAACTTCTGGACTTAATGCTTGCAGTTCTGTTCAGAACATCGTGTTCAGAAAGTCCTTTCCTGTGCCTATAAGTTGCAATGCTCTCCTACTCTCTCCCCTCTCTGGTTCAGGGTGTCAGGTTTTATGTTGGGGTTCTCGCTCAATTTGCATTTGAGTTTTGTTATCCTGAGAAATAGAGATCAAAATACCATAAAGTGTGCACCAGAAAACTCCCAGAGTGGATAACTACATCACCAAAGCAGCAGGGTGTAAAATTAGCACCCCAAATCAGTTGCCTTCCTATACACCAACAACCAACACACTCAGGAGTCAGGGAAATGATCACATTCATGCTACTAACAAAAACCATCGAATACCTTAGAATAGATCTTACAAAGTAACATTTATAAGGTAAAAACCTTAAAGCATTGAAGAAATTAAAGAAGATACTGAAAGATGGAGGGGTCCCCCATACTCATTAATATTTGAAAATGGCCATCTTACCAAAAGGAATCTATAATTTCAATTCAATACCCATTCAATACCCAATTTCTTCACAGAAGTAAAAACAAAAATCTCAAATTTCATATGGAAATAGAGAAAACACTCCAAGATAAATCAAAACAATCCTAAATAATGAAAGAACTGTATTACCATCCCTAACCTCAAACTGTACCAAGAGCCGTGGTAACAGGAGCATGGTACATGCATGAAACAGACGTGGATCAGTCGAATAGAATTGAGGACCAGGCATTTACAGATACCGGATTTTTTTTAACAAAGGAGCCTTAAATGCTCACTAGAGAAAACCCAGCATGTTTAACAAATGGTGCTGCTCAAATTGGATAGTACCATGTAGAAGAATGAGACTAGGTCCTTTTATTTCTCAAGTGGCCATATTCAGTTAGATAAGGTAGAAAAATCCTGGGTATGCAAGATTGTTGGCTCAAAGGATCAACTCCTATGACCATTTTACCTCCAAATATTTTGTTTGTTTCAGACACATGTTGAAATAAAGCAGAAAAAATGACAGAAAATTAAAATGAAGAATAATTGGCTCAGATTCCTACCACCCAAGAAAACCATAGTTGCATTTGATTTATTTTCTTTACAAGCTTTGAGTCATTTGAACATTGCTTTTACCTATAGTAACATGAACATTTACCATTTTTATTAAATTATTTTCTAGATTAACTTTTGTGGTACTGGAGAATTTGAACCTAGAATTTTGAGCACGCTAGGCAGACACTCCACCACTGACAATTCTGCTGCTCACTTATTTTTTATAGGAAAGAGCTTGTCAGGTTGTTCAGACTACCTTCAAAGTTGAGGTTATAGCCACGTGCCATCATACCTGGAGAATTAAATCTTTTATTTTTATTTTTATTTTTTATTTTATTTTTATTTATTTTTTGGTTTTTTTGAGATAGGGTCTCCCTGTAGCCCCAGCTGTCCTGGAACTCACTCTGTAGACCAGGCACTCCACCTGCCTCTGCCTCCCAAGTGCTAGGATTAAAGGTGTGCGCCACCATGCCCAGCTGAGAATTAAATCTTTTAAATGCTTGCATCTTAACTGCTTGTGGTCATAGCCTAATTCAATGATAATCATCCATCCATCCATCCATCCATCCATCCATCCATCCATCCATCCATCATCTGTCCATCCATTTTGTATTTTGTTTTTATATCCTACCTAAATAATGTATGTTGTACATGAAGCCTTTGCAGGCTATTTTCTTTTGGGAGTATGTGCATCTGTTCATGTTCATGTGTGCAAATGTACACGTGTGTGTGTGTGTGTGTGTGCGCGCGCGCGCGTGTGTGTGTGTGTGAGTGTGTGTGCGTGTGAGACTTGGAGGTCAGAGTTTGATGGCAGCTATATTCTCTGTTGCTGTCCACCTTTTTTTATTTATGGAAGGGTTTTCATTGGGTCTGGGACTTGTCAATATGACTAGACTGGCTGATAATTGTGACCCTGGGATCTGTGTCTCTCCACCACCCCCAACTGTGCTGCAGGTGCAGACATGTGCTGCTGTGCCTGGCTTTTAATGTGGGTGCTGGGATCTGAACTCTGGTCCTCATGATTGCGTAATGAGCACTTAACAGCCGAGTCATCTTCCCAGGGCTTGAGTTAGTTTCTTCTTAAAGGAATTCTTCTTTAGGAATTTTGAAGCAAATATATGTAGTTTTTTATTTTGATAACATAAGAAACCATACTGGGCATTTTTCAAGTGCACAGTTCAGTGGCAGGAGTCACTTACACTGTTGTGGGACCACCGAGTCATTTTCTGGCAGTTGATCCTCAGTTTGTATCCCTGCAGGAACTCCTGGATTTCAGCTTCTTTACAGACTTTCCAATGAAGCCTTGCAGAATGAATGAATCTGGAGTACATTTCTGTTCACTTAAGGGACTTTAATGGGATTTATCTTGTCAGTCCTTAGTGACAAAAACTATGATTTTTCTTAAATCCATAGATCCCTGTCAATTTTGACAGAGTTTAGTGCTTAAGAGTTTTTCAAACATTTGTTCTGGATAACTAATTTTTTCTCATACATTGGGCGAAGGAAAACATTCAAGGAACTCAACCTAGAGTCCAAGGGAAATTGGCAGGGAACTTGGTCTTCTTCATTTTCAATTTGCACTGATGTACCTGAACCAGAAGGGAGTCCTTCTTCCATTTAAGTTGATGATGTATGGAAATTAATTATTTTTTGGTGTTTACTTGGCTGTGGCTGTCTCCTCTACCTTGTGGGTTGTGTCTCAGCCAATGGAATTCTTGCTAAGATGGAGACCTACTGTGCTTCGAGTGATCTGAAGGTAAGGAAAATGTGGCCTTGAGGATTTTGTGAAACAATACAGGTAGAGAATCATGAAGTGTCTAAGAGGTGGGAACGGAGATTAGGGCACAGTTGACAACACCTCAGAAGGGGAGGACTGCCCTCGGAGGGGAGGACTGCCCTCGGGAAGGGGAGGGCTGCCCTCGGGAAGAGGAGGACTGCCCTCGGGAAAGGAAGGACTGCCCTCGGAAAAGGAAGGACTGCCCTCGGGAAGGGGAGGACTGCTCTCAGGAGCGTGCCACTCCTGCAGCCACACTGCACTTCTCAGGCTAGAAAAATAAAAGAGGCATTTCCAACAAACAGCCCAATACCACGTCTTGCTGGTTTCTTGTAAGGCTGTTCAGCTGACGATGCATTATCTATTATTTCAAAAGGAGAAAATTGCTTTAAAACAGAAAGATGCACAGCTTTGTTTTGGACTAAATGGTGAAATCTCTAAATCTATAAATTTGCTAGGTAAGAAGATATGCTGGGAAAAATATTGGGGAACATTCATCTCCCCTCTCTTCCTCACACAAAAGATTTATGGTTGTAGCTCATTTACGGTTCAAGGCAGAGTGAGCTGTCTCTTCTCAGTTTCTCTACCCAACTCTTAGAAACCATCTCCTCTTTCCAGAAGCACAATCCCAGGCTTGGACTGTGATGGAAATAGTTATCTATTCATAACTTACTTCTGTTCTCCATTTGCCTGTGGCTATGTCCCTGCGGGAGGGCAAGAGTGAATCAGATGGTTGCAAATTTAATTAATGGTGGTGTGCCGAGTCTGCTTAGCTTGAAACCTTCCAAATTTCTTCTTTTTGTTAGATCTTTGCTTCACTGTGCCCTCAGGAACATTATTTATAAATTAATCTTTACAGTTTAAAAATAGAGACTGATCGGAGTTATCAATTGATTAACTTTTATAGCTACAACTCATCCATTTACTTGTAGTTTTGGAAGACAGTACAATGATTGTTTTGTTAATTTCAAACAACATTGAACAGCCTTGTCAATTACTTACTTGGGCTGGGCTTGGATACCTACAGTAGGAGAGGTGTCACTGCATTATGGAAAGCCTGCTTGTTTTCCTGAATGCATCACTTGAAAGTTTTCCCTCAGTAACATAAAATCACTTTTCTTGAATTTACATTCTATAATTCTCTCCGAAACTGTTGAGGCCATGTCAAAACTCATTCCCTCTTATGATGTGTATTTTTCTACTCAAAAATACATAAGTAGGAGGCTAGGGAGGTGGCTCAATAGTTTAGACCACTTACTGCTGTTGTAGAGGACCAGGGTTCACTTCCTAGCAACTGTATGTTGGCTAACAACCACTGTAACTCCAGTTCCAGGGTGTCTGACACCCACTTCTGCTTCTGTGGGCATTACCCACATGTCTTGCACTTATTACATACTTACTCATGTACATAAAATAAAAATTAAAATAGAAAAGAAAGATACATAAATTTACTTCTCAAACGTCTCCTGGACTCTTCAATATTTCCATCACTTATGAAATATTTCTTTTTTTTTTTTTTTTTTTTAATTTTTTTATTATTTATTTCTGTATGTGTATGAATGTACTGTCTGCATGCAAGTCTGTGCACCCATGTCGTGCAACGCCGCGGAGTTCAGAAGAGGGTCTTGGATTCCCGTGGAACTGGAGTTCTCCTGGAATTGGAGCTTCAGACGGTTCTCAGCCGCCATGTGGGTGCTGGGGATCGAACACGGGTCCTCTGAAAGAGCGGTCGGCGCTCTTAACCGCTAGGCCATCTCTCCAGCCCCAAAATATTTCTTTTATAATATGAGCTATACTTGAGCAGTGAAAGTATGTGGATTCCACATACTTTCCACAGAATTCATTATTCCAGTTATTGCCTGACTAACAGAAAAATAGTTAAGCTATCAGTTCTCATGTTTTATAGATTCTATTAATTTAGCTAAAGATTTCATTTCTTTGTGTTAATTGCACCAATTTACTGGCCCATTTGGATGTAGTAGCATATAAACACGGTCTTATAATTTCGTCATTGTGAGCCATATCGCTCCAATGCTGCACTTAATTTTTCACTGGTCATGATAATAGAAGTTTACACTTAACCTTATTTAATTTCAACTTTTAATACCCAAGGCATTTCTGTTTCATTTAATAGATGCTTTGCTCTCTCGCTCATCTACTCTGCTTTTCTCTGTAGCTCTCTGTCACCTGCAAGTTTGATACAGGGAATGGTACATCTTCATCTAAATCATGGATGAAGCTCAGCACTCCGTCTACATGAACCTCATTTCATTAATCAAACTCTTTGACAAGGGACATTTCATCAGTTTCGAACCTGGAAATACCACATTGCAGTTAAGAGCATGGCTTGAAAAGTCAGAGATTTTAAACAGGATTTCGAAGTTGGCTATATAAAATTAATAATATTTTAATTATCCCAATAAACTATGCAAAATCCATCTGTGTTCTGATGTTCTTAGGAAGTACTTACTTTGATAATTCTGAAAATACTTAATAGAAAATACACACTACACACACACACACACACACAGAGTAGCAGCTTAATGACTGGAATGTAGTAAATAGTTCATACTTGTGATCTTCATCATTGCATTTGCTTGCTGAAGTTCAGGACCACTGCAGGGCCCTCACTGACTGATTGTATTAATTAGCAAATTATGATGAGTCAGCTCCTTAGAAATGTAGTTAAACAAAAGCTATGTAGTTAAAAGATATATAGTTAAACAAAAGCATCAAAATTATTAATTTGAAGTAACTTCCTGGATTTTGTAGTTGCCTTCCTTGGTAGATACCTTCACTTGACTTAATTTTTTTCACATTGCAGGGAAATAAAATGGTGAGCAGCATTTTATATTTAATAAAATTTTATAAACAGTTGTTGCTTTTCACATGTTCATAGGATATGCATATATATGATAAGCAAAATCATGTGGGATTTAGAACATTCAGAAAGATATCAATAAAAATGCAAGAATGGCCAATAATTCTAAGCTAGAAATAATTTGTTATAATTTCTAGTACGTTTCCATTTATATGGAAGAATTATTTCTAATGGCTATATTGATTGGCAAATAAATCAGTTTGTCTTTGCTTATTTAGACATTCCTTATTATTGGGTGAGTATCAATCTGTAGTAATGTAACCTTAGCAGGGTCTCCACTCTTTTAATTTATATATTTATTTACTTTGCATAATGTTTAATTGAGGGTACTTATATTTTTAGGTTACATAAAGCTGGATAAAAGGCACACATGTTATTATAAACTATTAATTATAAAATATTTTTTTGGAATTCACATTTTCCTCCTTTAATTTTATATTACTCTAAAATATGAATACATTCCTTCCACCCATATACAGTAATTACAGAGTCTGAAAATAAGTGGTGGGTTGACTCTAGAGCCCGTTAAGAGATTTACATTATAACAGCACAGTTGCTTTCAGATAAAAGGAAATATAAAAATAATGTTGTTCACCTTGCCTTTCAACTGGGGATTTGGTGTTAGCAACCACAAATGAGGGAAACCATTTTTACACTAAATTTGTGTGCTCAATATGGGTTTGTCCATTTCATATGTTGTCACTATATTGTTTTTATGGTTACAGGGACAGTCTTAGAATGTCATGCACTTGTTGGCCTTTGGGAAATTTTTAGGGCACTAGAGTAAATTTTCGAAGTGTAGAAAGCATGAAGAATGGTTTTGTACAAATACAAAATGGCTTTAGGAAATAGGATCAGGACAAGTGAGATTGCTCAGAAGGTAAAGGCAGTCCTGCCAAGCGTGATGACCTGAGTTCCATCCACAGGACTCGGATGGCAGTAGGAGAAAGTTAACTCCCATAAGTTGTCCTCTGAGCTTCACATGTGCCCCATGGGACTTGAGCACATGCGCACACACTCACGTTCAAACACTCTCACATAATACACAAACCCATAACTGTACAAGTATAATAAAAAGATATAGGATCAAACGCCAGCTGGATGAGAAGCAAGGTCACGAAGCATCACCATATAACCAGATAGTGTGCTGAAAGGAGGACAGGGCGGGGTGGGGGGGAAGAAGGGGTTGGGCCTGTGTTGTTGGACTGGGTGTGGACACATAAAAAAGGAAGTAGTTGAGAATTAAGAGCTCCTTGAGCACAGTGCCATCCTCTCTTTGCATGTATTACCTGACTACTTGTTTCACACTTAGCATAACCTTTATAAAACTGAGGCCTAAAAACGTGCAGTCTATCTATGAACAAGACTGAATTGTAAAAATGTCCTTCAAGATTATTGTTCATTGACTATTCACACACCAATTTAGAAACTATACGAAAGACTCTCTGCAGATAAAACTGAGCTTACAAATCAATCCATTGACCTTGAAATAGGAAAATTGTGCTGGCCCAACTGGGTGGGTGACAGGCGAGATGACATCGCAAGAAGCAACAGAAAGGCAGGAGAGGGAGTCTGGGAGATGTTGTAGATGAAGCAGAACAAGTGCTTGGAGAGGCAAGCCTGGGAAGGGCTTGTCCCTCCATTGCTACTTACGGACACAGAGGGGCCTAGTGGGGGCCTCCCAAAGCTGGGCATAGCACCAGCCTACAGCCTGCAAGCAAACAGGCATGTAAGAGCATGGAATGCAGTTCTGCCAATACCTGAATGAGTTTAAGAGCCGCTCCCTCCCCAGAGTCTTTCAGAAAGGACCCCACCTCTGTTTCTACCTTCTTTTCTGCTCTGTGAAACTGGAGCACAAAGTCAGGGCAGACTCCATGCCTGGTCCTCTGACTGTGCAGCTGTGAAGTGGTAAACAGAAGCCCTTTTAAGATACTAAATCTGTGTTGTTACAGAAAAGCCACACGGTCCCAATCATTTTGAGTTCCTTCCATTTGATGTCGTCTCCCTGAAATACCCCCTTTCTTGTTTCTTGAGGCAGTCTCATGAGGAACTGACTGTGCCATCTCTTGTAGGGAGCTTCTCTCAGTATGGCTCTGTATGACTGCTGTACTGTTGCCCCATGCTGCACAGTTAAATTGTGCTCACCTCCATTTCTGAACCTTCCCACCAAGACTCATTGACAGGTTTTCCGTTTTCCTCTTCAGCCTTAAATGCCTTTGGATAAGCTTTGTCTTACTTGGTGTTTTAGTTACTACTGAGAAGTATCAGGCACTGGAATGCAAAGTGTAATTGCTGATATGGTGGATGGAAGAGCAGTGAATCCTGAGTTAAGCTCAGTGCCTTGACCAAAATATCCAGTTGCGGCAATCAGATAATGATGCTAGTCTGTTTATAGAAAAATGTAGCAATTCTCCACTTTAAGCTTTATTTTTATGAAATATATTTCCACACTTTGCCACCTGCTATTCATATTTTTTAGGGAAAGCTATTTCATAAAAGCACAAGAGAAAAAGCAAGTCATTAACAATAGCAAATCAAAGCCAAACCCTTGATGAACAACTCTGGTGCTAAAGACAGGTATCTGTCATGAACTTACACTTGTGACTGGGAATATTTTTATTATAGGAATATAACTTATATGCTGCTAGTTGGCAAGTTTATCCTTGGTTTACAAATACCCCAGCCTTTATTTCATCATGTACATAGATGCTCTGACTCATGATGTTCTAATCTCAGATTGGGAGGTGGTTGCTGGCTGTGTGAAATCTCAGATTTGGGGTTATTCATTTCGATGTTTACCTCCTTCTGTTTAACATGAGGGACAGTCAAGGGAAAAAAGAATTCTGGTTAATGTTAATAAAATGTAACTGTAATTTCACTGCTCTTTCAAATATTCATCTGTTGTGTGCGAACACACACACACACACACACACACAATCTTTTTTTCATGCTGCCTATACCCTTATCTAACACAAGACAGTGCTTTCTAAACAGGTTGCCAGAATGTTCTGAAGCACTCTGACATGGAGTGTATTGCACAACCAAAGGGAATTTCTGAGGACCCCAGCAGGGGCATTTCAGCATGACTGGCAGATGATTTGGTCAGAATCTGTGGAGAGAGACCTAGGGAGTCTGTGCAGATGATGCAGTGTGGTGAGGCTTTGGTCACCTGCTATTAGAGCGATCCTGGGAAGTTCTTTTAGTCCCCCCCACAATGACAGCCCAGTTGAGGGGCTACTGTGGAGCCTTCCCATTGAAGCCTACGCCTCCATGAAAGTAATAACATTCCTAGGATAGGAAACCAAGAAAGGCTGGTCAAGTGAGAATGGTAACTTTCCTTCTACAGCTTGGTTGCTTAATTGGTAGTCAACTTTGCAAATTCTCTGAGCTGTAAAGCGCACCGGGAAAGATGTGGAGAGGGAGGGAGGCACGCATGAGTGAATAGCTTCCTGCCAAACATCTCCATATGCCGTGTCACACACACTCAGCCGGCTTTCCTGTGGAAGGAGGTAGGAGAAGATGAGAAGGCTTTACTATCACAATAGCCTATATTTATAAGGAGCATATGCTTTACATCTTGTAATACTGGGAACTCTTCATTCACAGTTTCAAATGATTTTGAATTGCAACATTTTGTGTCCTCTAAGACAAGTTGTAATGTGTCTGTGTTCTTGGTCCTTTGTTGCACATCAGAATTTCCAT
The DNA here is from genome assembly GCA_009823505.1 of Rhizomys pruinosus. Taxonomy (NCBI): domain Eukaryota; kingdom Metazoa; phylum Chordata; class Mammalia; order Rodentia; family Spalacidae; genus Rhizomys; species Rhizomys pruinosus. The sequence goes on along the minus strand of VZQC01009175.1, from coordinate 1,146,102 downwards.
GTATGATGGCCCTTTATAGGGGTCTCCTGTTGGACTGGAATTACCTAGCTTTAAGGAAGCTTATTCCTTGGTAGTGATTTGAATAATGGGAAAACCAGGGGTATGAATACAATAATCATATGGCTAACCAGGGATCATGTTTCATGCCTGGGTCTTTTCCTTAGGCAGATAGGATTTATTATTATTATTATTATTATTATTATTATTTGTACAGATGGGCTTACACTAAGTAGGCTTCTTAAAATTACATAATGTGGGGCTGGAGAGATGGCTCAGCAGTTAAGAGCAATGGCTGGTCTTGCAAGGTCCCAGGTTCAATTCCCAGCACCCACATGATGGCTAACAATGGCCCATAATCCAGTTTCACGGAATCCAATGCCCTCTTCTGACTCTGAGGGGATTATATGACATGGGTGCACTTATATACATTTAGCAATACCCTTATACACATAAAATAAAAATAAATAATATATATTTTTTGGTATTTTTTGAGACAGGTTCTCCCTTTAAGTCCCAGCTGGCCTGGAGCTCACTCTGTAGACTAGGCTGGCCTTGACTCACAGAGATCTGCCTGCCTCTGCCTCCTGAGTGCTAATAAATAAAATATTTTTCAAAAACCTATTTAATATATACATGTTTTTAAACTGTATCCAGACTTTATATTTGCATATTTAATGTATACATGTTTTAAAACTGTGTCCAGATTTTATATCTATGTATTTAATGTATACATGTTTTAAAACTGTATCCAGACTATATTTGTGTATTTATTTCCACATATCTGTCCAACCCAGATGGACAAATGTGGTTGGGGGAAAATCAAGGTTATTCATAATCTTTAATATTTTCACCTGTTGCTTTGACCTACATTTTATCAAAGCATAATTCTTCTTGTATTTTAAAGTGTTTTATATCAAAAGAAGCTCCTTGTCTTACACCTCTTTATAATGCTGCTACTATGATATTCATTTGTTTATTTAATCATTTATCAAATATTCAGAAGTCCCTGGAAGGCAAAAGCCATATATTTTTAATGCTTGGCACTTAGTAATGGCTTTTGAATTAATACTGCACATTAAAGAAAGTGTGAGGGTATTCAGATGGAACAGGATGAATCCATAGTCTAATGGAGACTGTGAGTTTGCACCATTTGTTCTATGTCTTGTGTCCTTAAGCACAGCTAAATGGAACAAAGAAGCAGGCACTTTGCAGGCAACACACTGTGTCCTCCTGTTGGAGATCAATCGTCTGCTGAATTGACCCCAACTGACCATCATCATTTGTTTTCTTAGATGTCCCCTTCATGTAGGGGCGGGGGTAGTACGCAAATATTGAGCTGCAAGGGCCCCCATAACATCCTAACTGACTCAGGGAGCTCCAACAATCATTCACTTACCATTGATCTGTCTAGCCAGTACCTCCAAGGGAGAATCGATCTGGCTAGCTTTCTATTTCAAGATGCAGTTGATGAAATTAAATCCTTTTTTTTTTCCGGGTGAATTTGAGAATGGATTAGGGGAATCTACCCTTGTATATGGGGCTAGATGTATGCTGAGCTTCCCGTAGAACATGTATAAAGGTAGGCTATAAAATACTGTCTGTTAGCAGAGGATAACTTATCGAGGGAGCAAGGTATACACATGGTGCATATAGATCAAATGAAATCAGCTGTACATTGCTGACATCTCCATATCTGAAGTTACTTATTCCCAAGTGCCACTTCTATCTGAGGCCCAGAGTTCTGTTTTCTCCTTTATTGACTTTGCTCCCCTCGCCTTTGGATGCCCAATAGGTGACTTCGATTTTGCCCTTCTGCTTAACTATTGCTACCAATCCAGATTCAATCCCCTCCCCCCCTTATTTTTTCTGGTATTGATTTCAGTTTTAGTGCATTTCTCTGACTCTTTCAAGGGCCCCATCATTTGTGAAAGGGACAGAATCTGAATCTGTACATACCATCAGGTTATTGTGTCTAGAGCAAGGCAGCCTCAGTGATGACAGTCCCGGCAGAAGGAAGGCCAAACAACAAACTGCTTCATGTCTGCAGAAGTGATTAATAGAGGGGACCAGTAGTAGATCTGAGCATCAACACCCTAGCTCCAAGTACTCTGCATTGTGCATGCAGGACCCATGACTGTGGTCCATTTTGCTGAAATATTCTGGATGAATCCCATTCTCACCACCCCAAGCATAACTGCAACAACCTCCCTCAGCTATGAGCTCTTTCTTGCATTCCCCTTCTTTCCATGATCCTGTATTTCCACACCACCTATGGCCTTATAAAACATCATGTAACTTACTTATTGTGTTTGCCATTAAAGTTTTATTTCCTACTAGAAATAAATGCCATAACTTATTTTCAAATTGTAGTCCAAGTATCTAGAAGAGTACTGAAGCATATAGTTAATTCATAATAAACACTTATTGAACAAATGAACGAATGGCCTCCATATTCTTATAATTGCCATAATTAGGACAAGTATATATCTTATATTCTTAATTTTTTTAGATATTTCTTTCATAGAAGCATTTCTTTCAAACAAGTATTACAGTGGAAATTGGTGTTTCTGTGTTCAATATGAAAGGATTTACTGCCAGAGGGAAAAAATAAAGATATGTGAAAATGGATTTGATAAGCTACAGACACTAAAAATGTTACAGTTTTTTCTACACAATAGAATTCGCTGGGAAATAAAGGTATTTCCCTTAAGCCCATGTTATCAGGAAGATGAATTTTATTAACAAGCAACTGTGCAAAACGACATGAACATGGGAGAGAGGCATTTAGAGAGGATGGGGGCTTGACAGAGATTGGAGCAGATCAAGGAGCAGCCAGTGTGAGAGTAACCAGGATGCATTACGTGCATGTCTGACATTGTCAGAGAATAAATTTAATTAATAAAAAAGAGATGACAGCATGCTATACCTGAAACAGCAACAACAAAACCTTTTATTCTGCAACCCATTGAGAACAAAATGAAAATGTCATTTGCCTGCAATACCCAAGGATCTTTTGTATAAAGAGAATTGGAAAGCGTTCATCAGTGGAATCTTCAGAGGCAGAGCCACTAGGCTCCACTAAGCACACAGGGTCTGTCAGTCGAGGCTTGGCGACAGGCTTCCTCCTTGGATTTTGTCACAGGATCTGTAACATGCCCACTGTAATTGGCATTTTCAAAATGCAGGTGTGAGAGAGGGAAGAGAGATGATACACTGGCCAAGTGTATCATCTTCTGCAGAGAAGCTGGACTGGGAATAGGAGCTTCTCTGGGCGAATCTTGAAGCTGCCCCATGTCGGCATTACCATTTGTGACATAAAAATCGCCAGGCCTGTGTGACACTGAATGACTGTGGCTATACACACAAGAGTACTCTGGAAACTATTGTGCATTTAATGTAGATAAAATTTTGGTCGATTAACCCACTCAACCAATATTTTATGAAAAAAGCAATTTTCATCTGAATTCTGAGAAGAAAAATTAAGCCCTTAGTTTGAGAAAATTTTATAAAAATTATGATGTTAAGGAAGTAGACACAGTTTATGGGGTAACAAACTCCAGAGTTTGGAGTCAGCTCTGCATTTATCTCCATTCTGGCTGTACCCCACTGTGACCTCTTCTAGCTGTCAAGACTCTTCAGGCCATATGTCCCTGTTTTATAAAATGGGGACATACTAATTCCTGGACCAGTGAGGAAATACGTGTTAACCCATGGGTGGTAACAAGTTAGGTCACCAGTGGTATGAAATAAAAGCCCAACTAGCATTTTCCACACATTAGAGAAACAAAAGTAGATTAGAATGTATGTATGGGGAAGAGAGGCAGTTTTCAAATAAACCCAGATTTCAAACAAATGACAGCCTATGGGGTTTCTTCGGCTGTGAACCTTTGAAAATTATTGAATATCTTTATTCTTGCCAGAATTAATTCCTTCTAGACATTAATCATGTCTTTCTAAGATTAATGATGGAGCTGGAATCCTTTGTTAAGTTATTTCATTCTCCACAGTAATGCTAAGGTAGAAGTGAGAAGAAAGCTAGGAAAGCTGACTGGTCCTGTGGTGGGTAGATAACCTCAGGAAAGAAGTAGGTGTTGTATTTGCTAAAGGATTGTTTGTGGATGTGTTTATTCCTGTGTGTTCAGTGTACATAACAATGCTCCATACACATTTCATACAAGTGTATTGTGTATTCTGAACATGCTCTCTGCCACCCACCTGTCCCCTTCCTCTGTACATCACATACCATTCCCATTCATTTACCCACGCAGTCTCAATTTTAATTTCATGTTTTACATACATATATGGTTGGTTTTTGCATATCTATATAAAATTGAGTATCCATAAACAAGAGAAAAAAACATAATATTTGTCCTTCTGGGTCTGACTTATTTCACTTATAATGATATTCATTGCATCCATTTTCCTACAGACAGTATAATTTCATTCTGCTTTATGGTTGAGTAAAACTCCACTGTGTCACTGTACCACATTTTCATTATCCATTCATCTGTTGATGGATGCACAGCTAACTCTATAACTTGGCTATTGTGACTATAGAAATCCTTAGTGTCCTGAGTTGAATCTTATATACCCAAGACTGATGTAGCTAGGCCATATGGTGCCCCATTTTAAGGTTTTCAAGGAACCTCTACGTGGATTTACATAATGGCTAGGCTAATTTACATTCCTACCAGCAGTGTATAAGGGCTCTCTCTTTTCCCCACCTCCCATCCAATTGTTGGTATTGTGTGTTTTCTTTTTATTGAAGTTTTTATGTGTTTCATACATAATTTTTCACTCAGTCTTAATCGCCATTATACCTGCTTCTCCCCTGTTACCCTTCAGCCGCTCCCACCCCGGAGTTCACACCTTCTGTCATTTGTACTAGGGTCCATTGCACCAAATTATTCTCCCTGCACACTCCCGAGTGCCAGTTCATTCCCTGAGCTCTAGTCAGCCTATCTGGAGTCTCTTTTCTAAAAGAAGGCCAGGTCTTGATTTACCTATGGGGTTTGGTCCTAGGATCCACAAATGAGGGACACCATATGCCACTTGTTTTTCTGAGACTGTATTACTTCACTTAGCATAATAACTTCTAGTTCCATCCATTTACCTGCAAATTTTATAATGTCATCTTTCTTTACTGCTGCATAGAACTCCATGTGTAAATGTATCACATTTTTATTGTCTACTTATCAGTTGAGGGAAAATAGGATAAATACAACAAATAAAAATTGTGAAAAGAGCTGCAATAAACATGGTTGTGCACATATCTTTGCCTAAAAATAATACCACATTGACTGATATAACTATAGATATAGCTAGAGGTTTATGTCTCTATTTTCCTGAGTCCTAAGATTTATGGGGAAGCACTTTTTAAAAAGTACAACAAAACATCAACATGCTATGTAATTCAGGTATGTAAAGTTAAATGTCTTTTTTCCTACATGCAAGTTTACTGTTAAACTGTAAATCCTTAAATGTGTTTTGGAATTAACCTATAGTTATAGTGAAGAGAGCTGCAATAAACATGGCTGTGCATGTATCTCTGTGGTAGGATGAGTCTTGTGGGATATACCCAGGAGTGGTATATACTGGTATATATATATATATATATTATTATATATTATATATATATATGTGTATATATATATATGAATGCTGGGTTCAGGTGGTAGGCACTTTTGAGTCTTTTGAGGTTCTCCACATGCTTCCACAGTGGTGTCCAGTTTACATTCCCACCAGCAGTGGGATGAGTGTCTCTTTCCTACAACTCTCTAGCTTTGGTACTTTGTTTTGTGATCCTAGCAGGTTTATCAGAGTGATATGATATCTTAAAGTAGTTTAATTGCATGTTCCTTAATAGTTAGTCAGTTGAAAACTTTTTCAAATGTTTCTCAGCCATTTTACTCATAACTTGTGACGTCCTTCTTCAGCCTTTACTCCATCTTGAGTGGTCATTGTTTTCCCTTTCTTTGTTTTTTGAGTTAGTTTATATTTGCTGGAATTAGTGCTCTGGTCAGATGATCATGCGGTGAAGGTTTGTTCTCCCCAATCTGTGGGTTGTTCCCTCACTGTCAATGAGTGTTTCTTCACTCGTACAGAAGCTTTTAGTTTAATGGAGTCCCCTGTTAATATGAACTTATTTCCTGTGAGCTGTGGTCTGACTCCTGTGTCCGTATAGTCTGCTGCCAACATTTTCTTCTATCCCTCAGAGTTTTGGGTTTCACATTGAGTCTTTGATCTATTTGGAAGTTGATTTTTGTACAGGTGAAGAGCGTATGGATTTTAATTTTACTTTTACAAGTTGGTGATCCGTTTTGCCAACACCACTTGCCTGAAAGATGCTGTCTTTCCTCAGTGTGTCTTTTGGCCCCTTTGACAATATGAGGTGGCTGAAATTGTATGTGCATCAAATTTGGATCTGTCCGTTTTGTTCCATTGGTTCTACAGGTCTATTTTTTTGCCAGAACCAGGCTGTTTTTATGACTATAGTCCTGTAATATAGTTTGAAGTCTGGTATAGTGGTCCCCCCTGTATTGCTCTTTTCACTCAGGGTTGCTTTGGCTCTTCGGGATCTTTTGTTTTTCCATATGAATTTAAGGATGTTTTTCCAATTCTGTGAAGAAACTCTTGGGGATTTTAACTGGGTTTGCATTGAATCTGTATATTAATTTCAGTAAAATGGGCATTTTTACTATATTAATTTTTCTAATCCATGACCACGGGAGGTCTTTCCGTCTTTTGATGTCTTCTTCAATGTCCTTCTTCAGGGGTTTAACCCAGGCTGGCCTCAGACTTACTCAACTGGTTAGGATTATAGGCACATGCTACTATGCCCATTTTATGAAATACATCTAGGAATTGAACCAAGGTCTTCATGCATACTAGGAAGTCACTCTATACACGAAGTCATATACATCACAAGCTTTTGTATCCTTTTAATAATTTCTCTTGTTCCCTTGCCTGTTTTCTAGCTGAAACTTCATCATCATTGAATATGATAAATTTAACTTTATAGGCTTCTCTCTCTATATATATGTATATACATATATATGTGTATATATATATATATATATATAGAGAGAGAGAGAGAGAGAGAGAGAGAGAGTAAGGGGGGCAGATAGGAGAAGGTATCCAAATACAATTAAACTATATTGTTTGAAATTCACAAATTAAATAATCATTCTTGATTTAATGGAAATGCTTTCAGTCCCCCCACCATTTTGTATATTAATTATAGGCTTGTTGTATATAGCCCTTATTTTCCTGAGGTATGTTCCTTTGGGGTTTAAATTTTTTGATTTATTTATTTATTTTCATTTTATGTGTGAGTGTTATGCCTGCATGTATGTAAGTGCAGCCATGTCATTCATTGACTACACATTGACTATAAAACAGCATTGGATCCCTTGGAACTGGAGTTATGAATGGTTGTTAGCTGACATGTCAGTGCTGTGGTCTGTACCCAGGTCTCCTGTAAGAGCAGACAGTGCTCATAACTATTGAGCCATCTCTCCAGTCTCACCTTAGTGTGTTGAATCATGAAAGGATGTTAGACTTTGTAAAGGACCTTTTCTGTTTTACTGATCTAATCATATAATTTTTGTCCTTGAATCTTTTTATGTGATATATTGTGCTTATTGACCCATCCCTGCTTATCTGGATTGAAGCCAACTTGATTATGTCAAATTTGGTATGGCAGTATTTTATTGGGAAATTTTGGATCCAAGTTTATCAATGATATTGGACTATCATTTTCTTTTTTGTTGTATCTTTTCTGGTCTGGATGGCAGAGTAAAACTGGCTTTAGAGATTTTGGGTCCTTTCTATTTTGTGTAACATAAGTGTGCATATAAAACAGAGGCTAGGTATATGGCTCAGTGGTAGAACAGTTGCTGATCAGAGGCAAGGCTCTGGGTTCAGTCCCCAGCCTGGAGGGAAAATGCTTCTGGATGTAATGACTTATGGTGACCAAAGCACAGTAGTAGTTGGTGACTTCAGCAGCTCATTGTCACCAATAGACAGGTAATCCACACAAAGAATTAACAGAAAAGCATAGTTATATGGTATTGTAGATCAAACTGGACTTACCAGTCTGTTACAGATTATTCTACCCAAAGACTATAGAATTTGTCTCAGCACCCCTTTACATCATTCTCTAAAATAAACCATGTTTCAGAACACAAACTGCATTCAGCAAATATAAGAAAATTAAAATTTTTATAGTCTTTCTGGTCACAGTGGGCCAAAACTGAAAAATTGACAGTAACTGTAGAAAATACATAAACTCATGAAGACTGACCACCCTACTATTGAATGATGAATGGGTCATCAAGGAACTCAGAAGGGAAATTTAATAAGTTTAGGTTTGAATGATAACAACACAGCTAAATGTATGGTACAGGATGGAAGCAATTCTAAGAGGTATGTTCACAGCTTTAAATGCCTACATTAAACTATTAGAGAGAACAGAAATAAGTTATGATGCTTCTCGGCATCGTAGAAAAACCAGGGCGAGCCAAACCCAAAGACAGAAGATGGAAAGAAATAAAGATAAGGATGGAAGTCGGTGAGCTGAGGATGAAAAGAAAAATACCAAGAAGCCATGAATCAAAGACCTGGTCCTTATAAATAATAGAAACAGATAAACTAACCAAAGAAAGAGAATCTAAATGAATAAAATTAGAAATTGGAAACATTACAACAGCTCCCAGATGGAGTTCAGAAGATCATTAATGCATATTTTGAAAACCTATATTTAAAAAAACAGAAAGTCTTGAAGAAATGGATAAATTTATAGATATATTAAATTAATTCAAGAACATATAAATAGTTCTATAACATGTGATGAGATGAAAGCAGTAATAGAAATTCTTTTAACTTTTTTAGTTGAAAGCCCAAGCTCTGTGGGATTCATTGAAGAATTCTATCACATCCTTAAAAGAAGAACTAATACCAATTCTCCTTATACTATTCCACAAAATGGAAAGAACAAGATTTAAAAAATTCAAACAAACGCATAAAACAATCCTTTCAAAAACCATGCCATTTTTAGTTGTTTTCTTTTTTCTTTTTGTTATTTTGTTTGCTTGATTGATCTTTTTTCCAGTGCTGGGTATCAAACTCAAGGCCTTGTGCCTGATAGTCAAGTGTTTTATTGAGCCATATCCTGAGCCAAACTCGTGGCCAAATATAAAATATATCCTTAGGCACTGAAGGTAGAGTGGGCTGCAGACTCAGGTGAGGAGTGGAGATGGATCGCCAACCTGGCAACCTTAGGAACTTATAGTTCTTGGTTTCACACTCAGGCATGAGGTGGGTACAAAACCAAGAATTCAGATCCATGTGTCTCACGGCCACACAACAGAGGAGCAGCGGAACTTCGTTCTTCATAATCTCTCGGAATCTGAGATGATGATATGTTGATGGTTGACTTACTCTTGTCTGTTGGTCTCACCATATCCCAATGTTAGGAACCTCAAGCCCACTGAGCCTCTTTTCTCCACTGTCTCACAGCTCATTACTACCTGTTAATTTCCCTGTAAATGGATTTCAATATGGCACAGGTCACATACTGCCTGTGGGTGTTTTCTTTGGTCACTCAATAACCTACCCCATTGCTCTATTACAGTGAGGCATTGGGTGCCACAGTCACCTTATAGAGCTGGCTCTACCATACTGACACTTGACTATCATGAAAGATTGGCAGGGTGCTGGGCCTCACACTGAGCCAAGCCCCTTGGCTGTGTCCTTAGACTAGTGTGCTTTGGGCATCTCATTCAGAATATGAGGCGAATTCTCCCTCTGAGAAGGTGTTTGCTCTTCCTGTGTTCCAGGGGCTTGGTGGATGCTGATTGCAATTGGACACTTCTGAAACTATCTTTTATCTATCCTCCTATTATTACTTATGTATATCTACAGCTACCAAATCATTATGGTATAAAATTATTAAATTTTTCTGGTGATCATTTGTCAATGTTAACAAAACAGAAGAAGTATGCATACAGAAACCTATTCATTCTTTCAGAAAAGAGTCAAAATAACAAATGTCCAGAAAAGAGCCAAAATAACAAACGTCCAACCAGGTAATATCAGGCTATTGTTGTTTCATAATGTAGCTAACCATGTCAAAGTACAGTGTCACTGTTTTCTTCTGTAATTTTCTTGCTCAGCAAACTAGTAATCATTCTCATTTCCCCCTATTTATTCAGATTTATAATTCAGTGTGGTAGCAAGTGAATTGTGCTAGAAGAGCACATCATATCTATTTTGTGAAACTCTGCAGAACTTGCCTGGGAAGGTACTTTTTGATTGTGTATTTTTCAGTATTCCAGTGATTCAGGTGTCTTTCTCTAAATGATTCTATATTCTGAGACATGCCCAATTTCCTTACTTAATAATAAAACAGTCTGGGACTCATTGTAAATCAGCAGGGATCCAGCAATAAGGTGCAATACATCACAAAGGCAGTGCAGGCTATCATTGGATATAATAAGTAAGTGCATTAATATTCATGCCTTATGAAATCCTGGTCATGCCTCTGAAAAGCTGTAGAATACATTCCAGGTTTAATGTCCACCAGTCGATGTTTGGCAGTGATTTTCAGATACTTGTTGTAATTTGCTCACAGTGTCACTTGGTAATTTAGGAGTCTTCCACCCATGGTTTCTATTTACTTAATTGTATACTCAGCTACTATTTCTCAGTAAGTAGTGACAATCTTTTTTTTTTTTTTGCTTAGACCTTGGGTGTTTCTTTGTCTCAGCTCTAAGTGCTGTTGGCTGAGGCTGAGCATGTAGTTATGTCTCTATGTGCGAGATGAAGCAGGTAGGGTGGCCCAAAGAAAAAAATCACATGAATTGTCATGCACAGTACAGTATTTCTCTAGAGTCCAAGGAATTCAACTTAGACTTTGTTTCTGTACATGATGGTCTGTGATGGATATATAAGAAAGCACTGCTTTGCTATAATGGATGTGGAAATACCAGAATAGAGAGTACAAGGATGTATGGACTGAGCACTATATAGTGCCAGAGACCACAGTTTAGTAGGACCCAGACTCTCCCTCCCAAAGTTGTCATCTAGCAATACCACAAGTACGGCATACCAAACTGTACTACAGTTCTCTTTTAATATGTGATTAATATATGTTCTTATTTGATTCATCTATAAATAATTCACTAAAATAGATAAACTGCATGCTTGGACGATATGATTAATCACACACCTTAGGATTAATGTCCTTTCACTTTAAATCATGCTCACTTTTTCATGTTTCTAATCCACAATGACTGTCTATACTTCTGTTGGAATCTTGACTATGTATCACTTGCATCTTCCTACTGTTCCAGGAAAAGAGATGTTTATGTGTATACTGTTGCCCCTGCTCAAGTACTACCAGCTCTATTAGCAGTAACCCCACCAGGGAGAAGTCCAGATATTTTGAATAAGGATCAGAGGAGGAACTACGTGGAGTTTGCCATTTATTCTTGCCCTCTACACTGTTCTGTTTTGCATTCATGTTCTTTCTGATTAATCATTGTACATGGACTTATACATGTATCCAATGACTCATTCATCCAATAAATATCTACTGATAACCTACAACATACTAAATACTATGCTAGAAGATGGGAGTAGAGTGTGACCAAAGAGACAAAGGAACTTGTATTTTGGTGGCAAGGGCATTTTCAGGTTAGGACCATTGTTTTAGAACTCTTGTGTTATTTAGAATTTCGTTTACATTTACATATAGTTAGCTAGAATCAGAATCTATTACTCTCCTCATTATATGAAGGATTTGAATAATATTAGCCTTTGATGCAGGGAGCTTGAGGCTAGAGTTTCAGAAATGTATTGAAGTATTCTCAGCACAGCCTCTTAAAAATATATCAATTTGGGGCTGAAGAGATGACTCAGTGGTTAAGAGTGCCGACTGCTCTTGCAGAGGACCTGGGTTTGATTCCCAGCATCCACATGGAGGTTAAGAACCATCTTTAACTCCAGTTCCAGGGGAATCTGACACCCTCTTCTGACCTCCGCAGCATGGGTGCACAACCTATATGCAGATGGTACATTTATACACATAAAAATTATGAATTAAAAAAATTTAAAAAATATCTCAATTCAGGGGCTGGGGAGATGGCTCAGCAGTTAAGAACACTGACTGATCTTCCTGAGGTTCTGGGTTCCAGTCCCTGCACCCACATGGCAGCTAACAATCATCCTTAACTCTAGTTCTAGGGAACCTCATTCTCTCTTCTGACCTCTGCAGGAATTGCATGTCATGGGTTCACTTACCTACACACAGACAATATATTTAGATATGTAAAATAAAAATAATAAATAAAACAGTAAAAAAAAAAACTCAATTCACGTAAGGTCCATTCCACTGCTGTTTGGTGATGAGACTATGTTTGTATCAGAAGAGGCCACAATTGCACATAAGTCAGGAGGAAAAATCCCGAGAAGCTCAACCGGGAGTGATGATGTTATTGTTGTGGCCACACTGTACAAATAGGACGGCCCCCCATCCAAACTGTAGTCAGTTATTGAGAATGGCATTGCTACATTTACAGAAAGAGGACTGAGAAGAGTTCTCCCACAGTGAGGCATTCTGGAAAGGCATGATGGCTCCCTGGCAAGTGTGAGCACAGTTTTGGAGTGGCAAGGCAAGCTCTCTGTTGTGTGTATGGGGTAAAGTTAGGATCAGAGTGTCTACACATGGTGTGATCTTTCTGCTGGTACCTACAAATGAACCTCAGAGTTTCCTGGACAGCCTTCCCAGATACAAGCAGAGGTGAAAAAAGAGGGGGAAGTTTTAACAAGCTGTACAGATAAATCATTCTCCATGTTAAGGGTTTAGAGAGTCAGGGCTGGAGAGAGATGGCTCAGTGTTTAAAAACATTGGGTACTCTTGCAGAGGACCTGGGTTCAGCTCCCAGCACCCACTGGACAGCTAAGAATCATCTGTGACTCCAGTTTCAGGAGATCCTATGTCCTCTTCTGATCTCTGTGGGCAATGCACGCCCCAGGTACACTTACATACATGCAGGCAATACATTCATACACACAAAAATAAAAATAATAAATAGAGTTATGGTGATGTCAGGATGGATTGGGTGATTTAAATATATATATTTAAAAGGAACTGTAAAATAGTTGTCCAAGAAATCAGATAGAGTGAGAGAGAAGATAAAGCAAGAGATGGTAGCCTCAGAATAGAGGCTACTAGGGCAAGTGAACTAGAGACAACTAGGGCAAGTTGGATGGCTCAGGGAGGCCTGTGCTTGCCGTGCAAGCCTAGCAACCCGAATTCAAGCCCTGGAACCCATGTTAGGAGGAACCCATTTTCCTCTGATCTCCACATATGTCCCATGAGAAACAAAGATCAAATTGAATTTCTATAGCTCTTAATGCTCCCAAGTCCATAGTAAGGATCATGTCTGAGTAAGCAGTGCTGAAATGGGACAGAAAGATGACATAGAAGACAGAGAAAACCAGCATAGTCACAGCCATTGTCCCTAAAGAACAGGAAAAGATGACAGAAAAAATTAAAAGTTAAAGATATAACCCCAAGAGACCTAACAGAAGAAAATAGCAATGAAGAAACTTTGCAAAAATTACTATACTCAAAATACAAAAGAAAACAGAAAACCATTGAGCAACCAAGCAGTGTAGCTGGTTTGTCAGGGAAGAGGAAAAAGATTCCACTTTCTACTTTTTGGTTTTATCCTGAGGTCATGCATCAATAGCAGAACAGTGAAGCAATCAATACCTTTACTTCCCAAGGAGAATGTTGTGGTTCTGTTCTGTACTCAGTCTAATTATTTGTTGACTCTAAAGAAAATAAACCCACTTGGAAAGATGAGACAGTGTTGCTACATAGCAAGTTCCAAGCCAGGTTAGGGTCTGCATAGTGAGATCCTATCTCAAAACAAACCAAAAGAAACCAAATATAAACAGTAAAGACAAAAAAAAAAATGAAGAGAAAGAAAATAAAGTTTGGTTGGGCAACATCTTTCTATGGAATTGTCAGGAAATAAATTATTATGGAATAAAGTAGTTTGGGTAGAAGAAGTAGAGAAACTCAAACTGAGATGCTGGAAAAGCTCATTAAGTCAATTTAATAATAGGACCAATATTTAAAAAGACAAAAGATGTAGAGGGGCTGGTGAGATGGCTCAACAGTTAAGCACTCTGGATGCTCTTGCAGAGGACCCAGGTTGGATTCCCAGCAAGCGCATTGTGGTTAAAGTCATCCCTAACTCCAGTTCCAGGGGAATACAACACCCTCTTCTGACCACTGTGGACATTGCACCAGACAGGTTCACTTACACACATTCAGGGAATAAACTTAGACATTAAAATCAAAATTATAAATATACTGTTAAAAAAGATACAGAATACAAAAATATTCCTAAACCCCAATAATAAAGAAATTATGTATAAGAAAGTAAAATATTATTATTTTTCATGTTATATATAGCTATATGAAGGTGATATAATTTTTTAAATAAATTTATTTTGGGTAACTTATACAGATATAAAGTTGCACATATTATAAGGGTTGCATGATGTTTCATGCATGTATACATTGTTTAAAGCTTAAATTTGCTGAGTATGTCTGTATCATTAAATATGTATCATTTCTTTGTGATTAAAACTTCCACAGTTCTTTCTTTGAGGCTTTTGAAATGCATGCAAAATTACATCTATATTCATCCTACTATAAAATAGTACACTGAAGCATCATGCTCTATGTAGCTGCAACTTGGTATTCATTGATCAGTTTCATCCTCACATCCCTTTCGTCCCAGGCTCTGATGTTCATGCTCTACTCTTAGATTTTTTTTACACTCCATACATATACCAAATTTACAAAGTCTGAAAATAAACTATAGGTTAATTCCAAAATGCATTTAGGGATTCACAGTTCAACTGTAAACTTGTATGCAGGTAAGAAGAAATATAACTTTTCATTCCTAAATTGCATAGCAAGTTGATGTATGTTTTAATGTACTTAAAAGCAGAGATTGACTCTTTCTCATAAATCTTGGAACTAAGGAAAGTAGAGACATATATCTATATTTATAGCAATATCAGTCAATGTGGTATTATCTTTACTGACCAATTCGAATTACACATAAGGATTTGGTACTAGGATCCACAAATGAGGGATAGCATACATTGCTTGTTTTTCTGGGACTGTGTTACTTCACTTAGCATAATAGCTTCTAGTTCCATCTATTTACCAGCAAATTTCATGATGTTGTCTTTCTTTACTGCTGCATAGGACTTCATTGTGTAAATGTACCACATTTTCATTAGCCACTCATCAGTTGAGGGACCCTTGGGCTGCTTCTAACTCTTTGCTATTGTGAAAAGAGCTGCGGTAAACATGATTGTGCATGTATATCTGAAATAGAATGAATCTTTTGGGTATATACCCAGGAGTGGTATGACTAGGTCAGATGGTAGGTTCAGTTTTAGTCTTTTAAGAGTTCTCCACACTGCCTTCCACAGGGGTTGTACGAGTTTACAACAGTGGATGAGAATTCCCTTTTCCCCACAGCCTCTCCAGCATTTGGCATCGTTTGTTTTCTTGATCATAGCCAGTGTTACTGGGCTAAGATGAAATCTTAAAGTGATTTTAATTTGCATTTCCTTAATTCCTAGCAATGATGAACATTTTTAAAGATGTTTTTCAGCCATCTTATCTTCTTCTCTTGAGAAGTCTCTGTTCAGATTTTTACTCCATCTTTTGATTGAGTCATTTGTTTTCTTGGTCCTTTATTTTTTGAGTAATTTATATACTCTGGATGTCAAACTTCTGTTAGATGTGTCACTTGGTAAAGATTTCCTCCTATTGTATGGGTTTTCTCTTTACTTCTTTGATTGTTTCTTTTGCTGTACAGAAGCTTTTGAGTTTAATGAGGTCGCACTTGTTGATTTTTGATCTTATTTCCTGAGCAAATGCTTTCTGATTTAGAAAGTCTTTTCCTACACCTATATCTTGTAGGTTACTACCAATGTTTTCTTCTAACATTTTCAGAGTTTCAGGTTTCACATTGAAGTCTTTGATCAATTTAGAGTTGACTTTTGTACAGGGAGAAAGGTAGGGGTTTAGTTCCATTTTTCTACATGTGGTGATCCACTTTTGCCAGCACCATTTGCTGAAGATGCAGTTTTTCCTCCATTGAGTCTTCTTGGGGTCCTTGTCAAATATCAGGTGGCTAAAATTGCATGTACTCACATTTGGGTTTTCATTTATGTTTCATTGATCTAAGGGTCTATTTTTGTGCCAGTACCATGCTGTTTTTATGACTAGCTCTGTAGTAGAATTGAAATCTGGTATAGTAATTCTTCCTGCATTACTCTTTTTGCTCTGGGTTGCTTTGGCTATCTGGGATCTTTTGTTTTTCCATATGAATTTTAGGATGATTTTTCCAAGTCTGTGAAGAAACACATGGGGATTTTGATTGGGACTGCATTGAATCTATATACTACTTAGGATGGTCATTTTAACTATATTAATTCTTTCAGTCCATGAGCATGGGAGGTAATTTAATGATGATAAATAGTGCTGCAAAGTATTCAAATAATGAGAAAGTAATAAAATAACATGATAAGTGTGAATAATGGAGGAAGAAGAGACAGAAAAGCAAAATATAACTTCTGCTGATGCATCACTTGCTCATAGATGAGGAAAAGGAAATTGAGAATCAAAAGGAGAAATTACTTTGCTTCAAACCACAAGCTAGTATGATATGAAGCTTAGACCAGAGCCAGGGCTGCAACTGGTGCATATGACAAGCTAGGACTGACCCACCTCACTGACGGCTGCAAATGTGAAGACCACAGAGGTCACGGGCAAGTGTGAAGACTATGGAGCTCAGGAGCGAGTGTAAAGGAAGAGTACTCTGTCTTCTGTTGCCATGTAGTCATTCCTACAGCACCACATCAAAGATTTCACTTTGGTTGCTATCAAGATAGTTTTTATAATCATTTACTGAGTTTAAGACTCAAAATGTGTTTTCTTGTCCAGATTACACAATACCTACCCCTGTAATAGCTTATGTTCTCCTGAGAAAGGGTCTTTGGCAAAACATCATGGTGCAGCTGGCCTATTATGAGGCTCTGTGTTCTGTGCAGAGAACTTGTTGACAAGAAAATGAAAGACAAGGATTATGAGATGCAAAGAGTTAAGCAATTTTCTCCCAGTTTAGAAAGAAAGACCTGCATTTCCAATTCTGCCTTCCCATGAGAGAAGCATCAACAATTCATGTATTGTATTTATGCCACACAGACCCTTTCACATCCTCTCCACTCTGTTTCCCACATCGTTTCCCACAAAGATTGTCCTTGACCAACTCCAGAAATGAATTTGATTTCTCTAATGCAAATGGTAATTGGATTTTTCTTTATTGAATGCATCCCTTTAATGATTGTCTTTGCAACTGCCAATTTAGCTGCAGTTACCTGACATTGATCAGATGATACGACTTAAAGAGTTGGAACTGGGTGAGAAAGATCAGCTGTCTGGCATCAGAAGGAATATTTCTTAGCTCCATTTTATCATTTTCCTGAGAAAGTGCTTTTTACCGGAATGTCATTTTTTTTCAAAACATGCTGCCTTAATAATTGGTCATATAGCTGCAGATTGCTGCCTCCTAGAAAATATGATAAGTATTTCTCAGAAATTGCCCTGAAGAAATATTGAAAATTGAATAAAACACACCCAGTAATCATTCTGTTACTTGAAAATATTTATTATCATACGGACTTGTTCAGGAACAGGATAAAGAATTCTGAGAAGTAATGAAATAAAAAAATATCTGATCAAACATGAAATATGAAGTGTTTATTTACTTAACCTTGAAGTTTTGTTAAATATTTGACATAAGAATTGTTATCTAAAAGGTTTATGAAGGAGCGATAGTTGAAATCACTTTTAGAAAAATAAGAATTGTTCTGTAAGGGAAGTTCTGCCCTAGACTGTTTTGTGTCTAGGCATATAGTGGATTTAAATTTCTCTTTTTTCCCATTTTTTATACAACGATCACCTGATTCATGGTTAATTTTTATTCTATATGTTTCCATCAATCATGCCAATAAAGATCATGAATCTTTTTTGAGGTAAAATATAATCTATGCACATTAATGTTAGTGAAAAAGTTAAATCCTGAGGCCCTTAACAGCACTGTCTGTTCTTGCAGAGGACCTGAGTTCAAATCCCAGAACCCACATGGTGGCTAATCTATAACTATTCCAGGGGATCAAATGTCCCTTTCTTTCCTCTACAGGCATTGCATGACACAGTGCATTGCATGACATGGTGCATTGGATGACACGGTGCATTGCATGACATGGGTGCATTGCATGACATGGTGCATTGCATGACGTGTGCATTGGATGACACGGTGCATTGCATGACATGGGTGCATTGCATGACACGGGTGCATTGCATGACACGGGTGTACTTACACACATGCAGGCATAGCATTCAGGAGGCATAGGCAGGTGGATCTTTGTGAGTTCAAGGCCAGCCTGGTCTACAGAGTGAGTTCCAGGACAGCTGGGGCTACAGGGAAACCCTGTCTCGAAAATGCCAAAAAAAAAAAAAAAGTAAAATCTTTTAATTTGAAAGGATAAAGAAGGAAATAAACAGACAAAAAGAGTCACTGTGCTATATCCCTCTTAAAAATAAGGAGCCAGAGGGCTGACTCAGCAGTTAAAAGCACTTGCTAGTCTTGCAGAGGGCCAGAGTTAGGTCCGAGGCATTCATGTAAGGCAGCTCAAAACTGCATGTAACTCCAACCCCAGGGAATCTCATACCTCTTCTGGCCTCCATGGCTACCTGCACACACTTCACACACACACACACACACACACACACACACACACACACATGAAAAATAAGTAAAACTCCTACCTTTTATTTTTGAATTCTTCATATTAATTGCAGTTACATTTGCCAACATTATTGACAGTTTAAGGAATTATTTGATCATACTTTCTATTAAAATCACTTAGATCTTACCAACAGCTACATCAATGAAAGTCCTGAATTTTCTTCCCCCGGCAACCGTTAACTGTGTGTAAATCTTCCAGGAGGGCTGAGGCTCGTGAGCTTCTCCCCTCTCCTTGACAGGATGTTGGCAGGCCCAGGCTTCTCTGAAGTTAGGAGTGCAGTGGCCATGCCGTGTCAGAAGACGCGTCCCTAAATGCCACCCCGTCCTCCAGCCCTTATGTTCTTGCATTCTTTCCACTCCCTCTTCACAGTTCTCCTTGAGCCTTGGAAAGGTGATGCAGATGTTCCACTTATAGCTGCACATTCAGCGGTCACTTATTAGCATCACTTTGCCTAGTTATGAGTCTCTGAAGTTACCGCTGGTCACTACAAAAAGAAGTTTCTCTAATCAAATCTGACATCAGGACAAAAGTATATCCTAATGAGTAACCAAAATTCTCCACTCAATGTGTTACACTTCATTCTATGTCAGTTCTCTTAATTTTAAATCTGACTCTTTGGATTTTTGCATTAATTAAAATAGCAATTAAGGAAATAATGTTCTTTTGAAGGAGAGTGTATTTTCTGGAAAAGGAAGAAGTTATGTATGCATATGTGAATACATACTTTTAGAAAAAGTAAGACATTAAGTTCTAATTCCCATAGACTTTTTTTTTTTTTTTTTTTTTAGACATGGTCTTCCTGTAGCCTCAGCTGGTTTAGAACTCACTATGAGGACAAGTCTGGCCTCGAACTCACAGAGATCTGCCTGCTTCTGCCTCCAAAGTGCTGGGATTAAAGGTGTACACACCATGCCCAGCTACCATGGACTTTTAGAATGCTTTATAATAATTTTCTACTTTTGATATATTCTAGATTTAATGGAAAGCATTGATATGTGATATGACTAATGAGCAATTTATTTTGTTAATGGTTCTTTAAAAATAAGCATTTACTTATGAAATCATTTTGTCATTCATCTTTTGATTAAGTATTCTGTTATATAAAACATCCTTAGACAAGTCTTTACCTTCGGGGATTATAAAGTCTGGTAGAACAAGAAGGACATATAGAGAAGTAAATCAAATGGGAGCTGGAAGTGAAGTGGCAGAGAAGGGCCAGTCGAGAACATCCCTGGGGAGAACTGTGAAGACGGCAGGGGGAGCACAGTGTCACCTTGGCCCCAGAACAGGAGCAGACAGCGCGCATGGCGAAAGAGAAAGAGCAGTTTTGGTAGATGCAGAATTGTGGATGGGAAAATTCTGGCTAATTAGAATAAACATACTATAAGTTGGGTGTTAGTTCTGTACCAGAGTACAGACTGGTAGCTGAGAACTTGTGATCTACTTATCTCCTACTTAAGCAGAGGTGAGTTTGTGACTCAGCAAGAGCCACATACAGTGGAATGAAAGGAAGATGAAATAAAAGATGAACTAATCTTTGTATTAACAATTCAGCTAAAGTCATTTAGATTTTGGTTTGGGGAGTTTATGCTTTGGAATTTCCGAGTTATAAAAGCTTAAAAATGCGGCATTTATGTGATATGTATTTTTTATAAGGAGACATTATTAATCACCAAAGTCCTATAAAATAATATTCAAGAGACAGGGCAGGGGCAAAATATGATTGAAGCACTTTGTGCATGCATGAGAAAATGGTGTGGTGGATCTCATTATTTTCTACAAGCATTAGACATTGAGTCTTAAAAATATGTTATTATTATATTTTATGTGTATGAGTATATTGCCTCCATGCATAAAAGTGTACCCATATCACGCAATGCCCATGGAGGTCAGAAGAGGGTGTTGGATCCTTTGGAACTAGATTTATGTTTGGTTGTTAGCCTCCATATGGGTGCTGGTCCTCTGCCAGTACTCTTAACCACTGAGGCATCTCTTCAGCCCAAATATACTAACACACACACACACACACACACACACACACACACAATCTTCATTGACATTGAAAGCAGTCTGGTATTTCACATGCTGAATAACTTTAAATGTGGTCATGCAGTATGGAAAGTCAAATATACACATACAGTTTTCAAGTGAATGAAACATATGCTTCCAATTTGTCTCTAAATGTAATCTCATGTAAAATATGTGCATATTATATTCTCAGTAGATGCAAATGAGATGCTTATATTTCCATCTGAATTTGGGATTTCTGAAAGTGCTAAATCAGTTCATTTACTCCCCAGGTCACTGACATGATGCTACAAGACAAACCCTACCCTGACTGGGGGAAATCGGCGAGAGCTTTCTGGAAGAAAGGAAATGTCAGGATCATTTTATTCTGGTAGGAAATTGTATTTATTTATTTATTTATTTATTTATTTATTTATTTATTTAATTATTTCACCTTTCCTTGTTCACTAAATGGCTTGAGTTGGTTGCAGTTTTCCTTAGAAGTATAGAATTCTATCAAGGAAGGCTACAGTGCCTCACTGAGATCATTCTACTAATATCTTATGGATATATTTCTGCTTATATATTGCTCGTGTACTCATAAGAAATTTTTCTAAAACAGTGATATACTACTTGACCTGAAGTAAACAGGTTTTTGAGTTGGCCAAAACAAGCTGTGATTTTCTTCAGTGAAATGTGATATATTAACCAGTCTTCTGCATACAAGAGATTACTCAGTCCATTTCACAGGATATGGTTTTACTTTGAGGATCCTTGATACCCAGAGGGAATCTCTTTACAAACTGTATCTGGGTCATTGGCATTTCTTCTTTACATGATTTCTTTTCTTGCTTCAGCACTATCAAGGCAATTAAAGACTGATTCTTTTTGCATAGTGGGGTTTTCTCATATGTGTGAAAGTGTGTATGCTAATTCTCAGAAATGCTGTCACTGATAGTAGCTTGTGTTAGAAAATTATAGTATGTGCATTGCCTTTTGAAATGAAAGAAGGAAGATCTGCTTATTCTTTGATTTAATTCTATTTTTCTTTTTTAAATATGAAAGCTACTTAAATCCTAGTAACTTGGAGAAATAAATACTTATGTTATCTTTGGTACTTTGGCATAGTGATTAAATATTATGAGCAATATATGACACTTTGAACTCAGTAATTAACAGGAAAACAATGTAAATAATATGAAAATTAATGGCATTTTGTCACACACACATATTCTTTGTAAGCTTCTCATGTACCTTGTGTGAATAACATATAACACTTAGAACAATTATTTATAGAAGGTATGTTTGGGCCCAGGTACCAAACCATTCTATATTTTTGTTCCTTTAATGCAGACAACC
>VZQC01009175.1:1099856-1117371 GCA_009823505.1 Rhizomys pruinosus | reverse complement strand
GAGGTGCCCCCATGCATAATCACCTAGGACTCGGTTGACCTCTGAGGGCAAGGAACAAGGTTATCCCTTTGGTCCCTCGGCCGAATTGGTATGGGCATTAAGTATGGTTGTTAAGCACCCAGAAAGGCTAAGTTGCACCAGCCTATTACACCTATATTAAGATTGAATCCTTTGGAAACAAACTGTATGTTATTTCCATGCATATTTCTTGATTTGCATCTCTCCATTTTAATTCCATAATACTCTAAAAGATGCACACATACCCTCCATCATGTACCCAAAACCTAAGGACTGACAATAAATGTTAGGTCAGCTCTAGAACCTGTTTAGGGAATCCACATTGCAAGAGCATAGTTGTCTTTAGATCATAGGAATATAACATTAACGTTGTTCAGTTTGTCTTACAACTAGGTGCTTGATACTAGCATCCACAGATAAGGGATACAATTTGTCTTTTGTTTTTCTGGAGTTGTGTTACTTTACCTAGCATAAAATCTTCTGGTTCCATCCATTTACCTGTAAATTTCATGATGTCATCTTTCTTTACCGCTGCATAGAACTCCATTGTGTAGATGTACAACATTTTCTCTATCCCCTCGTCAGTTGAGGGGCATTTGGGTTGGTTCCAGCTCTTCGCTATTGTGAAGAGAGCTCCAATAAACATGGCTGTACATGTATCTCTGTGGTAGGAAGAGTCTGATGGGTATATTCCCAGAAGTGGGAATGACTGGGTCAGGTGGTAGGCTCATTTTGAGTCTTTTAAGGGTTTTCCATACTGCTTTCCATAATGGTTGTACAAGTTTGCATTCCCCTTTCTCCACACCCTCTCCAGCATTTGGTATCATTTGTTTTCTTGATCCTTGCCAGCCTTATCTGAGTGAGATGATATCTTAAAGTGGTTTTAATTTGCATTTCCTTAATTATTAGAGATGTTGAACACTTTTTAAGATGTTTCTCAGCCATCTCTATTTCCTCACTTGTGAAGTCTCTGCTCAGCTTTTTACTCCATCTTTTAAGTAGGTGATTTGTTTTCTTCTTTGTTTTTTGAATAGTTTATATATTCTAGAAGTTAATGCTCTGTCAGATGTATCAGCAGTGAAGGTTTCCTTCCCCTCTGTGGATTTTCTCTTCACTTCCCTGACTGTTTTTTTTGGCTGTACAGAAACTTTTTAGTTTAATAAGGTCCCACTTGTCAATTGTCTACCTTATTTCCTGAGCAGCTATTGTCTGGTTTAGAAAGTCTTTTCCTACACCTATGTCTTGTAAGTTGCTGCCAATTTTGTGAGAGGTAGGGGTTTAATTTTATTTTTCTGCAAGTGGTGATCCAGTTTTGCCAACACCATTTGCTGAAGATGCTGTCTTTCCTCCATTGAGTCTTTTTGGCCCCCTTGTCAAATATGAGGTGGCTGAAATTTTATGTGCTCAAGTTTGGATCTTCAGCTTTGTTACATTGGTCTACAGGTCTGTTTTTGTGCCAGTACCAGGCTGTTTTTGTGACTATAGCCCTGATATCTGGTATAGAACTCCCCCCTGTACTGCTCTTTTTACTCAGGTTTGCTTTGGCTATTCAGGGTCTTTGTTGTTCCATATGAATTTAAGAATTTTTTTCCAAGCCTGTGAAGAATGACCTTGGGATTTTAATTGGGATTGTGTTGAATATGTATATTAATTTGGATAGAATGGACATTTTTACTCTATTAATTTTTCCAATCCATGAGCATGGGAGGTCTTTCCATCTTCTGATGTCTTCTTCAGTCTCCTTCTTCAGGAGTTTATAATTTTTGTTGTAGAGATCTTTTGTTGTTTTGGTTAGGTTTATTCCTAGGTATTTTATTGCTTTTGAGGCTACTGTGAGTGGTAAGGACTCCTTGTATTCCTTATTGTTGGTGTAAAGAAAGGCTACTGATTTTTCTAGGTTAATTTTGTATCCTGCCACTTTACTGAAACTTTTAATTATTTCTAGGAGTTTTCTGGTGGAGTTTTTAGCATCCCTTAGGTAAACTATCATATTATCTGCAAAAAGGGATAGATTTACTTCCTCTTTTACAGTTAGTATTCCTTTAATTGCCTTTTCTTGCCTTATTGCCCTAGCCAGAGGAGTGGTGACAAGGGGCAGCCTTGTCAGGTTCCTACCTTTATGGGGAATCCTTCTAACTTTTCTCTATTTAGGATGACGCTAGGTGTGGGATTCTTATATATGGCTTTGATTATGTTGAGGAATGATCCTTCTAATCCAATTCCCTCTAAGACTTTAATCATGAAGGGATGCTGGATTTTGTCAAAGGCCTTTTCTGCATCAATTGAGATGATCCTGTGGTTTTTGTACTTCAGTCCATTTATGTGTTTTATGATATTTACTGATATTCATATGTTGAACCATCCCTGCATCTCTGGTATGAATCTAACTTGATAATGGTGAATGATCTTTTGATGTGGGTCTGTATACGGTTTGCAAGTATTTTGGTGAGAATTTTGCATCTGAGTTCATTAATGAGATGAGTCTGCATCCTTGCCTGGTTTTAGTATTAGAATGATGCTGGCTTCATAGAAGGAATTTGGGAGAGTACCCTCTGCTTGTATCCTTCTGAAGAGTTTTAGTAATAATTGTTGTAAGCCCTCTTTAAATGTTTTATAGAATTTGGCTGTGAGACCATCTGGGCCTGGGCTTTTTTTAGTTGGGAGGTCTCTTATTTCATTTTCTTCGTATATTATGGTTCTGTTTAAGCTGTCAGTCTCCTCTTGATTTAGCTTTGGTGATTTCCCGGATTGCAGATATTCATCCATTTCTCTTAGGTTTACACATTTAGTAGAGTATAGGTTTTTTAAGTATTCTCGTATGATTGTCTGGATCATTTCACTGTCTGTTGCGATATTTCCCCTTTCATTAAGAATTCTATTGATTTGGAGTTATTTCTTTCTTTTGGTTAACTGGGCTAGGGGTCTGTCTATCTTGTTTATTCTCTCAAAGAACCAACTTTTGGATTCATTGATTTTTTTTGTATTGTTTTGTTTCTATTTCATTAATTTCTGCTCTGATTTTTGTTATTTCTTTCTGTCTGTTGCATTTAGGGTTTATTTGTTGTTGTCTTTCCAGTGTTTTTAGCTACAGTATTAGCTCATTTATCTGTGCTCTTTCTAGTTTCTTAATATAGGCACCCAGGGCTATATACTTCCCTCTTATTCTTGTAGTCATTGTTCATGTGAATATTAATAAATAATATATTTGAGTATTATCTTTCTCTGTGATTCAAAAGTAGAAATTCCAGGCACAGAGCATAAAACAACTGAAGAAACATTTAAGTGCCACTTTAGGATATCAAGCCAGGTATGGTGGCACATGCCTTTGATCTGAGCACTTGGGAGGCAGAGGCAGAGGCAGAGGCAGGCAGATCTCTGTGAGTTCAAGGCCAGCCTGGTCTACTTAGAGTTCCAGGACAGCTGGGGCTACAGGAAGATCCTGTCCAAAAAAAACTGAAAAGACCAAAAGAACAGATGTCTTTCTTTTTTTATACATTTTGGTGTAGTTAGGTTATCCTGGCAACCATATCATGATGTTTAAAAAGGTATATCTAAGGCAAAATTTGAAAGCAGAATTTATGTGGGAAGCAAAGAAATCTTTCTTTTTGTTCAGAAAATATTAGGGTGAACAAATCTCTGGAGGAGAAGAACATGTGTGCTGTGGTTCCATGTAGCAGTTTGAACAACACTGAGCTATTCAGTGTGCAATCTGTCCTAGTGATGTTATCTGCTTGCTTTAACGCTCTTATGCCTACCTGAAGTGTTACCATTTGCAAGTGTATGTCTGTGTGCTTCCCCTCTTTCTTTTGAAGACAGTGGTTCCATTTCTAACTGCAGAAGTATTCAAGCTCAGACACTGTGAAAGTTGAGTTATGGCTATATTTGGAATCACTAACTGGGAAAGGAGGAATATTCATAGATGCTTCCATAGCACTTTTTCCAGACCTTTTCATAATTTAAAAGAATAAATACATAAGAATGAAAATCTTTTGTTACTGCCTCATGCATTTCCTGACTGCCATTTTTCCGGGTTTGTCTGAGGTGGAAGAACATACACACAAAGAACAACTGATCTTATGTTACTGGTGTTTCCTATCTCTAATTTATTTATTCTCTAGAGACACGTTTGCTTTTCCTTTGACAGGAAGTATCTTGGTATTCTAATTTCCAAACACTTGACTTATTTGTAGTTTTATGTTTTATTATTTTTTTAGCTTTTTTGCTGATTTTATACAAAGTCATTTGATCACCGCCCCCAAATCTCCCTGATCCACCCCCTTTCTCTGCCCACACAACATCATGTCCTCTGTTTTTATTTTAATAACTCACCAAATGCTGTTTGTGCCTCCCAATATACTCTTGGGTGTGGGGCCCTCCTAGAGCTGCCCCTTAATAAAATGGCTCTTTCACAGCAACTATCAATTGCCAACTGGTCCCAGCTAGCAGTGGATTCACACACACCTCCCTCTCCACGCTGGGATTTTTTTTCTGGCTTCAGCTTGAGCTGGTCTTGTGCATGCTGTCAGCCCCGCTGTGAGCTCATCTGTGCAACTGCCCTGTTGTGTTCAGGAAAACGCCCTTTCCTTCTAGTCATCTGTTCCCTCTCGCTCATCTGGATTTTTCTACCTCTTCTGCAGTGGGCCCCGTAGGAATCTGCAGGTTTCTTTTGGTAAGATGACCATTGTCACAATATTAATACTACTGACCTATGAGCATGTGAAGTATTTCCATCTTCTGGGATCTTCAATTTCTTTTTTCAGTGTCTTAAAGAGTTTTATTATAGGCCTGGCATGGTGGTGCATGCCTTTAATCCTAGCACTCGGGAGCCAGAGGCAGGTGGATGTTTGTGAGTTCAAGGCCAGCCTGATCTACAGAGCGAGTTCCAGGACAGCTGGGACGACAGGGAGACCCTGTCTCGAAAAGACAACAACAACAAAAAGATATTTATTATAAAAGTCTTTTGCTTTCTTGGTTAGATTTACTCCAAGATGCTTTTTAGTTTGGAAACTATCGCGAATGGGATCGTCTCCCTGGTTTCGTACTTTGCTTGTTGGTTGTATATAGGAAGGCTACTGATGTTTGTGTGCTAATTTTGTATCCTAAGACTAAGTTTCTGCTAATTTAGCTACTTTTCTGACTGTTTACCACCAGTTTTCTGGAAATCTGCATGGTCTTTTCTGCATAGAATCATGTCACCAGCAAAGAAGGATACTTTGGCTTTTTCTGTTCCTTGATGTATCCCCTTAGTCTCCTTTAATTGTCTTACTACTCTAGCTAAGACTTCAAGTACTTTTTGAACAGAAGTAGAGAGGTTTGACCTTGGGTAGGCTGGCCGTAGTCCAGCGGATTAACCAGGATTATTTGAGAAACAAAAATTGGACTTAATGGGCTTTCAAAATGAATGGATGTGAAATTGGGTATGGAGGTAGGGGTAGATCTGAGAGGAGATGGGGAGGGCACTGAATACAATCCACATACACTGTATAAAATTTTTGATTAATAATATAATATTTTATAATATTTACTTTTATTAATTTTCAGTATGTGTATGTGTGTGTGGGGGGGGGTAGTTGTACATATGGGTGCAGGTGCCTGCAGAGACTGGGGGAATGGATTCCCCTGAGGTGGGGTTACAAGTGGTTGTGAGCCACCTGATGTGGGTGCTGAGAACGGAACTGAGGTCCACTTTAGAGCAGTACATGCCCTCAGCTGCTGAGCAAACTCTCCAGCTGTCATGCCTGAGAAATTTAACTCTTGGGGAATGATTTCTACATATATATTAATGCAGCTCTGTGCCATTTTGGAGTTACTACTGTAAATTAAAGTAGCCACATTCTTAGTAACCTTTTTAAGTAAATACCTATTAAGTACAATGTAATATAGTGGTTAGGGGCATGGCCTTTGGAGCCACCTGCCTGGATTTTGAATACTCATTGTTTATTCTTATATTATTATTTAATTTTATATGAAATATTAATATTTTATATTAAATAATAATATACTATTTAATTTTTATATTAAATAATACTTTGTATTATTATTTATAATTATACTTTGTAAATTATAGTATAAATACATATTATTATTTATATTTATACTTTGTAAACTATAGTATAAATAATACTTTATTATTATTCATACTATAATATTTAATACAAAATATTAATATTTAATATTATGAAAATACATTTAATATAAAATATTACATCTTATAAATAATATTTTCATATTAAATATAAATATTTTATATCAAACAATAATATAATATTTAATATTTTTTTTAATTTTATTTATTTCTGTATGTGTATGAATGTACTGTCTGCATGCAAGNTGGCGGCTAAGAACCGTCTGTAACTCCAATTCCAGGAGAACTCCAGTTCCAGGGGAATCCGAGACCCTCTTCTGACCTCCGCGGCATTGCACGACACGGGTGCACAGACCTGCATGCAGACAATACATTCATACACATACAAAAATAAATAATAAAAAAAAAATTAAAAAAAATAATACTTTGTGCATTTCATACATAATTTCTCAGTCCATAGACTCATTTCCCTTTCCATGCCCCCCACCCCACCCAAGTTCATGCATTCTGCCATACATGTCTGTATCTTTTCCTGAGTCTTATTAAAGTTTTTCTATGCGGAGGTTTATTGTTTTGGGCAGAAGTTTACTGTTTCAGTCAGTCAGTTCTTTGTCCTAGTCCTTTTGCTCTTGTTGTCCACTCCAATTTGTATTGCTCCAAAATGCTGTTTATTATTACATGTTAGTTATAGTTTCAGGCCTTATAGGCTGTTGTTTTCTAGCAGAAGATAATATAACATTGAAAGATAAAACAAGGACAGTGTAATTTTCAGTCTTGTGAAAGACAGCATCTTCAACAAAGGGTACTGGCAAAATTGGATCTCCACCTGTAGAAGAATGAAATTAGACTCATATCTTTCAGCCTGAAAAAGGTGAATAGAAACTATTATACTAAGTGTAGTAACACAGACTAAGAAAAACAAGTGACATATTCTCTCTCTCTCTCTCTCTCTCTCTCTCTCTCTCTCTCTCTCTCTCATTTGTGGATCTTAACACTAAATCCTTACACCTGACTATATATCTTTACATACGTGCAGGAGCCAGGAAAATGGAAAGGAACCCTGGGCATAAAGGGACGGAAAGAGCACAAGAGAGGGTAATAGTAGGAAACATCTGTTACCAGGGGAGAAATGGGGGGAATGGAGGGATTCAGCTGGGAATGGAGGAGGGAAGGATATTCAAGGAACCATGCAGGTGTGGGGAGGGGGGGGAAGGAGCCCAAGACAGGTGCTATCAAGGGGAAAATGAGAGTACTTTTACTGGTGAGGGAGAAGATAGGTTAGACAGGGAGAGAGAAGAGAGACAAATAGATTTTAAGTAGTATGAACGAGCAGACAGAAATATATTACCTGAAAAACCTACTGAAAAATACACATACAATACCTCAACACAGTGCATGCATACCTGAAAGCTATATAACAAGAAACACAGTGCCAGCCAGTAGAAGCCTCCCCTCCAGCTATTGGTCAGGGTAGTCCAAGAAACTGTCAGAATAGCACAGGCTATTTCCACAGTCCTTGATGAGCTCCCAGAACTTGAAAGTAAGACCTTATTTCTGAAGACAGGGCATACTTCAGATATAGGAATTGGGAGTAACGGAGCTGGAATTGATGACTTGGCAGCCTTCTCCCTGAGGTTGTGGAGGACACTATGCAAGCTACTAAGGGAGAAAATCAGTCAATGGTCCACCCATCTTTAAAGCCCAATAACCACAATGATGATCAGCACAACCAAATACAGTGGTGCAGTAGTGGTGCTTTTGTCTTGGGAGCAATCAACGGCTATCTAATTGGACTTAGAGCCCTTTCAGTGGGAGGGAACTCATGTGAGATAACATAAACAGAGCCAAATGCACATAGCTGGAGATGTCATAGATCCTAGAGAAAACCTTACTTCTGACATATCTCTAGAAAAATGTAATTTCTTACTGTTTGCTTAATATGGATCCTTATATTTACAGACAAGCATGCTTGCCATTCACTACCCATCAAAGAAGGTTCTTGTTACAACAGCTGGAGACTATTACAGAGTTCCACAACTTCTTACAGAGAATAAATGTCTGAGAGATGCCCATCCTTAGGTGACACATCTACAATAGAACCTATACACCTAGGCTCATGGAACATAGCAGAACAGGGGGTAGAGAGAATACTGGTGAATCTTTTGACTCTTACCAGCGAAGTTCCCTCATACAACAAGTATGATGTACACAGAAGGCCACAACCTACCAAAGTATAGAAATAATAGAGTGCAAAGAGTATGTACCTGGATAGGACTCCTATATTAAGCTTCACTCACTCAAGCCTCGGGGTCCACTGAGGAAGAGGGGGCAGAAAGATTGTAAGAGCCAGGGTTGGTCCATGATCATAAGGAAACAGAATCTTCCAAGCTTCCTAGAACTTGCTTATATGAACTTATAGCTATGGTGTCAGCATGTACAAGACCCGCGCAAACTTGGACAAAACCCCAGCATAGAACTTTGAAAATGGGCAGCTGAAGGACTATTGGCAACTGATTACTGTTGAGTAAGGGAAAGTTGATCTTCTGTAAGGGAGTGACTCTAGATAGGCTGAGTAGACTCCAGTGGATGAACTTGCACTAAGGGACATCTGGGCACACAAACTGTACTTGACAGGCTTTAACATATATGACAGAATACATGAAATCTGATGGGGGGTAGAGGGGTTGTGGGTGGGAGAGGGGATATAAAGATAATTAAGATGTTTTATATAAAGTGCACAAAATACAATAAATATATATTGAAAACAATTCATGGAGAAGAAAATAAGAGGCAGCAGCAGATTGGGGGGGGTGAGATGCTATGATGAAGTACTCTATGCTCCCTAGAAAGTATTTTGTAGAGAATCAGAACCGAAGTGTCACCTCGGGACAAGCAGAAGCCATGTGGGGGAGAAATGGAGATGAGGAAAAGGAAGAGCCAAGGGTATCCAATCATGGAAGGTGTGGGTTTGAACAGCTCAGTGGATGATGGTAGCTGTCTGCTGAGATGCCAGCCACTGATACAGAAGCAGAGTCTCAGGTGGGGCATGAGGTTTCCATACATGAACATGTTGAGTTTGCTATGTGGATGTGGATCTTGGGAACAGGGTCTGAGACAGAACTATAGGAAAAGTTCATATTCAGTTTATAATTGTACTCTTTATAGGTAGTAGCCACATGTAAATGTTGCTTGAAGGTGGAGGGAGAAAAAGCAATCACCTATGATAAAAGGTATAGAACTCCTTCATTTAGAAACAGGGAGATACAAAGAATATCCAAATGAGAATGAGAGGGAGAAGGAGAGAGAGAGAGAGAGAGAGAGAGAGAGAGAGAGAGAGAGAGAGAGAGAGAATATGAAACCCCAAGAAGAGTACGTCATAGATATCAAGTGTTTATCATGGTGCATGGCAGTGTCCATAGTTCCCAATGCCAAGTTTTTATGGTCTTAAACTTTGAGTGCTGCTGACCTTCCATAGCTGGTTTCCTGGAAAGAGGTTGACAGAGCCATACTTGTTCTAGGTCAAGCTGTGATTGCAAGAGAAGGAACTGGGAACAATGAATATCGGGTGAGATAGAATATTCTCTAGAGGGCTGGAGAGATGGCCTAGCGGTTAAGAGCGCCGACCGCTCTTACAGCGGACCCGGGTTCGATCCCCAGCACCCACATGGCGGCTGAGAACCGTCTGAAACTCCAATTCCAGGAGAACTCCAGTTCCAGGGGAAACCGACACCCTCTTCTGACCTCCGCGGCATTGCACGACACGGGTGCACAAACTTGCATGCAGACAGTACATTCATACACATACAGAAATAAATAAAATTAATTAAAAAAAAGAATATTCCCTAGAAAAAATGAGATGTATTTACTGAGTTGGCTATTTGTTAATTTGATTTAGCCAGACCACATTCATTTTTGTTTGAGAGAAGGAGCCCATTTTTAATTAAAGTATTTAATGAAAATAGCTTTAAATTCTGTGGCAAAAATGTAACATTCGTTTGTTATTTCATGTTAGGAAAATAGAGAATAAATAGCAACTTAGATTTTAAAATCAAAATGCCATTAAAATATAATGCATGAAAATAAAAAAAATTAGTGATTAAGATTTTACATATTTCTAACTTACATTCTTGGGGAGTGGGAGTGTTGTCTGTGCCACTGAGCACAGTCCTGGACACAGAGCACACATTACATACATTTTTGCTGAGCTGTTTACTGTGGGGAGGGCTTTCCAAGCTACCTGCTCTGTAGCAATTATAAAACTTATTTGCCATAGATTTCAATGAAAATATTAAGTTGGTAATTTAAATTATTTTGGTTTGTCAGAGCTGTGGAGCTTATGAGGATATATTTTGTGAAAGGAATAGAAATATTTGTTTCCAGAATTTTACAAATCATATTAGACCTAAATCATGTGTTCTACATACAATTGTTAAGTTCACTAAGATACTGAATTATGCAGGCCTGTAATACTACATCATCCCCTACTGACTCTGAAAGTTTCAGAGATATTTTCCTCATTCCTTAATGGTAAGTGAAATTTAACAGAATAAATAAATAAGCTAATTATGCATTGTTTAAGCCATATCCTCCATTATTGTCCTTCATTCCAGTCATTAAAGCCTAGATAGCAGCACTGAGCCCAAAAACTGTCCTTTGGTTTTCAAATCTTTGAAAGAAAATATCCTTTTATTCTATAAAGGCTTGGAAATCCTCTGTAGATACAGGGGGAATCTCCACAGCTAATCCTCTCCCACCTTAAATTTGATAGTTGACTAGAAACTTCTGCTGAGCCATGAGACCTAAACCATACTTATGTTTCTAAAGTATGACTCATGTTTGGAAACATCCCATGCTTCACATATAATAATATAAATACTCAAACATTTAACCAAGTTGAACAGTGTGAGAAATCTCTGCATCCTTGTTCAGGATAGATATCTCCTCTCCTACAATCTCTAGTTCATAAAAATACAGGAATTTACATTAACCACATTCTAATTCTCCTGTCAGAAAGCTCAGATATTAACACTTGTGGACTTTTACAACTTCCAGTGGCCATCAATGGAATCCGAGGTATTTATCTTTATCTTCTAAATATTTGCAAAGTCACTACTAGGCAGTGCCTCATTGAGAAAAATGCTAGTAGATGATTCCTTCAATGTCCTCCTTGAGGGCTAACAGAGTGAGTCACTGGGTAAAGGTATGTGCTGCCAAGCCTGATGACTTGAGTTAGATACCTCAGATCTCTGTGGTGAAAAGATAGAACTGACTGCTGAAAACTGAGGCCAGTGAGATGTCCCCTAGCCCGAGGACCTGAGTTCGTCTCAGGACCCACATAGTAGAAAAAAAGAGTCAACTCCAGCAAATTGTTTTCTAACTTCCATATGTACTCTGTGGCATGTGTATGCCCTCATCACAAATACACACACACTCATACACACACCCCAGTCTAAATAATAAATAAATAAATACTACTTATAAAAAGAAAGTGCTTCTTGAAAAAATGTTCAATTTGTGTGCCTTGATCAAACCTTCCTGTTTGAATTAAGATTTTCTATTTGGAGGACAATTATAACAAAATAGTTGTCATTCTTTGTTTGAATGGGTTGGCTCATAACTGTCCATATTTTTCAGATTGAATAGGGTAAAACAATAAAACCTTGGTGTCCGTGAGGAGCAGCTGGTTGTTTGATACTCCTGAGTCATGGTATTTTAGACTTGGTATGATACTGGTAATCTATCAAATCAATTCTTTGCTACAATGGTCACTATTGGAAGTTCACAGCTGATTAGTCTTAGAACCATAACTGTTAACAACATATACTCTTCTGTCCTTTTCATTATTATTACCAAGTGAAAGTAAATCATTATCTGTTTTGTGAGCCATGGATAAAAACTGAGGAGGTAGACAGTATAGTCCAAGTTTTTCCCCAGATAAGCTGAGAGCAGGGACCAATCTTTTTCCGGGATCAGAGAGCACCTGTCACTTGGGTCGGTGGCCATCCTGCTTCGCAGTATTGCTTCCGTCATTTCACAATGCCTGCTCTTATTTTCAGAATATTATTTTTGTACATTTCTTCCACTAGTCAGAGCTCCCTCTGTGTGTGACTTCTGTTTTTTTTTTTTTTATTTAAAAAAAAATTTTTTTTATTATTTATCTTTATATGTGTATGAATGTACTGTCTGCATGCAGGTCTGTGCACCCATGTCGTGCAATGCCGCGGAGGTCAGAAGAGGGTCTCAGATTCCCCTGGAACTGGAGTTCTCCTGGAATTGGAGTTACAGACGGTTCTTAGCCGCCATGTGGGTGCTGGGGATCGAACCCGGGTCCTCTGCAAGAGCATCGGTGCTCTTAACCGCTAGGCTATCTCTCCAGTCCCGTGACTTCTGTTTTAAAAGTGGTGATATCTTTGTTCAAGGACTGCAGATTGAACCTAGGGTGTTGCAAAAACTAGTATGTTTTTTTACATTTTCAATGGACTTTTGCAAATTTCTTACATCTCAACCATATTTAGACCCTCGTCCCTATTCACACTCCCCCAGGACCCCACCATTCTCTCATATACATTAAGGCTTATAAAGCCTAAATGTCCCTCAATATGAATCCATCCACGGGAGCCTAGTCAACCTATTTAGAGTCACCCCTCTAAAGAAAAGTAACTCTCCCTCTCCCAGTAATCATTGGTTGCCAAGAGTTCCTCAGATAAGGCTGGGGCTTCTCAGCCAATTCTCCACTTCTGTTCTGGATTTTTGCTTGTTTTGAGTTTGCATGGGTATTGTGCACACTGTCACGACTGCTGTAAGTTTATTTATTTTATTTGGACACGAAGTTGCCTAGGTTGATGTTGAACTTACTCTACAGTTCAGGCAAGCCTTGCACTTGTTATCATCCTACCTCAGCCTTCTGAGCATCTGAGATTATATAGTCCTGTACCCCAGCACCAAAGCTGGAGACTGAAAAGTTTTGCTTGTTTTTTTTTGTTGTTCCTGGGAAGTTTTCCAGCAGCCACAGATATAACCTATAAGCAGGTACCACACAGAGATGGGGCTGTCTTCATGTTTGTTTCCACAGTGGTCAAATAAAACCGACTGGTAACCATTGAGACACATTCCTTTTGGAAACCAAACAGGAAACAGTGTTACCATATGTAATCTAAGCAGAACTTTGAGCCAGAAAAGGGCAAGCTGATCTCATTCTTTTTATTATTTAATTGGTTCACTAGGAGGAGACATTCTGCCTAATGTGCAACAATGAACAAAGATCTTACCTTGGTGAACAAAGATGTAAAAAAAACCTTAGGAAATTCAATACAACAGTACAGTTGGCTAAACATTTAACAGTATCTCTTACTCTGGAAGAGGACCCAAGACCCAAGATTTGATTCTTAGCACCCTTGTTAGCAACTCACAACTATTTGTAACTGAAGCTCCAAGAAGTTTGGAAATCCTTTTCTGGATTCTGCGGGCATCCACAAGTTCTCTGTCTTTCTTTTTCTTTCTTTCTTTCTTTCTTTCTTTCTTTCTTTCTTTCTTTCTTTCTTTCTTTCTTTCTTTCTTTCTTTCTTTCTTTCCTTCCTTCCTTCTCTCTCTCTCTCTCTCTCAACACACATACAGACACAGTTAAAAATAAAATCAATACTTTTAAAAAAGGATTATGTGTTATGATCAATTGAGATTTATATCTTGGGGGAAAGGATGATTCAACACATATATTTTATTTTTATTTATTCTTGTATGTGTATGAATATTCTGTCTGCATGTAGGTTTGTGCACCCGTGTCTTGCAATGCTGAGGAAGTCAGAAGAGGCTGTCAGATTCCCCTGGAACTGGAGTTAAAGACTGTTCTCAGCTGCCATGTGGGTGCTGGGGATCAAACCCAGGTCCTCTGTAAGAGTAGTCAGAGCTCTTAACTGCTAGGCCATCTCTCCAGCCCCGATTCAGCACATATAAATCAGTCCTTATGCTATAAGACATTAACAGAAGGAAAGGGAAAAAGCACGTGATCATCTCAGCAGATGCACATCTACACACAATTCTGACACAAGTCAACACCGTTTTGCAATTAAAGAAAGAAAAGTAGCAATGAAGTCAGAAACTCCTGCCAGGCTCACGATGGAATGAAAGTACTTGAACCCTATACAGACCACACATGAAAAGCCCACTGCAAGCATCACAGTCGATGGTAACATAAGGGTTTCCTTTTAGACAAAATGATGACGCCCAGTTTTCTCTCGTCCATTCACCACAGAGAAACAAAACAAAACAAAACAAAACAAAAAATATCCTTTTAATAAGACTGCAACAGTGCCTGTGTGTCCTGTCCTGGATGAGAGATTGGTGTATCAGCACTGTGGGATGCTGAAGGTTTTAAGCGGTGTAACAGAACCCTGGTTCAAACATGCATCAAGGGTTTTCNAAAAAAAAAAAAAAAAAAAAAGAGAAAGAGAAACAAACAAGAGTGATGCATCTAGATACCGAAGGATATTCTTCAGTCTTAGCCCTGCATCTGACAGCACCTGTCAGTCACTGTGTCTCTATTGAAAAGCCTTATAATGCTGTTCCAGAATGAGGATCATTCATTCAGTGATTTCCATGTCACCAACACGGGGCTCTTCATGCTTGTTGCTTCCTTTAATCTGCACTGCTACTTTACAGACTTACCATTCTTAGCAGTATTTGAATGACAAAACATAGTTTATGGTTTTGGTTGCTCAGGTAGTGAGCAACAGAGCTGAGCTTTGAGTCCCAGCCAGCTCATTTCAAAGCTTGAATATACTGCCCCAAACAGCTGCATTTATTTAACATACTTAATAGGATTAATAGCATTTTAACATATGAATGTATTACAGTCTTTTCCTTTGCTTTTAAATGGTTTTGAGTTGACTAACAAAAGTCATACACTGCAAGAAACCCAGTCTGGTTGACTAACAAAAGGCATGCATACACTTCAAGAAACCCAGTCTGGAGAGATGGCCTTGTGGGCTCAAGAGTGAAGCGCTGAGTTCAGATTCCCAGAAATAAAAGCTGGATGCAGTAGTATGTATTTGTAATACCAGCACTCCTGATAGGGGATGAGAGATGGGGACAGACCCCAGAAGTTCAATAGTTCACTGGTCTGGTGTGAGCAATGGGAAAACAACCAAGAGACCTGGCCTCAAATAAAGTGGAAGGCATGGATCGATTCCTGAGGTTATCCTCTGACCTCCATATGCATGCCCTGTGTGGCAGGTGCTTATCATGGTCCAGGCACACAAAATTACATGTCCACCCACATAGTCACACACAAGACACACACATATGTCCAGGGACTCTGAGAATTTATCTACTTAATATTCTAATACCCTCATTATTGACAAATAAATGGAAATAAAAATAAGTGTTTTGCTCAGGGCCATAAAATTAATATCCTAGGGCAATAAATACTCAGAGCTACTGAGCCCTGCCTAACAGCCTTTTTATTCTGTTACACTGCCTCCTATTTTTTTTTTTTTTTGGTTGTCCTTGCTTTAGAAAAATCAATACAATTCAAAATAAAAGAATGTGCTGATGACTTGATATATGGAGATAATAGTTCTTGCAAGCTAGCAATAACAATCGAAATATTCTGTGGAGTTTAACTTAATGTAATTGTCTGTCATGTTCTCTGAATTATAGGAATTAAGCCAGAATATAAGATGTACGATGTATAGCTTAATGTACCAAAGACTATGATATATTAATAGAACCTTCCATAACTTTATAGATGCCAAATGACATTTTTATATTTTATTTATTATTGTATTTTTAAATTTTTTATTTATTTTTTATATGTATGAATTTACTGTCTGCATGTAGGTCTGTGCACCCATGTCATGCAATGCCACGGAGGTCAGAAGAGGGTAGAGGGTGTCGGATTCCCCTGGGACTGGAGTCAAAGATGGTTCTCAGCTGCCTTGTGGGTGCTGGGGATCAAACCCGGATCCTTTACAAGAGCAGTCAGCGCTCTTAACCGCTAAACCATCTCTCCAGCCCATTATTATTGTATTTTTATTTTTTTGTAGTTGAGTATATTGCCTGCATGTATGTAAGTACACCCATGTCATGCAATGCTCATGGAGGTCAGTAGAGGGCGTCACATTCCCCTGGAACTGGAATTATGGATGGTCTTTAGCTGCCATCTGGTGTCAGGAATCGAACCTGGGACTTCTGCCAGAGCAGCCATTGCCTCAATTGCTGAGCTGTGTCTCCAACCCTCCAAATGACATCTTTGTTGTTTGGTTTATCTATAGATGTTCAAGGACTTATTCCTATAAAACACATTTGTAAGGTTGGGAAATAAAGATTATGGTCAATGTCCTAAATGTTGATAATACCAATAATACATTTTACATTGAAACATTAGAGGTTAGGAGGTGGTAAAAACTAGTGCTAACTAATGAGAGACTCTGTTTTTTGGGAAATAATGTGTTCAGAGTTGCTCCAGAAAAATCTTTGCTAGAGAGAGTATTCCCATGCTGTATTTTATGAGAAGAGATTTGATGATATCCAAATGCTTTGCATTCCAAAATTCCATGTTTCTGAGGAAATTGTTTCATTGTCTAAGGTTATCAATGTGATTGGACAGGTATGTCCAATAATGATAGATTCCAATAGAATGATAGATTAAAGCAACAGAATTAGACACTATATTAGTCAGGGTTCTCTAAAGAAACAGAAGCAACAGGACAAATATATAGCTATATACAATTTATTGATTTGCTCACGTGACAGAGCTCAAGTAGTCCAACAGTAGACACGCCACACTGGAGAGGCTGAGAATCCAGGGAACTGCTCAGTCCACAAGGCTGGATGTCTCAGTAGTCCCAATCTGGTACTGAAGGTCCGATGGATTCCAGGAGATCTGCCGGTCTCCGTACACGCTGGGATCTGAAGGGTTGATCACAGCAGCAAGACAAACTCACCAGATGAGAGAGGCAAGCCGCAGGAAAAAAGGGACCAGCTCCCTCTGCCATGGCCTTTTATACTGCCTGCCAGCAGAAGGTAACACCCACATTTGGAGTGGGCCATCCAGGTTGAGGTGGTCCAATCCGAAGATCCTTTTTCTCTTATTTGTTCCTTAGTCCAGTCGACACCCAGGATTAACCATCACAAGTCCACCCCTTGTCCACTTGACACCCAATAAATAGCCTCTCCTTATGTTATGCTTAAATGTCATTTGCAAACAATGGCAAGGTCATAATTCTACCTAACATGTTATAAGTGTCTCATGTGCAATAACAAAGCATTATATCTTAGAGTAGGTGGTAATGTCCTTGAGGAACACTTAGTCCTTCAGTATCTAATAACCTAAATATGACAACACTTAACACTTATCTCAGTTGCACATTCAAAAGGGAACAACACAAGTATCTGCTTAATATACATATACATATA
>VZQC01009175.1:1071248-1096465 GCA_009823505.1 Rhizomys pruinosus | reverse complement strand
ATATATATATATATATATATATATATATATATATATTCATCTTTGCTTAAAAATCATTCTAATCATCCTAAGGATCCTCTCCAAACTATCAGTTGCTTTAAGTATGACTTTTTTTTTTTTTTTGGTCTTTTGGAGACAGGGTCTCCTTGTAGCCCCAGCTGTCCTGGAACTCACTCTGTAGACCAGGCTAGCCTTGAACTCACAAAGATCCACCTGCCTCTGCCTCCCGAGTGCTAGGATTAAAGGCGTGCGCCACCACACCTGGCTAAGTATGTAATTTTATTGCTTCCCACTTCTGAATAGACCTCAAGGCTGCAGTAAATACACAAACTTCATGTGGCTAGTTTTTCCTCATACTGTTCTCATTTCAGTTTAGAGATATCTCAAGAGCACATAGACATGTGTGTGTGTGTGTGTGTGTGTGTGTGTGTGTGTGTGTGCATGTACATTTATAATTTATCGAGAATGTATTTGTGATCTGTAACTGCACATGGCTTCTGCATGAGCACATTCTCAGCTGTTAGGCTGTGAGGTTTGCGCTTCCTCACATTATTAAGTTACTATTTAGTGCTGCCTGTGAGACTTTTGGTCAGAATAGTCTGCATCATGGTGTTCTGTTGCACAGGAGAGTGACTATAGTTAATGATCAGATCTTGTATATTTTAGAAAAGCTAGAAGGATTTAAAATGTTTTTACTGTAAAGAAATCACAAATATTTCAGGAGATAGATGCCTTTACCTTAACCTGAACATTATACAGTGTATATAAATTATTGAAACATCTCACAAATATGTATAATTTTGGTGTCAATTAAAAAGTAAATGAAAAACAAAGTAAATGAAATATTTTTAAACAGACTCAGAAAGACTCAGTTTTATTTGGTTAAGTTTGTCTGTAGGATAAATATTTTTTTGTTGTTGTTGATTGTTCTTTGACAGTGTCTCCCTAGTCACAGCCCACCTGGAAGTCACTATATGAACCAGGGTGGCCTCAATCTCACAGAGCTCCACCTGCCTCTGTCTCCTGGGGGGTTGGGATTAAAAGCACATTCCACCATACCTGGAATGTTTGACTTTTTAGATTTCTCTTGGCCAACACACCCTGTTGGCTTTCTTGTTTGCCTTATGGTGACAGAGGGAAATGTCTGGATCTTTTCTGGCTTAGTGTTTTGTGTGGACTGATGATTAAAGTGCATCTGGTCTCATCCAGTATTTTCTTTCCTAGCCTGAGCTTTTGATCATGAATTCCATTCTCTGGCTTAAATCCCAGCCATCTATTTGTCTTGATTCTCAGCATCTTCTTGTCTACTTAGCGGATGCAGGAACCTGTG
This sequence comes from Rhizomys pruinosus, assembly GCA_009823505.1. NCBI lineage: Eukaryota > Metazoa > Chordata > Mammalia > Rodentia > Spalacidae > Rhizomys > Rhizomys pruinosus. The sequence goes on along the minus strand of VZQC01009175.1, from coordinate 1,095,135 downwards.
ACCTTTTGCAGAGCTTTGTAGCATGGAGCCACATCGGTCTCATATTTGGCAACAACCGCACACAAAGGAACCAAAGTTGTGAAGTTGTCCTTTTATTGGTATAGAGCTACTAGCTTTCCTGCAACCCACCTGGAGAAGCCCCGCTGTGCTGGGGTTTCTGCATGATCAGCTGGCTTTTGTACATGTGGCTGCTCTCTTTTATAGGAGACCCTGATAGTGTTGGGGCATAAGATTTTTCTTATCTGACTTCCTCTGTTTTCTGTGTTTCTTTACATCTAGGATTATAGGACTGAAAGACAGATTCCTTCCCTTTCCACAGACAGTATTTTCTGCAGCATTCTAACCTTGTAGTTTCCCTTCTTAAAGAAGAGTGCTTCAAATTCATCCTCGTTCCATGTTTGCTATCTTCCTCTAGGGAACTCTCCTATACATATGTATACACACAAATACATGCTTGTATACACATAAGCCCACATTTGCATCCATTCAGGCATGTGCAAACACAACTCATTGGCTACTTCATAATCTTTAGCTGATTTTACAATTTTTCTGTCTAGTGCTAGTATCAGGCCTAGTACCTGGGCCTGATAGTGTAGATCTGTAATAATAGCTTCTTGTGAGGCTAAGGCTGGACATTGCAGGCCTGATGACAGCCTAGGGATCTTAATGAGTTCCTGTCCTAAAATAAAAAAGGATAAAAAAAGGATGGAATCCAGATACTCAGAATAGCTCTTACCTGGTATGTGAAAGGCTGTGGGCCCATTATCCTACCAAAAAAGACCATTTTAAAATCTTTGCATCTGTATATCAATCCCAGATTTTATAAATTTCTATAACTGTCAATCTACTTAATAATCCACAAAGTTTTTATACTTTAAAATGGGCTTTATTGTGGCCAGAGAGATAGCCTAGCAGTTAAGAGCACCAACTGCTTTTGCAGAGGACCAGGGTTCGATCCCCAGCACCCACATGGCAGCTGAGAACAGTCTTTGATTCCAGTTCCAGGGGAATCTGATACCCTCTTCTGACTTCTGTGGCATTGCAGGACACTGCGGCACAAACCTACATGCAAACAGTACATTCATACACATAAAAAAAGGAAGATAAAATAAAATAAAATATTAAAAAAAAAACCCAAAATAAAATGGGCTTTCTTGTTCTATGTCGACTCTATATACCGGTTAGTCACCCTTCTTTAAAGTGAGTTTTCTTGGGGCTGGAGAGATGGCTCAGTGGTTAAGAGCAATGACTGCTCTTGCAGAGGACCTGGGCTCGATTCCCAGAACCCACATGGTGGCTAAGAACCGTCTTTAAGCCAGGTGTGGAGGTGCACACCTTTAATCCCAGCACTAAGGAAGTAGAGGCAGGCAGATGTCTGTGAGTTCAAGGCCAGTCTGGTCTACAGGGCTAGTTCCAGGCCAGCTGGCTGTAGGGAGACCCTGTCTCAAAAAAAAAAATTAAAAAATAAAATAAATAAAAATAAAATGCGCTTTCCTGTTCTATGTCAACTCTATGTACTGGTTAGGCACCCTTCTCTAGCCCTTCATCTGTGTGCCTAGTCTAGAACAAAGGAGAACTAGGAGCTGGTGATGAGTTTTTAAAGTATTTTTTATTTTTATTTTTATTTTTTTCCTCTTTTATTTGTTTATTTTTTTAAGGGATTCTACAATATAATAACACAGTTGTTTTCAGATAACATTAATGTTACTCAGTTTGTCATACAATTAGGTAATTGGTGCATTTTTTTTGAAGTGAGCCAAATTATTAAGCATAAGCAATGAATGTAAGTAACATTCATGTAAAATCAATTTGCAAGTATCTATGTCCAAATTTTGAACAACCCAAGGTTCCCCTGGTCCAGTTGGAGATGCTTGTATGCACAGGCATGTTGATCAATTAGGAATCCAGTCTATATTGCTGTAGTCTCATGATTCACCCCAATCTCTCTGCAGCCCTTACATTCTACCATGCCTCCTCTTCCGCAATTTGTTCCCTAGGCTTTGGGAAAGGGGCACAAGTGGGTGAGAAGCAAAACAGTCTGTTTTTTCTAGAGATGTCATTTTGGACTCTAGTCTGTTCACGTTGTTTCCGTTCATGGGTCGACAGCTTATCCAGTGATACCTTTTTAGTCATACTAACAAAGCACAGGCAATTGGATGTACAGGCATTTAAGCAGTACTAATTATTATGGCAAGCTAAGCTGTGAGCATAGACACAGATGCTTGGATGGTATGCTAATCCACAAAATGTGGTTTCTCTATAAAGGGTGACAAGTTCTTATTGTGGCTTATAACATCTCCTAACCACTAGAAGACATAAGCTTGTGGCATCCACTGTGAGTTATTCGTCCAAGGAGAGAGCTAATAGCCAATTAGATTTGGGATATATATAGACACATGGCTGCCACTTTTGCATAGTATCTCCAGGCAGTTGAGGTGTAGCTGATACTGATGGAGGAGTCTTGCTTGTCTCAAGGAGACCAATATTTTGCTGTATTGCTTTAGTGGCCTTTGGTAATGCTCTCTGGCATGTCAGAGGCCAGTTGTACATTAGCAAGTGACATCTCATAACATTTTTTCATGCTCACACCAGGTCTTCGGCAATAGGGACTTACCGCCTTTCTCCTTGCAGATATCCCACTTATAGGCAAAAGGCCTTTATAATTTTGGGGGGGGGGTTGAATCCCCTAGCCAACATCTCCTAGGCAGAATAATTCATTGCTGATATCAGAGCTTTCCTGTACTAATATATTTTGTAATTATACAGCTTATAAAGACTTTACTATTGAATTTGGCTCTAGATAGAGAATTATCCTTTCATAGTGCCTATGCCGATCAGTCAATTAAAAAAGGGTAGTTATACCTGTTTTATAAGAAATTACAACTATAACAGTTGGCTCTAATTTACAGTTAGGGAATGACTTCAGTACCATCATGTTTTTCTTTTTCCTATAAAGGGGAGAGGTAGGAAGGTTTCTCAGCATCTGGAAGGTAAACTTCGTTAGGGCCCATTATAACAGCTAACCCAATAGAATTCAGAGACATGCTCAGCATCTGTGACTCAGGCAATCTGACGTTCCTCTTTCTTTAATGTTCAAATGGGTTAGCCTCTCTGTTGGCATTTTCCAATCCATCCTGCACAGCCAACAGTTGTATGTATTTCATAGCATTTAGTTGCTGTTTTTACCTGTGGGAACATAACAAATCTCCTCCCGTTGTTAGTTTAAGATCTCAAAATTGAAATTTATCAAAACGTTTGGAACACAGAGTTTTCCATTTGTATCCAGAAGGGATACTACCACTCCCACCCCTCTTTTTTTTTTTTTTTTTTTTTTTAATTTTTATGTTTTGACCTAATAATGCCTAAGTTGTATTACACCATACCCTAAATGGGTGCAAGGGATAAGTTTTCATTAAATTTACCCAAACTGTTTCTCATTTGACTATATGCTTCTTATTTGGGAAGTAAATTTAACTTAATTCCTTTAATGTCCTACAAGTAAAAGAAAGTGTTTTACACTGTGATGTTGTGTATATCAGAAAAATATAGAGCCCATTTGTGTACCTTAACCCAAATTTCACTGTTGGAATTCAATACAAATTATAAATAAACAATTAACATTTTAAATTCCCAAGTAGTTCAAATGTATTACCATTTTCCCCAAAACTTACACCTAAATTTAACAATCTAAACATTTCACTAAGACTTAAATACCTATAAATGTGGGATAGCTTGGGCAGAGTTGAGTAACCTTGCAATAATTTTCCCAATATATACTACTTGCTCTTTAAAGCTTATGACTGTACTGATGACTTCAGAGAAATAAGTCCATTACTTATATGGTTTATTTGTATTTCTGTATAATCCTCTACTGAAATAACCTCTCTACTATAATATACTGCTATTTTAAATTATACCTTTTAAACTGCAAATCTACAGAGCTGGATTTTTAATGACTATCTTCCTCCAAGCTCTTGGCTTCTTCAGGCCTGGCATGAAAAACTGCTTAGACGTTTTACAGTTCTACTCCTTTTTTTTAAAAATTTTTTAATTAATCTTTTATTTATTGTCTGTCTGTGTATGAATGTACTGTCTGCATGCAAGTTTGTGCACCCGTCTCATGCAATGCCGCGGAAGTCAGAAGAGGGTGTCAGATTCCCCTGGAACTGGAGTTCTCCTGGAATTGGAGTTTCGGACGGTTCTCGGCCGCCATGTGGGTGCTGGGGATCGAACCCGGGTCCTCTGTAAGAGCGGTCGGCGCTCTTAACCGCTAGGCCATCTCTCCAGCCCCCCTCCCCTTTTTTTTTTGAGTACAAGCATCCTTCATATAAAGCCAATTTGCAAGCAATTGTGCCCAAACCCACACAGCCCAAGGCTCCCACCATCCAGCTGGAGGGGCTTGAATGTACAATCAAGTTGATCAAATAAGTGCCCAGACTATATTGCTGTAGTTTTACCATTCACCCCAATCGCAGCCCTTATATTCTACCACTCCCCCTTTTCCACAGATTGTTCCGTAGGCTTAGAAAAGGGGCACAGGTGGATGAGAAGCAGAACAGTCTACTTTGTCTGGAGATGTCATTTTGGACTGATCAGAGGCTAAAGTATTTTTTAAAATAACAACTTGATCTAAAAGAAAATTTATTTTTGGTAGAATGTCAGGCAGTAGAAAGCATATGAAGTGGTATTTGAAAGTCAAGAGGATCTTCATTTCTGTGTTATCATAAAGCAAGGTCCCTTTCCCCAAGGCCCTTCATGTGTAAAGCAAGTTTTGCTGCTGAATGCTCTTTCAGTCACTTAACTATTCAAGAAGCAATGAGCATTGCTATGACACATCTACAAATGCAGTAGACATTGTAGGGCAAATGGAGAATTCAAAAATCCACCTTGCCTTGTTTCTCACTTCCTCAGCCCTTCTCTTCATCTACCCGGTGCTGTGTACTGAAAACTTGGGGTAAAACGGCCACTTTCAACAGAGGCTTCTATGTAGCATCTACTCCCTTCCATAGGCTTGCCCCTGGCTAAGCCTATTGTATCCACACAAGCAGCTGTGGTGTGAAGGAAACACTAAATGGCTCTGTTTTCTTTCTCTGTATTTTCAATCACCTTTACATAGAGGCAATTTGGACTAGAAAAGGATCAAAGAGACTATATCAAAAGGAAGTACTTCATATATTTTTTCCAATCTAGATGGAATATACCATTTATAGTTTTCACACTTCTAAAATACAGCCGGCTGGGATTCTCTTCTATCACGAAATAGCATAGTACTTAATGAAACAAAATTTAACTATCACAAAGAAGAAACTGACAGGACAAAAAACTGCCATGAGGCTACGTTAAAATGTACTTGGCATCCAGTTAAATTACCCCAGTTGCATTTCAAAAATAGTTCAGTGATAGTGTTTCTGGAATTAAAAGAACAGAGTGTTGCCAAGGTTGAAATTATCAAAGACAATTTAATTCGTTTTTTTCCTGATGAATAAATGAGCTGATTTTTTTTTTCATTTTAGTAAGAAACACACACACACATACACACACAAACACACACACACACACACACACACATATATATATGTATATATAATTTATATAAACTTTCAGAGAATTCTAATTTTATACCTACATTTTATGAAGATATTAATCACTTGCTTCTATTAAAGCAATTTCAATATATAAATGTCTTCACCTTTGACCATATCATGGCATACTCCTTCTGTGCAATACACCACAACATGAAATGCAGGTCTTTCGTGTTGATGAACTGGAAACAGCATCTTTATTCCCTGTGCATCCATGCTAACCTATAAAAGATGCCAGTTAAGCCAACCACAATCTGGTGCATTGCAGGAACATTATTTAACTGACTTATGCCTTCGTCTTCAAACCACAAGTATTTGTTTTTCTTTTTCTTTTAAATAAGGAGTCAAATAATATAAAATCAACGTCATATCATTGATTTTTACAAAAGCAGTTTCTAGGGCCACGGTGCCTTTGGTTCATTACACGTTATGCTCAATCTCCCACTTATTCAATATTTGCATTACAGTCTCACAGCAGTACGTTGACTTCCAGAAACATGACCCTGGGGCACTATATTATTTGAAGTCATGAAAGAAAAGATTGGATCATGTTTAGTCTATTGTGCTTCTGAAAGCAAGAAAATGGATTATTAGGTTTTAGAAATATTTGCAAGTTAGAATAAAATAGGTTTGGTGGGTTTGCTAGAAATTCAGTTTATCCAAAGAGCTCTTTGGGTCTAATCATGAGTTCAGGCAGAGAAGACATTACCAAGAACAAGTCTCATACCCATAAACTCAAACAGTAATGCTCCCCTCACACCCTGTGGTACAGAAGGGACTTCTTTGAGCACAGCCTCCCAGCTCCACCAATAAATGTTTATGGAGCATTTTATGTCTCCCCAAATATTTCATATTTAAAGAACCTGAGAGCCAGAAAGTTTAATTGATGAATAGGGTTAAGGCAAGTTACGGGTGACAGAGAGGGACATGAAAGAGATGGCAGCAGGCGGAAGGTGCATCATATCTCATGGAAACTTTCTTCTAAGCAATGTGGAAAGCCATGGACAATCTCAATAGGGATGTTGGGTGATTTCATTTACATACTTACAGAATGCTCTGGCTGCTGAGAGAAGCAAGGATGCCAATTAAGAAGTTGCTGCAGTCACCTCCAAGGGAGGTCATGGTGACTTAGTCTGCAGAGGAAACAGCTGAAATCAAAAGACTGGAAAGAAAGCTGACAAGATTTGCTAGCATTTCTTTTGTAAGGGGCTTGTTTATTAATTTGACTAATAATTATCATCTGTTATATTTCAGTCAATATTTTAGACCCTGAACAGGTGTGCTGGAAGGATCAGCCATTTATATTCTATGGGGCCATACAGACATTAATAGGTAAATTAAATAAACAAACAAACAAACGAATAGTAAATAAATACCAGATAGACTTCAATCCCATATTGGATAATCCCATAAATAAGGGGATGATTCCAAATTGGGTATCCATGGAAACTCCCATAGACAGTTCACAAAATAAGCCAGGGGACCAGGCAGTTAAGGGTCTAGGACAGAGCAGGACCTGCCAAGGGATGGCTCGTGCATAGGGTCTGATGTGGGAGAAGCTTGATATCATCCTGAAAAAAAAATAAGACCAATACGGCTTATAAGTTGTGAAAAAAGATCACTTGAGATGATACTGTTTCAAGACATAGTGAAGGGGAAGGCGTGGTGTAGATGCTGGGGCTACGCTAAATGTTTAGAGATGAAAAGATTGTGAAGGCATAGGTTTGCAGATGGGAATCTGTAGAGGTGTAGACAAAAAGAAAAGAATAAAGAAAGCACGAGCTTCGCCTTTAAGCAACAAAATATGAAATTTTAAAGTGAGACACAAGCTAAATCTACTGAAATGGGGATGAAAGCAGGCTAGCTTAGGACCATTGACCTTACAGACAAATCGGTGCCAAGAAAACCAACCCCAAGGCCTAGGGTTAGTGCAGTCCACCATCATGACATCCTACTGGGTAACATGTGGCCACTTTTCCTACCACACGTCTTCCAGAGAGGGCCATGTACTCATGGAGCACAGCAGAATGTACCAGAAACACCACCTTTCATGTAACTCACACAGGGATTTGTCTAGATTTCCTTCCCTCCATTGCCTGCCTTTCTGGAAACCATCTCTGGACTCTGTAAGGGGGCTGGGAGCCTTTCTCTTTAATTTGTTTCCTTGTTTTGTTAAGCTGTCAATATTGTGTATTCTCATTTACCCCGTTCCATGGTTTAAGGCATCCCAAGGGAGCACTGGTTAAGCTGTACATTTAATAAGGGTTAGCTTCAACTGGATTGGAAGAAAATTTATTGTAGATTATGTGCATAGGCTTTGGGTGGCAATGGATACTTTTGATTCTAATCCTTTTAGTACAGAGACACAGTCAACTAAAAAAATCAATGGAATTATTTAGTTACTAAAATAATATAAACAAAACAAACATCCTTTGCACTTACAAAATCCTCCTTTTATCAATTCCATGAGCTTCTCAACTATGAAGCTACATTCATGATGTGTGTGCAGAATTGATTAGATCACAGTATCCAAAGTACACTATCATCTCATTTCAGAGCCCGATATCTGTGCAAGTCCTTGTTATGAACTAAGCAAGGAGATTTTATTCTACACCATTTAATCAGCTCATCAGCTCTAAGAAATGCTCATTTTTCTCACTATAATACTTTCCATTCCCTGCTTTTGAATGCTGATTGTTACATCGGCCTTAAAATTTGTGTCACCCTGTCTGTTCTTTTAATTTTCTTTTTGTACAATTTACTAAATTTACATAATATGATGTATTAAAATGTCAGCTTTTATTCACTAATAGTTTTAATATTTCAAAAACATGAAATGTAAAAGAAAGATGCCACGCTCTGTATGATTTACTGGATATCTCATCCTCAATGGCCCAGCTCTCCTCTTTCCCTTCTCTTCTCTCTCTCTCTCTCTCTCTCTCTCTCTCTCTCTCTCTCTCTCTCTCTTTCCCTCCATCCCTCCGTCCCTCCCTCCCTCTTTCTTCCTTGTCTCTTCTCCTATCTCTCCTCATTTCCTATCCTATTTCTTTCTCTCTCCCTCTCCCCTCCTCTCCCCTCCNTTGTGCCCAAACCCACACAGCCCAAGGCTCCCACCATCCAGCTGGAGGGGCTTGAATGTACAATCAAGTTGATCAAATAAGTGCCCAGACTATATTGCTGTAGTTTTACCATTCACCCCAATCGCAGCCCTTATATTCTACCACTCCCCCTTTTCCACAGATTGTTCCGTAGGCTTAGAAAAGGGGCACAGGTGGATGAGAAGCAGAACAGTCTACTTTGTCTGGAGATGTCATTTTGGACTGATCAGAGGCTAAAGTATTTTTTAAAATAACAACTTGATCTAAAAGAAAATTTATTTTTGGTAGAATGTCAGGCAGTAGAAAGCATATGAAGTGGTATTTGAAAGTCAAGAGGATCTTCATTTCTGTGTTATCATAAAGCAAGGTCCCTTTCCCCAAGGCCCTTCATGTGTAAAGCAAGTTTTGCTGCTGAATGCTCTTTTAGTCACTTAACTATTCAAGAAGCAATGAGCATTGCTATGACACATCTACAAATGCAGTAGACATTGTAGGGCAAATGGAGAATTCAAAAATCCACCTTGCCTTGTTTCTCACTTCCTCAGCCCTTCTCTTCGTCTACCCGGTGCTGTGTACTGAAAACTTGGGGTAAAACGGCCCCTTTCAACAGAGGCTTCTATGTAGCATCTACTCCCTTCCATGGGCTTGCCCCTGGCTAAGCCTATTGTATCCACACAAGCAGCTGTGGTGTGAAGGAAACACTAAATGGCTCTGCTTTCTTTCTTTGTATTTTCAATCACCTTTACATAGAGGCAATTTGGACTAGAAAAGGAACAAAGAGACTATATCAAAAGGAAGTACTTCATATATTTTTTCCAATCTAGATGGAATATACCATTTATAGTTTTCACACTTCTAAAATACAGCCGGCTGGGATTCTCTTCTATCACGAAATAGCATAGTACTTAATGAAACAAAATTTAACTATCACAAAGAAGAAACTGACAGGTCAAAAAACTGCCATGAGGCTACGTTAAAATGTACTTGGCATCCAGTTAAATTACCCCAGTTGCATTTCAAAAATAGTTCAGTGATAGTGTTTCTGGAATTAAAAGAACAGAGTGTTGCCAAGGTTGAAATTATCAAAGACAATTTAATTCGTTTTTTTCCTGATGAATAAATGAGCTGATTTTTTTTTTCATTTTAGTAAGAAACACACACACACATACACACACAAACACACACACACACACACACACACATATATATATGTATATATAATTTATATAAACTTTCAGAGAATTCTAATTTTATACCTACATTTTATGAAGATATTAATCACTTGCTTCTATTAAAGCAATTTCAATATATAAATGTCTTCACCTTTGACCATATCATGGCATACTCCTTCTGTGCAATACACTACAACATGAAATGCAGGTCTTTCGTGTTGATGAACTGGAAACAGCATCTTTATTCCCTGTGCATCCATGCTAACCTATAAAAGATGCCAGTTAAGCCAACCACAATCTGGTGCATTGCAGGAACATTATTTAACTGACTTATGCCTTCGTCTTCAAACCACAAGTACTTGTTTTTCTTTTTCTTTTAAATAAGGAGTCAAATAATATAAAATCAACGTCATATCATTGATTTTTACAAAGGCAGTTTCTAGGGCCAGGGTGCCTTTGGTTCATTACACGTTATGCTCAATCTCCCACTTATTCAATATTTGCATTACAGTCTCACAGCAGTACGTTGACTTCCAGAAACATGACCCTGGGGCACTATATTATTTGAAGTCATGAAAGAAAAGATTGGATCATGTTTAGTCTATTGTGCTTCTGAAAGCAAGAAAATGGATTATTAGGTTTTAGAAATATTTGCAAGTTAGAATAAAATAGGTTTGGTGGGTTTGCTAGAAATTCAGTTTATCCAAAGAGCTCTTTGGGTCTAATCATGAGTTCAGGCAGAGAAGACATTACCAAGAACAAGTCTCATACCCATAAACTCAAACAGTAATGCTCCCCTCACACCCTGTGGTACAGAAGGGACTTCTTTGAGCACAGCCTCCCAGCTCCACCAATAAATGTTTATGGAGCATTTTATGTCTCCCCAAATATTTCATATTTAAAGAACCTGAGAGCCAGAAAGTTTAATTGATGAATAGGGTTAAGGCAAGTTACGGGTGACAGAGAGGGACATGAAAGAGATGGCAGCAGGCGGAAGGTGCATCATATCTCATGGAAACTTTCTTCTAAGCAATGTGGAAAGCCATGGACAATCTCAATAGGGATGTTGGGTGATTTCATTTACATACTTACAGAATGCTCTGGCTGCTGAGAGAAGCAAGGATGCCAATTAAGAAGTTGCTGCAGTCACCTCCAAGGGAGGTCATGGTGACTTAGTCTGCAGAGGAAACAGCTGAAATCAAAAGACTGGAAAGAAAGCTGACAAGATTTGCTAGCATTTCTTTTGTAAGGGGCTTGTTTATTAATTTGACTAATAATTATCATCTGTTATATTTCAGTCAATATTTTAGACCCTGAACAGGTGTGCTGGAAGGATCAGCCATTTATATTCTATGGGGCCATACAGACATTAATAGGTAAATTAAATAAACAAACAAACAAACGAATAGTAAATAAATACCAGATAGACTTCAATCCCATATTGGATAATCCCATAAATAAGGGGATGATTCCAAATTGGGTATCCATGGAAACTCCCATAGACAGTTCACAAAATAAGCCAGGGGACCAGGCAGTTAAGGGTCTAGGACAGAGCAGGACCTGCCAAGGGATGGCTCGTGCATAGGGTCTGATGTGGGAGAAGCTTGATATCATCCTGAAAAAAAAAATAAGACCAATACGGCTTATAAGTTGTGAAAAAAGATCACTAGAGATGATACTGTTTCAAGACATAGTGAAGGGGAAGGCGTGGTGTAGATGCTGGGGCTACGCTAAATGTTTAGAGATGAAAAGATTGTGAAGGCATAGGTTTGCAGATGGGAATCTGTAGAGGTGTAGACAAAAAGAAAAGAATAAAGAAAGCACGAGCTTCGCCTTTAAGCAACAAAATATGAAATTTTAAAGTGAGACACAAGCTAAATCTACTGAAATGGGGATGAAAGCAGGCTAGCTTAGGACCATTGACCTTACAGACAAATCGGTGCCAAGAAAACCAACCCCAAGGCCTAGGGTTAGTGCAGTCCACCATCATGACATCCTACTGGGTAACATGTGGCCACTTTTCCTACCACACGTCTTCCAGAGAGGGCCATGTACTCATGGAGCACAGCAGAATGTACCAGAAACACCACCTTTCATGTAACTCACACAGGGATTTGTCTAGATTTCCTTCCCTCCATTGCCTGCCTTTCTGGAAACCATCTCTGGACTCTGTAAGGGGGCTGGGAGCCTTTCTCTTTAATTTGTTTCCTTGTTTTGTTAAGCTGTCAATATTGTGTATTCTCATTTACCCCGTTCCATGGTTTAAGGCATCCCAAGGGAGCACTGGTTAAGCTGTACATTTAATAAGGGTTAGCTTCAACTGGATTGGAAGAAAATTTATTGTAGATTATGTGCATAGGCTTTGGGTGGCAATGGATACTTTTGATTCTAATCCTTTTAGTACAGAGACACAGTCAACTAAAAAAATCAATGGAATTATTTAGTTACTAAAATAATATAAACAAAACAAACATCCTTTGCACTTACAAAATCCTCCTTTTATCAATTCCATGAGCTTCTCAACTATGAAGCTACATTCATGATGTGTGTGCAGAATTGATTAGATCACAGTATCCAAAGTACACTATCATCTCATTTCAGAGCCCGATATCTGTGCAAGTCCTTGTTATGAACTAAGCAAGGAGATTTTATTCTACACCATTTAATCAGCTCATCAGCTCTAAGAAATGCTCATTTTTCTCACTATAATACTTTCCATTCCCTGCTTTTGAATGCTGATTGTTACATCGGCCTTAAAATTTGTGTCACCCTGTCTGTTCTTTTAATTTTCTTTTTGTACAATTTACTAAATTTACATAATATGATGTATTAAAATGTCAGCTTTTATTCACTAATAGTTTTAATATTTCAAAAACATGAAATGTAAAAGAAAGATGCCACGCTCTGTATGATTTACTGGATATCTCATCCTCAATGGCCCAGCTCTCCTCTTTCCCTTCTCTTCTCTCTCTCTCTCTCTCTCTCTCTCTCTCTCTCTCTCTCTCTCTCTCTTTCCCTCCATCCCTCCGTCCCTCCCTCCCTCTTTCTTCCTTGTCTCTTCTCCTATCTCTCCTCATTTCCTATCCTATTTCTTTCTCTCTCCCTCTCCCCTCCTCTCCCCTCCTCTCCCCTCCTCCCCTCCTCTCTTCATTTCCCCTTGCCTCTGTCTCTTCCCTCTCCCCTCTCTCTCTCTTCCCATCGTCTCTCCTTTCTTCTCTCTATTCTTTCTCATCCCTGCTTTTCTCCCCCTCCCCTCCCCTGTTCTATTCCTTCTCTCTTTCCCTGGCTGTTCTCCCTCTCTGGAATTCCTCCCTGTAGACTACTTGGTTTGATTTTATTTTCACTGGCTGTACTTTTACCAACTCCTCCCTTTTGGAAACTTCTTTTCATGCGTGTGACTCCTCCTTTACTATGATATCTGCCTTTTCCCTACCTCAGTCTATATCACTGCTCTTTCTCCCCAAATACAACATTGATCTAAATCACCTTTCCCCCACTCCTTCCCTATCCCCAACTATAAGCCAGAATGAATATCTCAACACCAATCTTCTGGGTTTGCTCTGTGTATAAGCAATGGCCACTCTTGTGCTTTCCTGAATTCCTAAGAAAAAAATTCATAGGTATTCTAAAAATTCATAGGTATTCTAAACCTCTGAAAGAAACTCTTTCAGTGTCTTCTAGCTGTAATCAATGTCCTCCACCCCTACATACTTTGACACTGTCACTTTGGATCTTTGGCTATTCTATCCACTTCTAAGGCACTTTGTGTCTGTGTGTGTGTGTGTGTGTGTGTGTGTGTGTGTGTGTGTGGCCTGCAGGAGCTGGTTCTCTCCTTCCACAATATGGATTACAGGGATGGAACTCAGGCATTTAGGGTAGGCCTGGTTGCAAGCACCCTAACCTACTGAGCCATCTTGCATGATCTCCCCAAACTAATCTTTCCCTTTATTGACTGAATATTTTTATTTCCATTAGTTTTTGCTCTTGCATTCTATTTTCTGCTTTACTTTGAAATGTCTTGAAATGAATCCTTACTTTGTTGCTTCATGTGCATAAATATATACTTCTTTTCTAATGTATTCATCTCAGGACCAAAGTATTACATTACAGATCAGTGTTTTTAATTATGTGCTAATTATTTTAACATAACAGAGTTGTATTTATAGCATACATAGTATACTTTCAATAACTTTAATTCTTTAAAATTTATCAAGCCATATTTGGGATATTTTTTCATGTTGTTTTTGAGATAGGATTTTCCTATAGCCCCTCATGGCCTGGAACTTACTATGTAGACCAGGCTGACCTTGATCTCACAGAGATCCCCTCTTTTGTTTCCCCAGGTGCTGGGATTAAAGGCCTGCACCACTACATCTGGCATCAATACATTTTTATAATCTTTTTTAAATTTATTTTTGTATGTGTATGAATGTACTGTCTGCATGCAAGTTTGTGCACCCGTGTCGTGCAATGCCATGGAGGTCAGAAGAGGGTGTCGGATTCCCCTGGAACTGGAGTTCTCCTGGAATTGGAGTTACAGACGGTTCTTAGCCACCATGTGGGTGCTGGGGATCAAACCCAGGTCCTCTGCAAGAGCAATCGGTGCTCTTAACCGCTACGCTATCTCTCCAGCCCCCACATTTTTATAATCTTTTATAAATGGTCATTTTATGAAAATCTAATGTTTAAAATTTGTATTCTTTATTTTGGAGAGGCAGAGTTCTCTGTATGCATGGTGGGTCAAGTTTATTAATTATGTTAAGTTTCTTAGTATTATTATTCAGTTTTTTCATCTATTTTTTAGTTACTGAGCCAAGATGAGGCAGGAGAGGAAGGCAGGGAAAATCTGGGGAAATAAGCAGAGTCCCTCCTCCTGGAATCTAGTCAAAGCCTCTCATCCTCAGTCAATGGAGAATCCCAGCACAACGCAGCAGCCACTTACGCCCATTCTCCCTTCTCAGCAGCTGTCAACCTACTGCTTTCTAGACATCTCACCACAAACCCCATTTATAGGGCAAAGACACGTACTAAACCCTTTGTGGAGCCCTAATGGTTCCTGTTATTTTACCTTATCAGATTATAATTCCATCCAGGCATCTCCAGAGCCAAACTGTGATTTCACTCATCAAATGTCAGAGGAAAGGAAAAACCCAAACAAGTTTTCCTAGATGCCTTTCAAGATGTAATGGGAGAGTCAACAAAGTGGAGTGCGGCTGATGCCAAGGCGGAGACTTTAACTCTCCCTTCAGCAGCCCATGCCCGCACGGGTGTGTCTTATTTCCTGTGACTTTTTCTGAGAAGCCCACATGCATTCATTCACTGGGGTGATTCTTGCTTTTTTGGGATGGGGTGGGAGTTGAGACAGGGTCACCTTGTAGCCCCAGCTGGCCTAGAACTCACTATGTAGACCAGGTTGGCCTTGATCTCACTGAGATCTGCCTGCCTCTGCCTCCTGAGTGCTAGGATTAAAAGTGTGCACCACCATGCCAGGCTCAGTCTTGCTTTTTCTGAATGCTCCTCTTTCTCTCCTGCCTGCCCCCACATTAACGTGTCTTCAATTAGCTTTCCAACGCTGCTCTATAAACTGTCTATTCCTAAAATTCTTTTCAGAATCAAAACTGCGAATCCTATATTCACCTGAGTCCTGAGTGGAGGTCTCTGAAATTCTAGACAAACTCAATATGCAGAGGGTGGAAGTGTAGAGTTGTGACTCTGTCTCCTCACAGCTGCAAAGAGATCTACATATTAAAATTCTTCAAGAATTATAAAGTCTATCCCTTCCTTCTTTTCTTCTTTCCTTCTTTCCTTCTTTCCTTCTTTCCTTCTTTCCTTCCTTCCTTCCTTCCTTCCTTCCTTCCTTCCTTCCTTCCTTCCTTCCTTCCTTCCTTCCTCCCTTCCTCCCTTCCTCCCTTCCTCCCTTCCTTTCTACTTTTTTTTTTTTTTGGTGTTTTTAAGATAGGGTCTCTCTATAGCCCCAGCTGGCCTGGAACTAGCTCTGTAGGTTAGGCTGGCCTTGAACTTACAGAGGTCTGCCTGCCTCTGCCTCCTGAGTGCTGGGATTAAAGGTGTGTAGCACCAAGCCTGGCTCTTTCAGTTTTTTGAGACAGGGTCTTCCAATAGCCCCACTTGGGTCTATGTAGACCAGGCTGGCCTTGAACTCACAGAAATATGCCTGACTTTGGCTCCTGAGTTCTGGGAGTAAAGATATGTACCACTGCTGGGCATGGTGGCCCATGCCTTTATTCCCAGCATTCTGAAGGCAGAGGCAGGCCAGCTGGGAGACCATGTCTCAATAAGAACAACAGCAACAAAAAAGATGTGTGCCACCCCTCCCAGCTCTGTGGGGCCTGATAAATCCATAATGGCTGCGATGTAAGAGGGCTGGCATCTTACCCCATAACCTAGAAGGTCGGAAGGAGTTGAAGCCTCCCCCACTCACCATTTGGACATTAGGTGCCTGAAGCCCACCCCCTGGGGAAGTGTCGCTTCCTAAGCTTCTCTTTCCTGAGGCACACCCACCTTAGTCTCGAGACAAGTGGTGCATCCACCATAAAAGCCAAGTCTCAGGAGACAAATGGTGCACCCACCATAAAACTTCACCATTGCAAAGTGCATGTAGACTTTCCCTCTATCCTCCCGCCCCATCCTTGTCAAGATCCTGCCAAAACTGCTGTATAGGTCCCTAAGCTTCTTGCAATAAAACAAGTTTGCCTCCTAGATGCTTTCTCCTGGGTCTTCTTGGATTCACTGGATTCACCACACACTCCAAGGACATTCTCTGCTTCCTCTTGCTTCCCACTTCATTGTGACTGCCACTTGAAGGGTCACGGGGGTGGGGGGCACTGGTTGCCCAGAGGCAGGACCCCCCACCAAGGCTGACAGTCCCACAAAGAAGTCCATTCGTATTGTGCTAAAACTTATTTTTATTAGAGAATTTCTTTAATTGCACATAGAATTTAAAAATTACTAAACTTTAGCCAGGTGTGGTGTTGCACGCCTGAAATCCCAGCACTCAGGAGGCAGAGACAGGCAGATCTCTGAGTTCAAGGCCAGCCTGGTCTACATAACAAGTTCCAGAACAGCTGGGGCTACAGGGAGACTCTGTTTCAAAAAGACCCCCCCCAATTTTTTAAATTATGGAACTCCTACCATTGCTAAGTGATTCGTGTGATTCTCTTTATCTTAGATAATGTTCTTCCTTAAAGTCTATGTTGTCTGATATTTCCTTTTCTTTTTACATTTTCACATTGTGTGTCATACATGTGTGCACTAGTTTACTCTTCCACCTTTTTCAATGAGGCAGGGTCTCTCAGCCAAACCCAGAGTTCACCAGCACAGTTAACCTTTCTAGGAGCCTTGCTCTGGAGATGCCCTGTCTCTGCCTTCAGAGGCTGGACTTTCAGAGCCCTCCACACCCACTTGCATTACAGTGGCTTCTTAGTTCAGAAGTCTCCTCCCTACTCTTGTGTGTCAAGTGCATTAACCACTGCCCCATCACCCCAGCCCCTAACACTATCCCTGACTTTCTTCCTCCATGTTGTTTGGCATTCAGCCATCTAGAACCTTGATTTACAAGTCTATGATTAGATTTTTCCAAGTATGTAAATGCACATTTAATTTTACAAACAATTTGAAAATCTTTTTCTTTTGCATGAACCATTTGGACTATGTACTCCTAAGCACTGATCAATATAAATATGCCATCTAAATGTATGCTTTTACTCTTTTTCTCCTTTTGGGTTGGCTCATCGATTTCTATAATTCGACTTATTTTCTCCTATCTGTAAGTTATAAATTGAGCTAATTATGTTAGTATTATGAGAACTTAAAAAAATTCCCTTAACTTACTGAACTTAGAAGTAACATATATTTGTTTCCTTGCTTTCTTATGATTGAAATTTTTGCTGATCCAAGATTTTCAACCATTACTTATTCCTGAGGTAAATTCCTTATTTCTTTTAGTGGAGGTTTGTTGAATATACAGTTCCCCAGTCTTTTTCTTTGAATGAAAATGACTTCATGTCCCATTAATTTTGGAGAATAATCTGGATTAGAATACATCATTTCAAATGCACCATTTCTTTGACTTTTGATATCCATGGTTTTGTAATAGTCTCAGCTTCTTTCGTAATACCATGCAGCTTCTGGTAAAATCAGGAATCCTTAATTAACAGAAAGATGGTGTTCTAAAGGAGCTATTGCCAGAAAGAATTCTCAGCCTGAGGAGAAGCACGGCAAGGTTTATAAAACTTAAAATCACAATTACATCACACCAGGGACAAAAACAATAATCATAATTACATGAGATCCCCAGAGTTACTCTAGACAAGGGACAGGTCAGTTAACAAAAAAGTTTTCAGTTAACAAAATGTGTCTAGGAAAAACAAGTTTCTTAGAATCGTAGAAACAGTGGGCTCCATGGAGATCCTGAGAGAGGACATGCTACCTGGCTATTTATGAGTTTCCCAATATTGTAGGAACAGTATACCCCTGCTATACAGGTGCAGCCTTCATGAGACTGGCTCTACCTGGCTGACTGTGGTCAGTGCAGGGGAGAGGGGGTGGCTAGGCACCTAGAATAAAATGGAGTTGGTTTTGCCATTTCAGCTAATGTTAAGATAATTGACAGTTGGGCCCTCTGTCCTTCCCCCTCATTGCTCTTGATGGCCCCTCTGTTCCAGTGTTTTTCTTTCATAATGATATGCCCAAATGTCGCCTATAAAGGTTTATCAAGGGCTAGATAGATAGCTTAGCCATTAAGATTGGTGAGTGCTCTTGTAAAGGACCCAGGTTTGATTCCCAGCACCCATATGATGGGAAACAACTGTCCATAATTCCAGTTCCAGGGGAATCTGACACCATCTTCTGACCTCCATGGCATTGCACGACATGGGTACATAGACCTATATGCAGACAGTATGTTATGCCCAGATCACTGAGACCCCCAAAAGACCACCAGGACACAGCTCCGATGTCAATGCAGTCTTTTTAATTCAAGCTGAGCTTGGACCGCCACCCTCCTGACAGCAGGCTGGGAGAAGCAGTCCTGGAGCTTGGGGTAGGGGGGCGTGTCTTTTAAAACAAAAAATTGCAAACTCGAATTTTCCAGTTTTAGCATTTTGTTATTGATTCATAGGGACTGAGGAAGCATGATTTTTAGATTGATAGGTCAGGGCCACCTGGCAGCTTTGGTGGCACCATGGGGTGGGGGTGGGGATTTTACTCACTGAGTACATCCAGGAGGAAGAGCAAACATGTTTAACTTCAGTCTTTCTCTGTTAGTTATTTTCAACAAACAACCTTTGGTCCTTCCCTGTTAGATCTCCATACTATCTATATGGAGATCTAAACATGATGGGGCCTTAAAGAGAAACAGAGGCTTCCTTTTAAACTTGGAGAGGAGCTTCATCAGAGAGAATAAGAGAAAGCCCTATTAAAAAGGTCACATGTAAACTACAGCAAATTGAAAATAAGTTAATGCATATTTTTGTGTACGTTTAGGACTTTTTTCTTCTCTATGGAACAAAAACATGGTAAATAAAGTAATGCTATCTTCAGAAATGTATTGAGCACTGCTTTGTGAGAGTTCCAGAATGCTGACTCGTATAGACGGTTCTAGAATGCTAACTCATAGAATGTTGCACAAAACCAGTCATGAATGTAGTCATGATTTTGACTCCATCAGTGAAACATACTTAAATTCTACTATTACCAAAACAAATGTGAATACGTGACAGTTAAGGAAAAATATATGTATCTATGTGTTTTGCCACCAAGCATTCATGAGAAGAGTTGAAAGATGACATACCCAGGCAAGAGGTTGAAACATTCCTCAGTGAGCCAGTTCCATGTGAAGTGTCTAAGATTGTAAACACATAGAGTGTGTTTACGTTGAGTTTTCTGTCTCAAATGCCAATAAAGTAAAGGAGGGAGGGAGGGAGGGAGTGAGGGGATACTCAAGCAGGCAGCACATTCTATTTTTAAAAATGCTTATCATTTATCATGAAGGCATGTAATAGAATGCCAGAGAACCATATTGATAGTTCCTATACTAACCAAAAGGGATCTTCCTTCCTTCCTATTTATTTTTTTGTTGTTTTAATTGAATTTTTTGCAATGTTCATATAATTTGACCTTTAGATTCCCTCCTCTATCCACACCATCTCTCCTTATTGCCTTTCACCTACTTTAATGACATATATATATAATAATATATATATATTCAATATTATTGTGTGCATGCCTGTCTAAAAGGTCTAATTAGTGTCCTCAAATGCCTTTTAGTGTGGCTCCATCCACTGAAGCCCATCCTTGAAAGAACTGTCTTTGTCTGTCTCAACAGCCGTCAGTTGCCACAGTTTTTGTAGATATGCTGGAGTGTGGTGATCTGAGTGAGAACGGCCCCCACAGGCTCCAAGTGTTTGGGCATTTGGTTCCCAGTTTGTGGTGCTGTTTGGGGAGGTTTTAGGAGATGCCACCTTGTTGGAGGAAGCAGACGACTGGGGGAGAGGTTTGAGAGTACTTAAGCCTTGTCGGATTCTAGGCTCTCTGCTTCCTCCAGAATGGCCACACTCCTAAAGTTTCCATGGCCCTCCTCACAGAGCACCACAAACTGAGGAGCCAATGTCAAAATATTGGACCTTATGGGAGACATTCTCAGTCAAACCACTGCAAGATCTTTCACCCCCATGTTAAATTTACATTCTAATTATTTGTTGCTATTTGGAATGTGGCTGTTTCTTAATTCTATTTTAGCTAGTTCTTTATTACCATGTAGCTATGATCCTGATGTTTGTATGTTGACTTACTGTCTTCCATCTGTACCAAATTTTTGTGTTCTGATGTCTGATATTTTTTTGTACAGTCTTTAGAGTCTCCCACATAGCAGACATGTTATCAGCAAACAGAAAAAAAACACTCTTTTCCTATTTGTATATCATTTCTTTCTTATGTGTAGTGTGTGTGTGTGTGTGTGTGTGTGTGTGTGTTTTCCTGGTACATACACCCATATATACACATGTAAAAGCCAGAGGAAGATGATGGGTTTTTGCCTCTCACGATCCGTCTTTATCCCTTAAGACAGGATCTCTAATTAAATTTGCAGATTGTGAGGTTTTGGCTAAGCTGTTATCTAGGAAACCTCAATAGTCCTCTGTCTCCTTACAAGCCCAACTACCAGATCAGCTCTAGGGTTACAGGAGCCCATGGTGACACTTAGGTATTTTTTTTGTTTGTTTTGTTTTGTTTTTAATACTTGGCTTCTGGGGATCTGAAATCAGGTCCTTGGGCTTACACAGCTAGTCATCTTACCACTGAACCATCTCCCCAGTGCTACTTCCTTACATTTTTATTTCTATTATTTTAAGTAAAATAATTTGAGTGGCAACTAAAAGAATTGCTGAGAACACAGGTTTCTGTCGAAAGAGGAGAGAGAGCATTTTGAGGCGATATCGGAATGTTGACTCCAAAAAAAGATAACAGGATCAGAATATAATACTCATTATCGTCCAAGATTAGTTTAATTTTACAAAGGAAATGGCGCTATAAGATGTATACTATGTATGACTGTACATTATATTCACATAATATCCTATGGATAACATCAAAACTACTATTATATGCATAATTAGTAGAAACAGCTTTTACTCATCCTAATTAGGCTAGAAGTTTGAGAATTTTTGTTTGATTACAGTCTATAGAAAAACAAAGATTTGAATAAATGTATATAATAAGCTCAAGACAAAATATATAAACATCAAATATATCTTATCTTGATAAATTAGGAATGATGATAGAAGTTTTCCTTGGAGAATATGCAAATGTATATCATCATTTTTAGGTCTGTTTGTAAAAGATCTTAAGAAACATTTAGCTGTCCCTTCATATTGGGTATTTTTGTTGTTGTTGTTGCTGTGAGCAAATAACTGGCAAGGTGCAAGCTTTAGGAAGAAGGATGCATTTGGCTAGCAGTTCAAGGGGCTGCAGTCCATCACGGTGGGGAAAACACAGCAGCAGGAGTTAGAGATCACAATGGTAAGAAAGGCAGTGGACATGAAGTGGGGCTGTAAAGCCTGGAGGTTTGTCCCCTATTTCCTACTTTATCCAAAAGACTTCAAAGAGGCTCACCAGACCGAGAACAGATGTTCAGAGCCCACACAGGCATCTCTGGAAGCCCAGAGTGCTTCCTCTGTAGAACTTAAAAATAAAGTGTTCTTCATTTTTAGCCTTCTCTAAGAGAATACAAGATTTTAAAAATATTTTCTTACAGTAAGATGAATTTGCAACAGGAAGTGTAAACTTTCAGAGTCGGTATTAAATGCCTCCACCAGTGTTTATTCTCTCTTTAAGTGGGACTGTTTGGTTTTGCATTGAAAAATCTATTTTAGACCTTTTTTTTTTTCCAGCTTTCTTACTTGGTTGACTTCACATCACACTTTCTAAAGCCAATTCAGGGAAGACATTGAGCACCATCATTTAGATGTGCTATTTTCTCCTGTTAACAAGGAATTTAAGTGACAGCAATATATTTTGAAAATTTTCTTAAAACAAGCTTTTCTTTTAATCTATACACAAACTCAATTAGTGTTCAGGTCAGAAAGTGGAAAGGCATTTATAGAATCAATCCTTCTGGGTTAAGGAGTAGACTCCCTGCAAGCTTACTAATGGAGTGGCAATAAGGCCTGGAACCACTCCAAAGAGTAACAGTCTCAATGGAGCAATTAAATATGTATGAAGAACGTTTGCTGAGAAGTTCAAACACATCAACCTGGGGTTTATATTTTGGCTTAATTTATTCAGCACCTTCCAGTGAACTGATGCTTGAGAGTCTAAAAGCATTCCTAGGCCAGGAATCTACTGCATTCTGCATGTTTTGACTGACAGTCATTCAGAACAGCCATTCATTTTAATCATCTCAAGAACTACAGGTAGAGGAGGCAGAGTGGGTTTCCGAGTTGGCATACAGGTCTTGGCACCACCTCATTAATAGATCCATCACTTTTAGACCCATGTCAGGAATTCTTCAGCCCATTTAATGCAAAGTATCAGCATTTGCTCAACTTGCATCTCTGCTCACAGCAGGAGGATTTAGACCTTCCAATTACAGTTAATTTATGTTATCACTCCAATCTGTATCTTTAGATCATTAATGTTCTTTTTCATAAAAAGAAATCTGTGTGGTAGACTGGATATCCTTTATATCATATGTAATAGACAGCATATATTGTATAGTGGAGTATTATAATAGTACTGATTAAATCAGTGGTTAAAAGTTGGGGGATAAAAGCAATAGGATGAAAAGGAAATATTTTCTTTCATACTCTGATGCTTTTATAAATCACTGGGATATAAAGGTATTTGACACTGAGTGGTCATCGTTCATTTTTCTGGGGGTTTACCTTCCAATTTATGGGGCACACTACCTGTAACCTCTTATTGGATAATTTTTCTTGTTACTTTAGGCAGTGTGTTCAAGAATTAGAGTGATCAAACAACTGGAATGCATTACAATGGGCAAGAAATCCACATATGATCAAGACTCTTGGAGAGTATGAGAGATGCTTATTTTAAAGCATGCCCTAACACGAGGCAGTGCACAACTCTCATCCTAGGACACAATAGTGCTGGAGGCGATGGCCTGTTCTCTAGAGTGGATGACATGTCTAATAGATACACTGTGCCATCCAGACAGTCATCTCTGAAACAGATTTACAGCATTATTAAAGGAAAGCTGAGACATCACCATAATTTACCTGGATAAAAGATGAAAACAGGTCTTCTGAAATGGAAACCTCAAATTTCAGGGAGGCATTTAAAAGGGGGTTACTGACAGATCTGTCATAGCTAATTTATGAGCTGAAAAAGTTCTGTGATTTCAAAGATTCTTTCAGGCCACTGCATTTCTGGTCTCTAAGGCCATTGGTGAAGTGCTTTTCTTCTGCCAGAGGTAACGTTGACATACCTCTTTTGCTTTTTATCCACAATCCCCTGTGTTTTTCCTAGCACGCCATGCTTTCTCTTTGGTGACTGGGATCAT
>VZQC01009175.1:967557-1070322 GCA_009823505.1 Rhizomys pruinosus | reverse complement strand
CATATATATATATAGTATACATTTCATGTAGTCTGATATGTGTGTTATGGTCGGTTATGAGGTATGTGTGTGTATGTGACAATTAAAATTGAAAGTTTTTACAAACCTGCAGGGCACAAATGACACCCTTAACTAGCTTTTCTAGAATGTAACTGAAGTTATAAATTACTCATATACTAATGTGAGATGATCCCTGGCATCTGCGGCATGACCTGAATCAGCTCTTTAACTTGAATTATTACCAACTTGCTTCACCGAATAGAAATCCTACAATTGTCCCCAATGTCCAGCATGGACATCCTCATTCTGAAGAACTGTTTTTCAAAATGTCTTTTGGTTTTTTTTTTTTTGTTTTTTTTTTTATGTGTATGAATGTACTGTCTGCATGTAGGTTTGTGCACCCGTGTTGTGCAATGCCGTGGAGGTCAGAAGAGGGCGTAGGATTCCCCTGGAACTGGAGCTAAAGATGGTTCTCAGCCGCCATGTGGGTGCTGGGGATCGAACCCGGGTCCTCTGCAAGAGCAGTCGGCACTCTTAACCACTAGGCCATCTCTCCAGCCCCTCAAAATGTGTTTTAAAGATGCTTAAATTCTCATAGAAAATGAGGAAATATGTAGAGAAAAAAAAATTAACCCTGCAGTAATTCGGTGGCTGATTTCCTACCAGCAATTTTTTTGTGCTGTAAATATAGGGGTGTTTGTGTGGGTGTGTGGGTGTGTCTGTCTGTCTGCATGTGCATACACATATATACACCCATGGAATAGAACATGGAGGGCAGCATGAACATAGCATAACACCTTTTGTGAAAGTTCTGAATTCATATTGGTTCTTTTATCCAATCTCTATATGCCAACATTTTCCAAGTGCAATGACTTGAGAACAGTAAAAGTCTCATAGAAATGTGAGCATAACCTGAACTAGGCAACAAAAGTCCCAGAATGCATCAGGTTAGCAGCCACATCAATCAACATCCTTCCAACAATCCGGCTATAATCTTCAAGAGTCTAGTATTCTATTTGCCTATAGGAAAAAGGAGCTTCTTACAATCAGTTTCCCAAATGTGGCATCTCTGCCCTTAGAGATTACAACTTGGGAAAGCCCATTTACTACTTTGGGGCACTCTATCAGCCCCAGATGGTCCTGTACACAAAGTGAACCTAGCATAAAGGACAGGAAATTATATTTTAAGGTGATCATCTTGAACATCTGCTCCAAAGAGAGTAAAAAGGTGAGGGTAGTGCGCCGGGCGGTGGGGGGGCTCCACCATACCCACCAGGTTTTATTTGTGTGCGTAATGTAAAAAAGTCACGGAGTCCAATATATTCCCACAGCGGCATAGGACCAACCCGATTATGCGAGGTTTGGGAGCGAACCAAGGGGGAAAATGATGTGGTAGTCCTGCCGTGCGGGGACAGATGATGTCATGAGGATGTCGACATGGAATCTTTAGTTTTAACTATGTTAAATTATAGTATATATATACCCATATATGCATATATGGATACCTAAATTTATACATAAAATTCATATTTTTATGTATATATACTATCTATAAAATTAACTATAAATTTTGAAAGGAATGGGACCTTTCTGCATTTTTATTATATTTCTGCACTTAAAATATTCCTGGACTTAAAAAGTTCCAGCCCATAGTATTTAAAGCTCTTTTGGTTAGATATATGGAATCTCATTATTGTACTTAAACTGCTGACTGTATTGAACATAAACCAAAAATGCCATCTTTTAACCTTTTAAATAGGAGGAAAGAAAAAAAAAGTATGATATGAAATCACACATTTCAATAACGCTAAATTCCATTTTTTGTTTCAGCTCATTATTTATGGCTTGATTGGGACCATTAGATGAATTTACTATTTTTTTTTTTTTTTGTCTTTTCGAGACAGGGTCTCCCTGTAGCCCCAGCTGTCCTGGAACTCCCTCTGTAGATCAGGCTAGGCTGGCCTTGAACTCACAAAGATCTGCCTGGCTCTGCCTTCCAAGTGCTAGGATTACTTTTTTTAAAACAAATTTTATTTATTTTCTTTGCTTTTAACCTGTATGGGTGTATTACCGACATATATGTAAGTGTATCCATGTCATGCAGTACCCATGGATGTCAGAAGAGGCCATCAGATCCCCTGGAACTGGAATTATGGATGGTTGCTAGCTGACATGTGGATGCTGGGAATCTAACTTGGGTCCTCTGCAGGGGCAAGCAACCAGTGCTCTTAATCATGGAGCTATCTCCCCAACCCCAAGTTTACTCTTGTAAATACTACAGAGTATTTTCTGAGAGTTGGATTTGAATGTATACAATGTGGAATTTTCCTGCCTCAGATCACTATGTGTTCTTGGATTTTATACCAGATGTTACATATAGTAAAGTATAATGTATTCAAATATGGTATCATGTTGCAACCTCCCCCCAAAATTTTAAAATACAATTAGAAGGCGGGAGAGATGGCCTATCAGTTAAGAGTGCCGACTGCTCTTGCGGAGGACCCGGGTTCGATCCCCAGCATCCACATGGCGGCTGAGAACCATCTTTGGCTCCAGTTCCAGGGGAATCCAACGCCCTCTTCTGACCTCCGTGGCATTGCACGACATGGGTGCACAGACCTACATGCAGACAGTACATCCATACACATACAAAAATAAATAAAAAATACAATTAGAAAACCAACCACATAATATAAGCATTCATTTCACTGATTTATTTCCCAGAATAGCATTACTTGAGATAATTAGTGTGTTTGAAAGTAAATGATGGATTCCAGAGAGGTGCACAGACTCAGTAAGGTGCCAGTAAGGCGAGGCGGACTGCTTTGACCCTTGAGCTGTGGTGCAGAGAATCTAGCAGGTACAGTATTAGTGATTATAGTCTGTGCAGCCAACATTTAGGTCCCAGAATTCAAAGAAACAAACAAACAAACAAATCCACATGCCAAAGACACACACACACACACAAAAAAAACATGGGAAAAGCTCATAATAAATCCATACCAAACTCTACCAATCCTACAGAAGATCCCTAAAACAAGATCTCTAAGGAAGGAAACCAAGACACCGACCTTAGAAGAACAACTGTAGAAATATTCAAAGAAATGAGAGAACTAAGGGGAGAGAATGAAAAACTCAAGAAGGACCTAGAGGGAGATAATGACAAATGTTGGAAAGAAGTAAAGGGAGAAAATGACAAACTCCAGAAGGAAGTGGAAATGCTAAAAAGATCCCAGGCTGAAATGAAAAAAGAAAATGACCAACAAACCAAGGAGCTACAATATGAGACTGACAGGCTCCAGAAGGAAGTGGAAATACTAAAGAAATCACAGGATGAAATGAAAAAGGAAATTGAACATTCATCCAATCACCAGGAAAGGATGGGAAAAAGCCTCAGAAGCAGAATGGAAGAAGCAGAAAAAAGAATATCAGACCTGTAGGATAACACAGAGCAACTTAAGTAAAGATTATGAAAAATTAAAAAAAAAAAAAAGAGTGGAGCAACCAGGAAATGTGGGACACTATGAAAAGACCAAAACTTTAGATAGCCTAATGGTTGAGAGCACCGACTGCTCTTGCAGAGGACCCGGATTTGATCCCCAGCACCCACATGGTGGCTGAGAACCGTCTGTAACTCCAATTCCAGGAGAACTCCAGTTCCAGTTCCAGGGGAATCCAAGACCCTCTTCTGACCTCTGTGGCATTGCACGACATGGGTGCACAGACCTACATGCAGACAGTACATTCATACACATACAAAAATAAATAAAATTAAAAAACATTAAAAAAAAAAAAGAAAAGACCAAAACCTCCACATCATAGGGATAGAGGAAGGAGAAGAATCCCAAAACAACACTAATGACCCGGTCTTCAACAGAATAATAGAAGAAAATTTCCCCAAACTGAAAAAAGACAAACGCATAAAAATACAAGAAGCACATACACATCAAACAGACAGGACCAGAAAAGAAACTCCCCAAGCCATGTAATTGTTAAAACACTAGATGCTCAAAACAAAGACACAATATTGAAAGCCACAAGAAAAAAAAAAAAAAAGTTACATATAAGGGGAAAACCCATCAGAATCACAGCTGACTTCTCAGCCCAAACTATGAAAGCTAGAAGAATGTGGACCAAAGTGCTAAATGACTTTAGATGCCAACCCAGACTACTACACACAGCAAAAATGTCAGTTATAGTTGAAGGAGAAAGAAAAATCTTTCACAACATGAACAAGATGAAAGAATACATGTCTAAGAAACCAACACCAGAATATCATCGAAGCAATCCAAAGAACAGAGGAAAGGAGCAACTATCCCTAAGTAATTAAAGAGAGAAAGCAACAAAAGCATTACAGAGTAAATACAAACCTAGTCCAAGAATACAAACAAAAGTAAGGTGAAAGGAAGCAACATACATCTCTGAATAATAACCTTAAGTACTAATGGTCTAAACTCCCCAATCAAAAAACATAGACTAGGAGAATGTATTAGGAAACATAATCTTTCTATATGCTGTCTATAAGACTGGCTAAGATCAAGAACACAAAAAACACCAAATACTAGAGAGGTTGTGGGGAAAAGGGAAAACTCATCCACTGCTGGTGGAAATGTAAACTTGAACAACCATTATGGAAAGCAGTGTGGAGAACCCTTAAAAGACTCAAAATGAGTCTACCACCTAACCCAGCCATACCACTCCTGGGTATATACCCACAGGACTCAACCTACTGCAAAGATACATACACATTCATGTTTATTGCAGCTCTCTTCACAATAGGGAAGAGCTGGAACCAACCCAAGTGCCCCTCAACAGACGAGTGGATGACAAAAATGTGGTATATCTACACAATGGAGTTCTATGCAGTGGTAAAGAAAGATGACATCATGAACGTTGCAGGTAAATAGATGGAACTCAAAGCCATTTTGCTAAGTGAAGTAACACAGTCCCAGAAAAACAAGAAGCAAATGGTCTCCTTCATTTGTGGATGCTAACATCAAATCTCCAGGTGAAAGGCAAGCTGAACGACATTATTGTTATATTTCTGTTTATCTGAAAGCAAATATGTTGTTATAATGTAAATCTCTTAACAGGCTCTAGAATCGATCCACCACTTACTTTCAGACTCTGTAATTACCGTATATGAGTGGAAAGTATATATTCATATTTTAGAGTAATATAAAATTAAAGGAGGAAAATGTGAATTCCTAAACATAAAAAAGACTTAGAGAAAAATGCAGGACAGTGATGGCAGAGGGCATGATCTGGGGGGGGGGTGAAAGAGAAAGGGGAATATGTCTAAAATGAACTG
The DNA here is from genome assembly GCA_009823505.1 of Rhizomys pruinosus. Classification (NCBI taxonomy): domain Eukaryota; kingdom Metazoa; phylum Chordata; class Mammalia; order Rodentia; family Spalacidae; genus Rhizomys; species Rhizomys pruinosus. The sequence continues at coordinate 1,065,011 of VZQC01009175.1, read as the reverse complement.
AGAAATGATGTCTGAAATATACAAAACATCAATAAAAGCATTATAAGAAAAATAAAATAAATGACTTACAGCATCATCAGCTTTTAAGGTTCACTGTAATTCTTACAGCTTAGAGCCTTTACCCCCTGTCACAATTGGTGGTGGTAATTCATTTGGCATTAAGCCTTTTAAAAAATGATTTAAAAGGTGGACACTATTTCCATAGGCAACCCAGTTATATATGATGACTTCCCCATATGTGTGGCCTCAGTAATTTCCCTCAAAAAATAAGGAAGGATTTATGCAGTATTTACTATCAACTTTCCAAATAACCTGGATACTAGGTCATAGAAGAAACTACAGTATCACACATGTGAGCTGAGCCTATTGATGCACACACATACACACTGCTGGTTCTTCCTTTTCTCTTACTAGGGTGAACAACATTTGATGTATAGATTTCAAATTGTTACTTATCTTTCCCATTATTCTATTGGCTTGATGTTCTGTCTTGGAACCAGGTCTCAATACACTGCCTGGCCTCTTTAGCCATCTACAGTAGCAGCAGGCCTATGCCTGTCCTGTCTTCAACTCTCAGCTAGGGTCGTGTCCACAAAGGAGTGATAACTTGGAATTATATTTGCTACTAACATTTGATTTTGAATTCCTCCTGAACAAAAATTATATCTTGGCTAGAATTTCCATTGATATTGGAGTAGATAACATTAGAGATTTTATTTTAAATTACTATCTCGGGCATCTTAAGATTAAATCAGCTTCTCTAAACTAGGTCCCATTGAATATTCTCATCTCTAGCTCTCCACTCTGAAACATTTCAGGAACTGCTAATTATATATTTTCTTTACAGAATACCGAAGTACATGGTAGCCATAAAAAATGTGGTGCTTCCTTTTAAAAATAAAGTATAAATAGTAGGTACATCTTTTTGGTGATAGAACTGCAATTATTCTGCCATAGTCTTTCTAATATCATTATCATAATATATCTTTAGTAAATTTTCAGTCTCTTTCAGATAATTATAATCTAATAGCCTTAAAATGAACAGATTATGGTAATGTGGAGATATTAATATCTATTACTTTTTTAGAAAGAACATTGTATAATATTACTTTTTTCAAAATAAACTTAGGTACCATTTTCCTAGAAAGTTCTTCATTTTAGTTTGCCTTTGAATTCAGTTGTACAGGTACCAAACTTAAAGGATGCCAAAAACTCCACCAAGAAACTCTTAGAAAGAATCAATAGTTTCAGCAAAGTGGCAGGATACAAAATTAACCTGGAAAAATCAGTAGCCTTTCTTTTTTCTTGTTTTTTATTTTATTTTATTTTATAATAGGAAAAACCACAGGAAAAATATTTTTTTACAACTATAATCATATTCATTTTTTCTTCCTCTCTCCATCTCTCTCCCAGAGTTTCTATAACCCAGGTAACTTACAGCTGAGGAGGACTCTGAACTTCAGATCCTCCTGTCTCCACTGACTAAGTGTCAGAAATGTAAGGCACGTGTCACCATGTCGTCACAGTACCCAGTTTATACTTACATTTCCTTCAAACTGATCAACAAGATTCAGTGATCTTTTAGCAAACTAGGTGATTGGCACTAGCATCCACAGATGAGCGATACCATTCATCGTTTGTTTTTCGGTGACTATGCTACTTCACTCAGCATGATATCTTCTAGCTCCAGCCATTTCCTGCAAAGCTCATGATGTCATCTTTCTTTACTGCTGCATAGAACTCCATTGTGTAGATGTACCACATTTTCTCTATCCACTCATCAGTTGAGGGGCATTTGGGTTGGTTCCAGCTCCTTGCTATTGTGAAGAGAGCTGAAATAAACATGGCTGTGCATGTATCTTTGCTGTGGGGTGAGTCTTGTGGGTACATGCCCAGGAGTGGTATGGCTGGGTCGGGTGGCAAGTTCATTCCAAGTCTTCCAAGGGTTCTCCACACTGTTTTCCATAGTGGCTGTATGAGTTTACATTCCCACCAGCAGTGGATGAGTGTTCCCCTTTCCCCACAACCTCTCCAGCACTTGGTATCATTTGTTTTCTTGATCCTAGCCAGTCTTATTGGAGTAAGATGATATCTTAAAGTGGTTTTCATTTGCATTTCCTTAATGATTAGTGATGTTGAACACTTCTTAAGGTGTTTCTCAGCCATCTCTAATTCCTCACTTGTGAAGTCTCTGTTCAGCTCTTTGCTCCATCTATTGAGTGGGTCATTTGTTTTCTTTTTTCTTTGTTTTTTGAGTAGTTTATATATTCTGGAAATCAATGCTTTGTCAGATGTATCTGCAGTGAAGGTTTCCTCCCACTCTGTGGGATTTCTCTTCACTTCCTTGATTGTTTCTTTTGATGTACAGAAGCTTTTGAGTTTGATGAGGTCCCATTTGTCAATTGTCGACCTTAATTCTTGTGCAGCTGCTGTCTGATTTAGGAAGTCTTTTCCTACGCCTATGTCTTGTAGTCTGCTGCCAACTTTTTCTTCTATCACCTTCAGAGTTTGGGGTTTCACGTTGAGGTCTTTAATCCATCTGGAGTTGACTTTTGTACAGGGTGAGAGGTAGGGGTTTAATTTCATTCTTCTACAAGTGGTGATCCAGTTTTGCCAACACCACTTGCTGAAGATGCTGTCTTTTCTCCATTGTGGTTTCTTGGCCCCCTTGTCAAATATGAGATGGCTGAAATTGTATGTGCTCAGATTTGGATCTTCGGTTTTGTTCCATTGGTCAACAGGTCTGTTTTTGTGCCAGTACCAGGCTGTTTTTATGACTATAGCCCTGTAGTATAGTTTAAAATCTGGTATAGAGATCCCTCCTGTGTAGCTCTTTTCACTCAGGATTGATTTGGCTATTCGGGGTCTTTTGTTTCTCCAAATGAATTTAAGAACTTTTGTTTCCAAGCCTGTGAAGAAACTCTTGGGGATTTTGATTGGGATTGCATTAAATCTATACAAGAGTTTTGGTAAAATGGACATTTTTACAATGTTAATTTTCCCAATCCATGAGCATGGGAGGTTTTTCCATCTTCTGAGGTCTTCTTCAATTTCTTTCTTTAAGGGTTTAAAATTTTTGTTGTAGAGGTCTTTGGTGTCTTTGGTTAGGTTTGTTCCTAGGTATCTTATTGTTTTTGAGGCTATTGTGAGTGGGAAGGTCTCTTTGAATTCTTTCTCCAGTTGCTTGTTCTTGGTGTAAAGAAAGGCCATTGATTTTCTAAGGTTAATTTTGTATCCTGCCACTTTGCTGAAGCTGTTAATCGTTTCTAGGAGTTTTCTGGTGGAGTTTTTTGCATCTCTTAAGTAAACAATCATATCATCAGCAAATAGGGATAGTTTGACTTCCTCTTTTCCAATTAGTACTCCTTTAATATCCTTTTCTTGCCTTATTGCTCTAGCAAGTGTTTCAAGCACTATATTGAAGAGGAGTGGTGATAGGGGGCAGCCTTGCCGAGTTCCTACCTTTAAAGGGAATGTTTCCGTCATTTCCCCATTTAGGATGATATTGGCTGTGGGTTTCCTGTATATGGCTTTGATTACATTGAGGAATGATCCCTCCAATCCAATTCCTTCTAGGACTTTAAGCATGAAGGGATGCTGGATTTTGTCAAAGGCTTTTTCAGCATCAATTGAGATGATGGTGTGGTTTTTGTCTTTGATTCCGTTTATGTGTTTGATGATGTTTATTGATTTTCGTATGTTGAACCATCCCTGCATCTCTGGTATGAATCCAACTTGGTCATGATGGATGATCTTCTTGATGTGGGTCTGTATGCGATTTGCCAGTATTCTGTTTAGAATTTTGGCATCTGTGTTCATGAGGGAGATGGGTCTATAATTCTCCTTTTTAGTTGGATCTTTGCCTGGTTTTGGTAATAGAGTGATGTTGGCTTCATAGAAGGAATTTGGGAGAATTCCCTCTGATTGTATACTTCTAAACAGTTTCAGAAATAATGGTTGTAGGTCTTTTTGAAATGTTTTATAGAATTCTGCTGTGAAACCGTCTGGGCCTGGGCTTTTTTTAGTTGGGAGGCTTCTTACTACATCCTCTATTTCTTCATATGTTATGGGTCTGTTTAAGCTGCTGGTCTCCTCTTGGCCAAGCTTTGGTGATTCCCAAGATTTCAGATATTCATCCATTTCTTCTAGATTTTCAAACTTGGTAGAATATAGGTTCTTGTAATATTCCCATATAATTTTCTTGATCTTTTCCTTGTCCGTTGTGATATTTCCCTTTTCATCACAGATTGTATTGATTTGGAGTTGTTCCTTCTTTCTTTTTGTTAACTGGGCTAGAGGTCTGTCTATCTTGTTTATTCTTTCAAAGAACCAACTTTTGGCTTCATTGATTTTTTGTATTGTTTTCTTTGTTTCTATTTCATTGATTTCTGCTCTGATTTTTGTTATTTCTTCCTGTCTGTTGCGTTTAGGGTTCATCTGTTGTTGCCTCTCAAGTGCTTTTAGCTGTAGTGTTAGATCATTCACTTGTGCTCTTTCTGTTTTTCTAATGTAGGCACCCAGGGCTATAAATTTCCCTCTTAGGACTGCTTTTAAGGTATCCCATAGGTTTTGTTGTGTTGTATTGTCATTGTCATTCAGTTCCAGGAATGTTTTTATTTCTTTCTTTATCTCTTCCTTGACCCATTCATTATTCAAGAGTGTGTTGTTTAGTCTCCATGTGTTCTTGTAGGTAGTAGGGCTTATCCTGGTGTTGATGTTGAGCTTTATTACACTGTGGTCTGATAGAATGCATGAAATTATTTCAATCTTTTTGTATTTGTGGAGGTTTCTTCTGTGTCCCAGTATGTGGCTGATTTTGGAGAATGTTCCATGCAGTGCTGAGTAGAAAGTGTATTCTCTGGTATTGGGGTGGAATATTTGGTAGATGTCTGTGAGGTTCATTTGCTGTATCATATCATTCAGTTCAGATGTCTCTCTGTTTATTCTTCGTCCTGTTAACCTGTCCAAAGGGCTCAGTGGGGTATTGAAGTCCCCTACTATGAGTGTACTGGGGTTAGTATGTGACTTGTGGTCCTGGAGAATTGTCTTTATAAAGTTTGGTGCACCAGAGTTTGGGGCATATATATTCATAATTGTGAAATCTTCTTGGTTAGCTGTTCCTTTGATAGAAATGTAATGGCCTTCTTTGTATCTTCTGATTTCTTTTACTTTGAAGTCTATTTTGTCTGATATTAAAATAGTAAGACCTGCTTTCTTTTTGGTACCATTTGCTTGGAATATTTTTTTCCATCTTTTCACTTTAAGGTGGTGCCTGTCCTTGAAGGTAAGATGCATTTCTGGTAGACAGCATATCTATGGGTTCTGTTTCTCCCAGTCTATGTCTTTTGATTGGGGAATTTAGTCCATTAATATTTAAGGTTATGAATGATAGTTTTGTGTTGCTTCCTTTTGCCTTATTACCCGTTTGTGGTTTTGATTTAGGTTTCTACTTCTGCAATTATGCTTTTATTGATTTCTCTTTCTAGGTGCCTGGGGATGGTTGCTCCTTTCTTCTGTCCTTTGAATTGCATCAAGTATTCTCTGAAGGGTTGGATTTCTGGACATGTATTCTTTCATCTTGTTTATGTCATGGAAGGTCTTTCTCCTTCAACTATAATTGACATTTTTGGTGGGTATAGTAACCTGGGTTGGCATCTATAGACCTTTAACACTGGAAGTACTTTGCTCCACATTCTTCTGGCTTTTATAGTTTGTACTGAGAAGTCAGTTGTAATTCTGTTAGGTTTCCCCTTATAGGTCACTTGTTGTTTTTCTCTTGTGACTTTAAGGAATTTGTCTTTGTTTTGGGTGTCTAGCATTTTAACTATGATGTGGTGTGGAGAGTTTCTTTACTGATCTTGTCTGTTTGGAGTTCTATGTGCTTCTTGTATTTGTATTGGTTTGTTTTAGTTTGGGGAAATTTTCATCTATTATTCTGTTGAAGATCTGATCAATACCATTCTCTTGGGATTCTTCTCCTTCCTCTATTCCAATGATGCGGAGGTTTGATCTTTTCATAGTGTCCCACAATTCCTGGTTGTTCCACTTTTGTGTATTTTTAAATTTTTCATAATCTTTCCTTGAGGTTTTTAGTTGTTCTGTGTTATCTTCTTCCAGGTCTGATATTTTTTGTTCTGCTTCCTCCATTCTGCTTCTGAGGCTTTTTCTATTCCTTTCCTCTTGATTGGATGAGTGTTTGATTTCCTTTTTCATTTCCTCTTCTGATTTCTTTAGTATTTCTACTTCCTTTTGGAGGTTCTCAGTCTCTTCCTGTAGCTCTTTGCTTCACTGGTTGGTTTACTATCTTTTTCAGCATGGGATCTTTTCAGTGTTTCCACTTCCTTCCGTTGTTTGTCATTCTCTCTCTCTCTCTAGGTCCTTCTCGAGTTCTTCATTCTCTTTTCTTAATTCTTTGACTTGCTCTTTATAATCTTGTACTTCTTTAAGTATGTTCACAATTGTACTTCTGATATCTGTGTCCTGGGCCACCCCCAGGGGGATCCCACTGTAGGAATCTTCCACAGGGTTGGTAGAACTTGGTGTGGGATTATCCTGGACCTTTCCCATGTTGTCTCTTCTTCGTGTTCCTGGCATATGAGCTTCTCCTTGCCTGTATTGCAATGTGGGTCCCAAATGCCTCTTCACTGTGTTGAAGCCTTGCTTTGCTTGCCTCCTTCAGATGGCTTCATTGTTTGTTTGATTGATTTGCTTTTTTCCTTTACTCCTTCTTTGTGGAGTGTTGGCTTCTCTAAGCTTTAGGCTTTCTATTGGAAGTCCAACTCACTCGTCCCTTTTTGTTCTGAAATTTCTCCAAATCTCCAAAGAATCCACTTGGGGGGGGTGCTCTACCTGTGCTTTAGGTGGCCTTGGGAGATCTACGATTTCAAGACTCACACAGGGCTGAAGAGATGGCCTAGCGGTTAAGAGTGCTGACCGCTCTTACAGAGGACCTGGGTTCGATCCCCAGCACCCACATCATGGCCAAGAACTGTCTGAAACTCCAGTTCCAGGAGAACTCCAGTTCCAGGGGAATCCAACACCTTCTTCTGACCTCCGCGGCATTGCATGACACAGGTGCACAAACCTGCATGCCGACAGTACATTCATACACATACAGAAATAAAAAAATACAAAAAGACTCACACAAATCCACCTTTTATACCAGCTGGGAGGGTAATTCCACCCCCACAGCCACAAAAGCCAATCAAGCCAAAGAGTACTAAATTAAATCAAACAACAATCCGCTTTGTTGAAGCACCCAGTTCCTAACTGCCTGTGCTTCAGGTGGTCTTGGGAGATCTCCCCAGTAGCTTTTCTTTACACCAACAATAAACAAATGGAGAAGTAATAAAAGGAGACCTTCCCACTCAAAAAATACCTTGGAACTAATATAACCAAGGACAGCAAAGATCTCTACAACGTAAAATTTAAATCCTTGAGGAAGGAGATTGAAGAAGATACCAGAAGATGGAAAGACCTCCCATGCTCATGGATTGGAAGAATTAATATACTAAAAATGTCTATCCTACCCAAACTAATATACAGATTCAATGCAATCCCAATCAAACTCCTCATGAGTTTCTTCTCAGACTTAGAAAAAAAATCCTTAAATTCATATGGAGAAACAAAAGACCATGAATAGCCAAAGCAACCCTGAAGAAAAAGAGCAACATGGGGGGATAACCATACCAGACTTCAAACTATATTACAGGGATATAATAATAAAATCATCCTGGTACTGGCACAAATCAGACCTGTAAATCAATGGAGCAAAACTGAAGATCCAAACCGAGCACATGCAGTTTCAGCCACCTCATATTTGACAAGGGAGCCAAGACTCAGTGGAGGAAAGACAGTATCTTCAGTAAATGGTGCTGGCAAAACTGAATTGCTACTTGTAGAAAGATGAAGCTGAACCCCTACCTTTTACCATGTACAAAATCAACTCTGAATGGATCAAAGACCTCAATGTGAAACCAGAAACTTTGATAATGATAGAAGAAAACATAGACAGTACCCTACAAAATATGGGCATAGGAAAAGACTTTCTAAATCAGCAGCTTAATGAGAGACCTCATTAAACTCAAAAGAAACAAAGAAGTGAAGAGAAAACACACAGATTGGGAGGAAACCTTCAGTAGTGATACATCTGATAGAGCATTTATATCCAGAGTATATAAATTACTCAAAAAACAAAGGAGCAAGAAACAAATGTCTATATCAAAAGATGGCGTAAATGGATGAATAGAGAATAAACATGAAAAAGTGAAGATGGCTGAGAAACATCTTAGAAAGTGTTCAATGCTGCTAATAATTAAGGAGATGCAAATTAAAACCAGCTTAAGATTTCACCTTATTGGGGCTGGAGAGATAGCCTAGCGGTTAAGAGCACCCACGCTCTTACAGAGGACCTGGGTTCGATCCCCAGCGCCCACATGGCTGCTAAGAACCGTCTGTAACTCCAGTTCCAGGAGAACTCCAGTTCCAGGGGAATCCGAGACCCTCTTCTGACCTCCGCGGCATTGCACGACACGGGTGCACAGACCTGCATGCAGACAATACATTCATACACATACAAAAATAAAAAAAAATAAAAAAAAAAAAGATTTCACTTTACCCCAGTAAGACTGGCTAAGATTAGGAAAACAAATTACATCAAATGCTGGAGAGTTTGCGGGGAAAGGGGAACACTCATCCACTGCTGGTGGGAATGCAAACTCATGCAGCCCCTATGGAAAGCAGTGTGGAGAACTCTCAAGAGACTGAAAATAAGCCTACCACCTGACCTAGTCATACCACTCCAGGGTATGTACCCACAAGACTCATCCTATTGCAGAGATATATGTACATCTATGTTTATTGCAGCTCTCTTCACAATAACAAAGAGCTGGATGGAACCCAAATGTCCCTCAACCAAGGAGTGGATAAAGAAAATATGGTACATCTACCCAATGGAGTTCTATGGAGCAGTAAAGAAAGTCAGCGTCATGACCTTTGCAGGTAAATGGGTGGAACCAGAAGACATTATTCTGAGTGAAGTAACACAGCCTCAGAAAAATGAACAATGGATGGTGTCCCTCATTTGTTGATGCCAGCACCAAACCCCTAGTTGCAAAGCAAACTAAGCGTTGTCAAAGTTATAATTGTTTTTCATATGAAAGCAGCAGTACAGTTAAAGGTAAATCCCTCAATGGGCTCTAGAATTAACCCACCACTCATGTTCAGACTTTATAATATTAGTGTATGGGTGAAGGGTATGTATGCATATTTTAGAGTAATATAAAATTAAAGGGAAAATGTGAATTCCTAAATACATTTTGGAATTACCTGATAGATTACTTTCAGTCATCATAATTTAGGTATATCTGTGATATATATATATATATTGGAGCAATACAAATTGGAGGGAACAACAACAAAAAAGGACCGGGTCAAAGAACTGACTGAAAAAGGAAACTTCTGCCCTAAACAGTAAACCTCTGCAATGAAAAACTTTAAAAAGATTGAGAAATAGATGCAAGACATATATGGCAGAATGCATGAGGTTCGGTGGGGGGGGCATGGAAGGAGGAGTGACTCTAAACTGGATTGAGAAATGTTGTATGAAATGCACAGAACTTCAATAAAGTATTTTTTAAAAGAACAAAATATTTCTGTGATGTAATTTTGTAAAAGTTGTCATTGTGTGTGTGTGTGTGTGTGTGTGTGTGTGTATGTGTAGTAGAAGCACACAGGCCATGGAGTGCTTACAGAGGTCAGAGGACAACCTCTGGCATTAGCCCTTCCTTGTTTGAGACAGGGTCTCTTGTTTGCTGCTGTGTGCTCCAGGGTAGCTGACCCCTGAGCTTCAGGCATTTGCCTCAGAGAATCTTCTCTGCATCATGTCTTCCCATAGGGGTTCTGGGATTAGGCAGATGCTACATCTGCTTTACAGGAGTTCTGAGGGTTCTGACTCAAGTTCTTATGTTTGCATGGCAAGCAGTTTACCCACTGAGCATCTCCCAAGAACTGTGATATAACATTTTAAACTTGCCAGTAGAGCTTAAAGAGACCTCCCATTCTTTCCATTATGTTTTTAAATTTTTGTGTTCATATTTTCATTTTGACATGAGCCGTTGTGACAATGGGCAGTTACTGCCTATACCGAATAGACATAGCCTCATTTTCTAATGCCTCTTCTACTTTTTTTCAAGAGTGTAAAGGGCTTGAAGTTCCTGTGGCTGGCTGTGAAGTTTCATTCACTCATATATTTTTCTTCTTCCCTCATGTCATACAGTGTATATTCTAAGGAAATGTTTTTAACATTAAAGCATCACCCAGGAAGAAGATTAGAGCATTTTGACATTTCTTTTATTTAAATTCTTACAAGAGAAAAATCAACCTTGTTAGATGAAAGAATCTATATTTATTCCAAGTCTTTTGAAGAAACATTAAAGATGAGTTCAAAACATTTGTAATTACATTTTACCTTGGCAATCTTTCCATAATTTAATAGTCAGTGTTTCTTTTAAAGTCTCAAAGTGGAAAAGATACATTGCTTTTGAGAATCATATACAAACTGGGTCCTCACAAGATGTTGGGATATGGAGAGGACTCTTCATAAACTCCACTCATTCTTCCAGATATTGTGCTGATCTGCACTTTCTAACTCAGGAACCTTTGGCTACATATGGCCGCTGAGGCTCTCACATACTTCTGAAAGGAGATACAGAGTGTGTGATACATACTACACATAGTCCGAGATTCAGTAGGGAAAGAAATGGGAAAACCATTTTAGATAGCCATGCATTATAATGATAATAATAATGTGGTTGTATTAGATTAAATGTAAGAATTAATGTCATCTTTTTCTTTTGCACTTTAAAAAATGGGGCTGCCAGAAAATTAAATTATGCATAAGACTCCCAACCGGTAGGCTATTTCTGTCTTCATATACCCCATATCTGCATAAGCATATTCTTTGTTTTTCGTTTCTGTTCTCTGTTATCCTTCCGCCATTCCCACGTAGTTTTTCCTCTCTCCTCCTTTATTCTTTCTCCTCTTCTCAACCCTCTCTTCTTCCCCTCCACTCCTCTCACCTCCTCTTCCCTCTCCTTCCTTTTTATTTTCTTTTTTTTCCCACATTATCTTACTTTCCCTTCTTTTTAAAAAAATCTGGGGGGGCTGTTGAAACAGGATTTCACTATAGAGCCCAGGCTGACCTTAAACTTGGGATCTTGCACTTTTAGCTCCAAAGTTCTGAGTTTATACCTGTGTGCTGCCACATTCTGCTCAAATCTTTGTTTCTTTTTTTAATCTTTTTTAAAATTTTAATTTATTATTTTATGTGTATGAGTGTATTGTCTGCATGTAAGTAGGTGCATCAGTGTCGTACAATGCTACAGAGGTCAGAAGAGGGTGTTGGATTTCCCTGGAACTGGAGTTAAAGACAGATCTTATCTGCCACGTGGGTGCTGGGAATCTAACCCGGTTCCTCTGCAAGAGTAGTTGGCGCTCTTAACTGCTGAGCCATCTCTCCAGCCCAAATCTTTGTTTCTTACTAAGCTATTTATGAGACAGAGCAGTTCCCCAACAGGCTGAACTATGTATGTCTTTTAATACCTATTATATTATAAATTAATATATATATTATTAATATATAAAATTCTAAATAATATATGTAGGTTATATATTAACATAAATATATATGTTTTGTGAATATGTAGGTACTTCTTTGAGTTTTTGTGCATTATATGTGTGCAAAATCCTGTGAAGACCAGAAGAGTGTGGATACCCTGGAACTAGAATTGCAGGCAGTTGTTAGCTGCTGTGTTGGGGCTGCGAACTGAAGCAGGTTCTTCTGCAAAAGGAGCATGTGCTGTTAACCACTGTGCATGCATGCTTGCACATAAGTGCACCTGTGTCCTGCAGTGCCTGAGGAGGTCAGAAGAGGGTGTCAGATTCCCTGTAACTGGAATTATGGACAATTGCTAGCCACCATGTGGGTGCTGGAAATCAAACCCAACTCCTCTGCAAGAGCAGCCAGTGCTCTTAACCAAAGAGCCATCTCTCCAGCCCAAGACTCGTCTTAATATAAGGTAGCAATCCTCATTCTAAATTTTCTAGTTATTTATTATTATAGCCTTCAGTTCAACCCCTACAGCGTGCTGAGTGTATTGCATAAATGATCTTGCTTCTTCACCCTGCACTGCAATGTAGTTAGGTGTTTTGCGATGTAGTTATATAACACCTGCTTTAAGATCAGGAAACTGAGTCTCGTTTCAAAACTTAGTTAATGTAAAAGCTACTTAAGTTCATCATTCAATGTGGAATGTCACAAAGTTCATTATTGAATTATTTACACTCATGCTTAGCACTGCTAATATTTGATGACTTGAAGAATAATGCAGATGAGTTGATGGAATGATATTCTGTAAGGAAGCAGTAGATTCTTCTTTAAGAAACAACTATGAAAATGGCTAAAGAAACATGAGATTCTAGAATGTTTAGAGCTGTGCTGACACATGCATCCATTCCATTTTCTTGTTTTCTTTCTCTGGACAGAATGAGCTGTGGGCATTTTCTCCAGTGCAACCAGGCAAAGGAAGGGACTGGGGAAGTAGGACAGTGTCTTTCCCTGGCACACAACTCTTCTTCTTCTTCTTCTTCTTCTTCTTCTTCTTCTTCTTCTTCTTCTTCTTCTTCTTCTTCTTCTTCTTCTTCTTCTTCTTCTCTTCCTTCTCCTTCTCCTTCTCCTTCTCCTTTTCCGCCTTCTCATTTTCCTCCTTCTCCTTTTCCTCCTTCTCCTTTTCCTCCTTCTCCTTTTCCTCCTTCTCCTTTTCCTCCTTCTCCTTCTCCTTCTCCTCCTTCTCCTTCTCCTTTCTTCTTTTTTTTATTGGTGCTTTGTGCATTTCATACACCATTTTCCAATTCAGTTCAGGCATATTTCCCTTTCCCTTCCCCCCTACCCCCACCCCATCCCAGATCATGTATTTTGCCATAGCTGTCCTGCATCTTTCTCTCAGTTTTTTTTTTTTCATTTCTTAGCTATAACTCTTCTGTTGAGAGGACTTTTACTTTGGCAACCAAATTAAAGGCTCTGGTAGCTATCTGTAGATGGGAAAGAAGAGAAGCAGTGTGACTCGTTTTGAACTTGCAGCGTTGGTGAATTTGTTAAGGTTATTTACAGGCATGGGCTTTGTGTTCTGATTATTCCCTCTGTTGAGCTCTACACCTTTCCTGGGATCCTCTCTCAGGCATTAAATACACAACTGCAGCCTCCTTCTGTGTAAGATGAGTATGATTTCTAATGTAAGTGTACATAAAGGATACTGTGTTTCTTGTCTACAGAAAGTTCTTAGTAAAGGCCTTTCTACTTCTTAGGTACTTATTAGTAATCTCTATTTCTAATACACTCTTTTTTTTTTAATTAATTTTTATTGATGCTTTGTGCATTTCATACATTTTTTCCAATTCAGTTCAGGCTTATTTCCCTTTCCCTCCCCCCCACCCCCACCCCATCCCAGATCATGCATTCTGCCATAACTGTCCTGCATCTTTCTCTCAGATTTTTTTTTCATTTTTAGCTATAAGTGATAATCCATGAGTACAAGCATCCTTCATGCAAAACCTATCTGCAGGCTGTTGTGCCCAAACACCTACAGCCCCACCATCCAGTGGGGGGTGACAGGTTGTTTGTTCAATCAAGTTGATCAAATGAGTGTCCAGACTACATTGCTGTAGTTTCACCATTCACCCCAATCGCAGCCCTTACATTCTACCACGCCCCCTCTTCCGCAGGTTGTTCCCTAGGCTTAGAAAAGGGGCACAGGTGGATGAGAGGTAAAACAGTCCACTAATACACTCTTAAGGTTATCTATCGTCTTAGGCCTACAGAAAGAAAGTCAAGTGTATACCAAATTTACTGTTTGGTTCAGTGAGCCAAAATTTCTGTTCAAAACTTTCTGTTCATAGTTTAAATTACTAGCTACTTTGCTTTCTGTTCATAGTTTAAATTATTAGCTATTTTGCTTTCTGTTCATAGTTTAAATTACTAGTTACTTTGCTAATTAACCATTGCTTACCACAGCACATATACTTCAGACTATTTGTCCAGAAAGGAGAAACAGACAAGTATCTTTTCATAGATAGATAATAGTTTTGTTTGGATTTAAATGATTCATCACCCTTTTCCAACCCTTCCTGGTTCAATGGAGGGGAAATAACATTTTGGAACCTTGGTGCTAGTAGGCAGAAAGGCACTGAGCTATAAATCTTGATATTTTATGTATCTTAGCCAAATTCCAGAATTAAGAAGCAAGAGATGGTTCATACTTGAGTCTAACTTAAACACTAAAGGTGTTATAACCTTTTAGATGCAAACTACTAACTTAAAATATGAAAATACTCAAAATCTGAAGGTTGGACCTTTATGAGACCCAAAGTATATTTTTAGTGTAATAGATACCAAGCTTTCTGATATTATTGAAGGTGTAGCTTGATTTGCTACAGTGTTTACTTAAAGGCTTATATTAAAAACATCAATGTAGTAGATACCTATAAATAGTATTGCTGTGAAGAGAAATCATGCTTAAAAATAAAGCTTTAAGAAGTAGCAGGGAAATACTTGGACAATGGTGTGGTGTTCAGTACATGGTTAGTACTATTATGACATTATATTTTCACAAAAGAACCGTTGTAATTTTCTCAGTTTAGTGGAAAATGGGGAAGGAGGAGTCTGAATATCTTACACGTACAGGCATTTTTATCAGAGTTTGGAACAAAGCATTGGAATGAAACCCAATTAGAACAGGCTGAGAACCTTCCCTCTGATTGAAGCTCTTCATTACATTTTTTTTCCTTTACTTTGCATTCTTCAAATTTCTTCTTATTGTAATTCCCTATTGATTTGGGTATGAATTGCAAGATAATGACTTTTTTTTTTTTTTTCTAAGTTGGAAAATACCTTGTTTCATGAAATGGAGTGTAAACAGCCAATGTTTCTGCTATTAAAAGGAATTCTATGTGGGCTTTTTAAAAGAAAAACCTGTAATGATTAACACGAGAGTTAAATAATTTTCCAGAGCTTTGCCTCAGTACTTTCATTATAAAAAATTAAGTTCTTCCTTAAAAATGAAGGATAAATGGAGACAAAAGTTTTTTCTCATAAGTTTTGGTCCATTTGAGAGCTCCTCAAAGATTCTATCATGGCTGGTTGTATGAAATTTTGGATTAAGAGTCTATGGAAGTGGGGGCGGCACCATATAGATGGCTCAGTGGTTAAGAACACTAGCTGATCTTGAAGAGAACCCAGGTTTAATCCCAGAACCCACATGACGGCTAACAACCATCTGTAACTCCAGCTCCAGGGTTATCTGACCTCCTCTTCTAACCTCCGTGGGCATGGAATGGCGTAGGTGCACTTATATACATGCAATATATTCATACATATACAATTAAAATAATAATAAGGCCAGGCGTGGTGGCATACACACCTTTAATCCCAGCCCTCTGGAGGCAGAGGCAGGCAGATCTCTGTGAGTTCAAGGTCAGCCTGGTCTACTTAGTAAGTTCCAGGACAGCTGGAGCTACAGGGAGACTCTGTCTCAAAAAGATTAAAATAAATAACAATAAATAAAAAAATATTTTAAAAGAACCTATGGAAGTAAAACCTTTTATACTTTACTGGGAGAATTGATGCTGATTATGTAGGACTGAAGAGCAAGCTATAAGAGACCAGCGTCTCTGAGGCTAATTCTGGGAAGTATTTACTCGGGATCAGCGTACAGAAGCTATGGTAGATAGGGGTCAAGACTGCATGTTAAGCTGGAAGCAGAACTTGGTAGTATTTAGGACTTTCTCACTTGTTACTCGTTTTGCAGGCATGATAGCTACAGAATTGAGGAGGCCTTGGAGAGAATGCGAGGCTTGGCAGCCTGAGAGGTCACTGGTGAGACTCCAGCATACTGGAGATAGAGGACTGTGGGATGTCTACTAAGACAGTGGCAGGTGTATAATGGAGCCAGCCTGAGCTACAAGACAAGTGGTGTGTGTCACAGATGGCAAAGCCATAGAAGTGAGACTTCTTAAGCCCTTTGGAGACCAGAAGATGAGGACTGGGTCTCAGATGCTGGACACTGAGTTTTAAAACACTGTATTTTGATTGGATATGATTGTAACTGTGACCTGGTTCTCACCTCTTGAAATAAAAAAGTATATAACGTTTTTTCTGGATTTCACAAGAGCCCAGAGTTAATACTTTGGATTTTAAAGCGAACTTGCACTCTTAAAATACTGAAATTTTTAAAAAGGTGCGGGGCACTGAAAAGTTTTTACCAAGTTGGGGCTGGAAAGATGGATCAGCAGTTAAGAAGACTGCAGCCCCTTCCAGAGGATATGAGTTCAGTTCCCAGCACTCACATGGTGGCTAACAAACATCTGTAATTCCAGTTCTAGGAAAAGCCGACCCCCTCTTCTGACCTCCAAGGGCATTACAGGACAAGGGTGCACATTTGTAGCAGGCAATACACTCAGGCACATAAAGTAAAAATAATAAAATATTTTTAAAACTTAGACTGTGCTTTATATAGTGATGTTCATGTAAGATAAACAAGAAAGGAAAGGTGATGCTTCTCTTTGCAACACATGGAGACTATTATAGACTTCAGAACTGGTCAGACACAGAAAATAAATGTCTATGAGATGCCCAGCCCTAAGTGACACATCTACAATGAAACCTCTACACCTAAGACTCATGGAACATAAGAGAACAGGGGGTAGACATTATGCTAATGCTTCTCTCAACACTAATTAGCAAAGCTTCCTCAGATGACAGAGTGCAATTAACATTGAAGGCCCCAAAATGTAGAGAATGAGAGACTTCAGAGTGTGTGTCCCTGGATAGGACTCCTGCATTAAACCTAATCCAAAGGGGCAGAAAGATTGTCGGAGCTAGGGGTGGTGCGTGACCATAGCAAACAGAATTTTTCAGGTTTCTGAGAACTTGCCCATCTGAATTACAGCAATGGTGACAGTGTGAACATGATCAGTGCCAGACAAAAAAACTTAGCATAGAACTGGGTTAATGGGAAGGAGGCCCCAAGCTTAGCCTAGGAACTACTGGTAGATGCTCACTGCTGGGTGAGGAAGCTGGTCTCCTTTAAGGGAGTGATGCTAGATAGGCTGACTAGGCTCCAGTAGATGAACTCACACCAAAGGACATCTGGGGACACAAAGTGACTTGATGGACCTTAACATATATGATAGAATTCATGAAATCCAATGTGGGGGTAGAAGTGGGGAGGTTCAGATGGGGTCTAAACATGATCAATATGTGTTGTATGAAATGCACAAAAATTCAATAAAATATATATTAGAAAAGGCATAAATAAATATGTAAAATAATTTTTGTCTTTTTGAGACAAGGTCTCCTTCTAACCCCAGATGGCTTGGAACTTTGCTATGTACACCAGACCTTGGTCTCACAGAGATCTGCCTGCCTCTGCATCCTGAGTGTTGTTATTAAAGGTGTGTCCAACCATGCCTGGCTTCAAAGAAAATATTTTTCTTTTTGTTTCCAAAGAAAATATTTTTATAAAAGGCTTAGTAAAAAATTCACATTCATAATGATTATGAACTCATACAAGTGTCCTTGATTTGTTTCAGGAAACTATAATATAGCCACATAAAGGAAACTTTTTTTAAGCTGGAAGTTGAAAACTGAAACAGAAAACTATGCAAAATCCCACAGTATTTTGTTTACCCAGTGGTAGAGCCATCCAGCAGAGAGGCCAGTTGCTGCATTCTTGCTGCTTCTACAAATACACACTCTGTCCAATGTATAAAAACTGTCAGTGGCTACAAATACTGCATTAGCCCTACAATGAAACTATCATGTGATTGGGCTTTATATACAATTTTGAAGAAGTGCAATTAGTGTAACATTGTATAAGAGTTTTTTTTTTAATATTGTTGCTTTAGTAAATGAAGCAGTTACATTAACAATGGAAGCCAGGTAAGAAAAAGATTCATGACAACAATTTGTGTGTGCGTGTGTGTGTGCGTGTGTGTGTGTGTGTGTGTGTGACATGCATGTATTGATGTGAACACATGTATGGACATGTTGAGGCAGGAGCTAGCTGGTGACCCCCCTCCTGTTCTCCCCTTGGTGCTAGGATTACAGATACACATTGAATCAAATTTTATGTGGGTGCTGAGGATTTGAACCTGTGCGTGTGTGGCAAGCACTTTAGTAACTGACCCATCTCCCTGGTCCCTGCTGTATTTTAATACAATAATTATTTAACAAAAATGTGATTTCTATAAGGCCCCAAAATCCCTTTCTCCACGTCACCAAGGGTAAATGATATTTATGACCTAACTGTTTAAGTAAGCTAGTGTTTGAGGTAGATAAGACTTTCATTTAGGGAAGTTAATGATAAAATAAATTTAGAGTTGCTTTTTACCTGTAGCATAAAGACTTCTGTGTGCATTTAATATAATTCGGTATTTTCAAAAAGCATAAAATCACTTCTGCATTAATTATTTTTCCTAAGTTCTGGCATAATATTTCTGTATGTGTATGAATGTACTGTCTGCATGCAAGTTTGTGCACCCGTGTCGTGCAATGCCGCAGAGGTTAGAAGAGGGCGTCGGATTCCCCTGGAACTGGAGTTCTCCTGGAATTGGAGTTTCAGACAGTTCTCGGCCGCCATGTGGGTGCTGGGGATCGAACCGGGGTCCTCTGTAAGAGCGGTCAGCGCTCTTAACCGCTAGGCTATCTCTACAGCCCCGTGATATGGGATTTTTAAGGCATGATGGTACCATCCAGGTTAAAAGGACTGCCCTTGGGAATATTCAGCCATCTTACTGACCAGTCATTGTGGGTACTTTACCAACTTTCCATGTCATTACACTTTCAGTGAGGAGAAACAACTGAAAGGTGATTTATTGTCAATGAAAAGTACAACACAAGTAAAAGACAGGCCTTCAGCATAGACCAAAGTTTTCAAGCTTTCTACAAATGCTACCACATTTAAACCACACAACGCTACCATGAATTATGTAGAGGTAAACTGTGTTGTTTAAAGTGACAGAGTGACATAGCTGGGGTTAGAAACCAAGAAACATGGCTTTGTGGAATATCTATTATGGAAGGGAGGACGCTAAACACTAATTCCATGTACGTGACTTAGCGGCCCAGGGAAGAGAGGACAGAAGACACCAGCTTAGACTACAGTGTAAACAGGCACAGAGAGCACGTGAACAAATTCTGTATGCTTGCTGTTTTTCCCCATTTGTTTAGAGGAAATTGACATAATGTAAAATTAACTTTTAAAAAATACAAAGCATTTCAATAGCGTATAGTTCAATCACAATTCTGGGCAACCATGTACCTACTCACCTTACAAAACCTTCTCAGGGAATTTCTTCCCATTAACAGCTCATCCCAGGACCTGGCGGCCACCAGTCTATGGTCTGTGTTTATGAATTTACATATGCTCTATATTCTTTTTTAAAATTTATTTTTGTATGTGTATGGATGTACTGTCTGCATGTAGGTTTGTGCACCCGTGTCGTGCAATGCTGTGGAGGTCAGAAGAGGGTGTCGGATTCCCCTGGAACTGGAGTTAAAGACGGTTCTCAGTCGCCATATGGGTGCTGGGGATCGAACCCAGGTCCTCTGCAAGAGGAGTTGGTGCTCTTAACCACTAGGCCATCTCTCCATCCCTACTCTATATTTCTTATCAATGGTAATATACACTATGTAGCATTTTATGACTAGTTTCTTTAATGTAACAGATGCTTTCAAGATTAGCTCAGGAGTAGCATTTTACAAAAATTATTTCTTGGGCTGGAGAGATGGCCTAGCGGTTAAGAGCGCCGACCGCTCTTGCAGAGGACCCGGGTTCAATCCCCAGCACCCACATGGCGGCTGAGAACCGTCTGAAACTCCAATTCCAGGAGAACTCCAGTTCCAGGGGAATCCGAGACCCTCTTCTGACCTCCGCGGCATTGCACGACACGGGTGCACAGACTTGCATGCAGACAGTACATTCATACACATACAGAAATAAATAAAAATTAATAAAAAAATTTAAAAAAATTGGGGTTCCATAGGCATATATCAATGCTTATTTTATTTTAGAATTCATCCATGACGTTTTTCAAGAATGACATTTAGGCAAGCATAGAGGTGAGCATTGGGAGACTGAGGTGGGCATGTGTCCCTGGGCTTGCCACCTTGAGATGACAAAGAATTCCATTGGTGGTGGCTCTCTGTTTAGCAGTGGGGTGATTTTACAGCAGGATCAATGAAGAGAGGGAACCTGACTCTCCTCTCCATCCAGAGTAATTAAGCTGAGAAGTACTANAGGGTCTCCATGTAGCCCCAGCTGGCCTGGAACTCACTCTGTATACCAGGCTGCCTTTGAACTCACAAAGATCCACCTGCCTCTACCTCCCAAGTGCTAGGATTAAAGGTGTGCACCACCATGCCTGGCTTTAGACAATATTTTTTATTCTTTGAGAATTTCACACAGTGTTCTTTGATCTTATTCAAACTCATGCCTCCAAATCCATACCATCTTACTTCCTTCAGAATTCATATTCTCCATTATTATTTTACATTTAATTTATTTTTATTTTACAAGTATAACTACTTTGCCTGCTTGTGTGTAAGAGCACCTATGTCATACAATGGTCACAGAGGCCAGAACAGGATATCAGATCCCCTGGAACTGGAGTTACCAAAGTAGTTGACCACCAGATAGATGCTGGGAACTGAACTGAGGTCCTATGCAAGAACAGCCAGTGCTCTTAAGCCCCGAGCCATTTGTCTGACCCATTAATTAATTAATTAATTAATTAATTAATTAATGTTTTATTTTTGAGACAGGGTCACCCTGTAGCCCCAGCTGTCCTGGAACTCATTCTATAGACCAGGCTGGCCTTGAACTCACAAAGATCCACCTGCCTCTGCCTCCCAAGTGCTAGAATTAAAGGCATGCATCACCATGCCCGGCCCAACCCTTTAAATTTTTTAAAAGCTATTGAGTCCAGTCTGTGCTTCCCAAATGTTCTTGGGTGGGGATCAATCCCTTGGAGACTGGTCAACCTACCAGGTGTCATACCTGTAAGGAAAACTGATCCTCTGTCTTGCAGAAGCAGTCATTACCCATAGATCCTCAGCTAGGCCCAAGGATCCTTGCCCACTTTTCTCCTTCATGCTGGGTTTTAGTCTGGCTTGGACTGCACAGGGCTTGTGCATGCTGTTACAAGTGCTGGGAGCTCATATGTGCACATGCTCGCTTGTATTCTTGTATCCATCCACCACCTTTGGCTCTCACAATCTTCTCTGCCCTCTTCAGCAATGATTCCTGAGCCTTAGGAACATAGGGTGTGATACAATTATCTCATTTAGAGCTGAGATTCCTCACTCATGCACATTGACTCATTGTGGGTCTCTGTGTTTATTTCCATCTGTCGCAAGAAGAAGCTTTTCTTTTGAGAGTTGAGAGATGCGGTAATACAGCTAAAGAGTCAAAGTTTTAAACTGTGATTAATGATGCTGGCATGGGTATTCACGTGGAAGATTTTCTTTGGATACATATTTTTATTTCTTTGGAAATGAAAGCTGGAACTCTGAGTAATACCAACACAAGAAACTGTTCTCACCTCAGAGGGAATAAGAGATCACTTATTCTGGAGTCAGGTATTAGTGACCATGGCACAGGAACACAGATTCAAGGCTACCCCAGATTTCAAACTCCAGTGTGGTAACAGTTTGGGAAGTTTCTACAGTAACAGAATTAAGAAAATCATAAAGGAAGAAATGTTTCAAGTGTATTGGTGTAAACACAGATGCTAGGAAATCTTTACTATAGCCTCATATGTTACTTGACCACATTTTTAGCTTTTGTTTGGTGTAAGCTAAGGGTCCATTCCTATACTCTAAAGTATTTCCCAAATGGTCACAAGGATGTTAGGTCACAGACAGAGGTTGGCGATACGTTTATTAAGAAGGGTAAATATCCCCCAAGAAGATCTGGCTCTGGACCTGAAATATTATTACCTCTCCATTTCATTGACATTTTCATCAACTTTCTTATGAGGTATGGCTTCTTCCCGAGAACTTTTGTGTACAGTTCCCTTTGCTGACAAGCATCACATTTTGGGAATGCAAGGGCCAGACATTATTTCTTTAATATGATTTATGTCCCAAATCACTAGGAAGGCTTATTCTTATGATCTAATAAAGTTGAAACTATTGGGGGGTTGTCTTTTTTATTTTTATTTTTTTTTGAGACAGGCTCTCCAGACCCATGTGGTCTGGAGCTCGCTATGTAGACCAGGCTGACTTGAACTTACAGAGATCCACCTACCTCAGTCTCCCGAGTGCTGGTATTAAAGGCATGCACAAGCAGGCCTGACTGAAACTGTTTTATGTAGGGGAACAGACTTCAGAGGGACAGGAATAGCTGGTAAATCTTTTAAGGAAGAAACTCCTAGACCATATCTCAAAACTTGCCAGCCATAATGATCTGAATTTGATATTTTTCTGGATTGGACATAGCAATCATATGTGATATGTTATAGGAGTAATGAATCTAAATTAAAATAATCAAGAACATTGCCTTGCATAACAATTTAACCAACCAGGTCTATATTATTAAGAAAGCTGGATTGTAAGTTTTCCCCTGTATTTACAGTTACTTGTATTCATGGCTATTTTATTTGATACAGTATCTTGACAAATCTATTATTTTTTTAACTCTAGTTTTTCTTTTGTCCATTTTGATTCCACGTCTTTAACCTCATTGGAGTAGATACCTCTAGTTCTTAGGATTTTTTTTTTCTTTAATGTCTAGATTATTATAGCTCTGAAATCCTCTGCTCCTCTGTGTTCATGAACCAGCCCTGACCCTTACAATCTTTCTGCCCCCATTATGCAGTGGTTCCTGAGCCATGGGTGGGTGAGGTTCACTACAGGAGTCCTGCACAGTGACACACACATTGCGGTCTCTTATTCTCTTGTGGCCTTCTGTCTGCATTGCACTTTGTTGTATAAGGAAGGTTAAGTGGTGAGGGTTGAGGGATGCATTCTTTTTCTACCTATCCCTGGTTCTACTTTGTTCCATGAGCCTTAGGTGCAGAGGTTCAATTGTAGAGGTGTCACTTAGGAATGTACATCACTCAGTTGTATATTCTCTGTATCTGACCAGTTGTGGAACTCTGCAGTAGCCTCCATCTATTGCAATAAGAAGCTTCCTTGATGAGTGGTGCATGGTATATTTGTCTGTAAATATAAAAGGATCCATGTTTGGCTTATGGTAAGAAGTGACACTTGTCTGGGGATATGACAGCTAGGGTGTTCTCTAGGATCTATGACCTCTCCCATGTGTATTTGGCTATGTTTACACTTCCATTGAGTGGGCTTTAAGTCCAACTAGGTAGCTGTTGATTAACCCCCCCAGATAACAGTGCCACCACCGCATGAACAGGGGTAGCTTGCTGTGCTGGTTCTTCTGGTCATGAGCCTTCAGGGCTGGGTTGGACCACTGGCAGATCTTCTTCTTTAGCAGTTTGCACATTGTCAGCTAGGTTTATGTGAGCTAAGCTTACTTCTGTTGGAAGGCTCCTAGGTCAGTTACTGCTCCATTCTCCAAGCTCTGTGCCCAAAGTATGGCCTGTCTTCAGCAGGGTCTCACCTATTAGTTCTGGGAGATAACCAAGAGCTTTGGCAACAGCCTATGTTATTTTGGGAGTTTCCCAGGCCACTCTGAGCTACCACTCAAAGGGAGGTCTCTTCTGTCTGCACTGCGTTCCTTGCAAAACAGGCTCCAGGTGTACATAAGCACGTACATTAAGACGTGGTATCTGCATTTCTCATGGGGTCCCAGGGGCGTCACACTTCCCTCTGGGTTCCTGAGCCCTCCAGGATTCATGCATCTTTACTCATTTTCTTCACATCTGACCTCCTCCCCCTTCCTACTCCCAGCACCCCATTTTCCCACCCTCCCCAATAACACCCATCCCCCACCATACTCACTCCTGACTTCCCTCACCCTCACACCATGGCCCCTGGCATGTCCCTCCCTCCTCTCCTCTCAGCCAAACACTCCCAATCCCCTCCCCCCACCCCCCCTGGTAACATCTGTTCCCTACAATTCCCTTCTTTTGGGTTCCTTCTTTTCTTTTACCTCCCTGTGTCCTTTCCGTTTTTCTGGCTCATGGTGTTGTATCAGTGTGTATACTTGCATGTGATTTTTTTAAGGAGAATTTTACCTACTTCTAAGGCAGTGTCTCTCCAGCAACTGAAGGCTTTATACACTGAGAAAATATATAAAATAGATGTAAATAAAATTTAACCACCAATTTTTTTTCAGCATTCATGTCAAAAATTTATCTCAAACTGTGTATAATGGAGTAAAAACTTAAGTTGAAAATGTACCTGTTATAAGGATGTATTAGTTCAAATATATACATGGGTTCTTGGCAGACTGATTCAAATGACAGAGGTGAATTTTTTTTTTTAATTTTTTTTATTATTTATTTTTGTATGTGTATGAATGTATTGTCTGCATGCAGGTCTGTGCACCCGTGTCGTGCAATGCCGCGGAGGTCAGAAGAGGGTCTCGGATTCCCCTGGAACTGGAGTTCTCCTGGAATTGGAGTTACAGACGGTTCTCAGCCGCCATGTGGGTGCTGGGGATCGAACCCGGGTCCTCTGCAAGAGCGTCGGTGCTCTAAACCGCTAAGCGCTGATCTCCTCCACCCAGAGGTGAATCTTTTAAAATGCCACTACGGGGGCTGGAGAGATGGCCTAGCGTTAAGGAGCACAGGACGTCTTTTGTAGAGGACCCGGTTCGATCTCCCGCACCAACATGGCGGCCGAGAACCATCTGAAACTCCAATTACAGGAGAACTCCAGTTCCAGGGGAATCCGACACCCTTTCTGACTACGCGGCATTGCACGACACAGGTGCACAAAAAAAAATCAGGCAAATACAGATGCACAAGAAAAAAACAATAAAATATAAAAAAATAAAATGCAACATAAAATAAAAAAAAAAGGGGGGGGACTCTAAAATATCACAATAAATTTACAGAAATATTACAAACCATAAGAAAATATTTCAAACACAGGAATTTCATGTTTTTTTAAAATCTGAACAAAATGGAAAGGTGGGATTGAACCAAAGCTATTATAAATTGCTAATGATGTCAACCTGCATGGCCATTTTTTTTTCTGCCTTTAACAGTAAGTTAAAAAATTTAGTACAGTCTAAAATTTTGTCCTTTAAACAAGACTATGAAGACGGCTTGCCGGGACTCACTCTATTTTTCCTTTGTGTACAATTTTTTTTTAATAATTTTATTGATGCGGTGTTGGCATTTATCACATTTTGCCAACACTTAAGTTCAGGCTTATTTCCCTTTTCCCTCCCCCCCACCCCACCCCATCCCAGTATGCCGCGTCTGCCATAAACTGTCCCTGCTCTTTTCTCTCAGTTTTTTTTTTTTTTTTTTCATTTTTAGCTATAAGTGATAATCCATGAGTACAAGCATCCTTCATGCAAAACCTATCTGCAGGCTGTTGTGCCCAAACACCTACAGCCCCACCATCCAGTGGGGGGTGACAGGTTGTTTGTTCAATCAAGTTGATCAAATGAGTGTCCAGACTACATTGCTGTAGTTTCACCATTCACCCCAATCGCAGCCCTTACATTCTACCACGCCCCCTCTTCCGCAGGTTGTTCCCTAGGCTTAGAAAAGGGGCACAGGTGGATGAGAGGTAAAACAGTCCACTCTCTCTGGAGCTGTTGACTTGGACTCTGGTCAATTCTGGCTGTTTCCTTTCATGGGCTGACAGTTTGTCCAGGAATAACCTTTCGATCCTACTAATGAAGAACAAGCAATTAGATATATAGGTATTTAAGCAGCACTAATAGTTATGGTAGGTTACTTTTGTACAATTTTTAAACAACTAAAATGTCCAAATCCGAATAAATTTCTTCCTTCCATGTTTGTAGCTATCCTGAATTTAACCTGCAGAATCAAAATTCTGCAAAATGCCTTTCCTCCAAAAATATTGGCAAATTCTCAGCTTTTATAAGGAACGGACATTTTGATTGCCATGTTTACCTCGATAAATACTGTACAAAAGTTGCTTGCAAATATTAAAACGTTTTTTTTTTTTTTTTCGTTGCCTGGAGACTAGCTCTAAATATTACTGGTAAAGACTTTTGTGAACTCCCTGCGAAGCGCCTACCATACGTACCACTAGAACTTTAATAAACTTTTGTGTAGTTTCTTTCTTTCAGATCTATACACGGTCCATTCCCCCGCCCTCCCTGCCGCCCTCCGGTTTTCTCGGTACAAAAATATGACCTCCCCCCAAAGAAGTCCCAGGATCGCTCATAAGAGTTTTCTCATAAAAGTTTTCTCATCTGCATCGCGGTCATTGCGTGAGTTTGGATGGGATTGCTGGTCTCCTTCTCAGGTCGCATTCGCTGCGGGTGGTGAGATTATTCTTTTTCTGTGGAGCATACCAGGGTATTTGTCCACGCTGTTTCTTCCTCTCCTTTGCACCCCACCCAATTCCTGGTTAACCACTAATTTTAAATGTCACTTTTATTTAAAGAATTAAAACAATTCTTGTTTAGCAGGGTGTCATAGTGCATGCATTTAATCCCAACACTCAGGAGTGAAAGGCAGGTGGATCTCTGTGAGTTCAAGGCCAACCTAGTCTACATAGAGAATTCCAGGCTAGCTGGGGCTACAGGGAGACCTTGTCTCAAAAAACAAAACAAAAAAAAAAAAACCCACCCAAAATTTCTTGTTTGTCTAATATAATTGGGGAGGGGGAGTAAACATTCCTAGGCACAGCTCAGTATTTAGGAAAATCTTATGGTTTCAAATAGAGAATCTGGCATTAGCTTTACCTCAGGGTATTGAATTTTGACTTTAAAAATTTTAACTCTTCCATTACAACTCAGTTTCACACTTATTTATTTTCTTGCAAACCCATCCATCTCTAACACATGCAGCCCTTTTGTAGCACAGCTCTTTTCTGATCTGTTCATTTTCTTTCTATTTCCATTTTAGAGTTTCTCTTCACTTTAGGGCAAAATTATTACCCAGAATTCTTTTCTTCATCTCAAGGTAATTTTTTCTCTATTTTAAATTTCTTAATAAAAATATATTTCTTTTTTTTTTATTTATTTATCTTTGTATGTGTATGAATGTACTGTCTGCATGCAGGTCTGTGCACCCGTGTCGTGCAATGCCGCGGAGGTCAGAAGAGGGTCTCGGTTTCCCCTGGAACTGGAGTTCTCCTGGAATTGGAGCTACAGACGGTTCTTAGCCGCCATGTGGGTGCTGGGGATCGAACCCGGGTCGTCTGCAAGAGCGTCGGTGCTCTTAACCGCTAGGCTATCTCTCCAGTCCCAATAAAAATATATTTCAATGTTGGATGTGGTGATGCATGCCTTTAATCCCAACACTCAGGAGGCAGAGTCAGGGACATGTGCGAGATTGAGGCCAGCCTGGTCTACATAGCAAATTTCAGACCAGCTGAGGCTACAGGAAGAGCCTATCTCAAAAAAAAAAAAAAATCAAAAGAAAATATATATTCCACACCTTTATGATTTCTTCTGTCTTATTTTCATTTAAAATAACTTTATATTTACATAATACAGGGAGTTGTATCTAAAACAAACAAAACAGGTAAGTAACCAACAATTTAAATCAATTTGAAAATACTTCTTTGTTAAGAGGTGTGTGTACTTTTATTGGGGTTCATAAGCAAATCAAAACAGGATAAAATGTGGACGTTTTTCTGTCTCTCTGACAATTATGAAACAAGTCATCTTTCTAGTACTTGGAAGTGGAGCCTGGCCTCCCAGACGAGGGCAGCAGTCCCGCAGGGCAAAGCTGCACCTGCAACAGGAGCAGGCATCTTTCAAGTCAGGTCCTGCCCTCTGAATAGGCACATTTTGGATTATCTTATAGAACCAGGATTGAGACAATTACCAGTGACTTAGACTCATGGCAGCACAATCTGATTACATGTGTCTTGTCTTTTAATGTTGCAATGTCCTGCAGAGAAAGAGGTGTGAACGTTAGACACCTCTGCTTCTCCCCCAGTGCCTCTGCTCTGTGTAACCATTCTCTCTTTATATGCTATCTCCTTAATTGTCATATTGAGAAGGTAGCCAGATTTGACCAGTAAGGCTGAGGGGTTTGGGGTTTTCTTTTTCCTAAAAGTTCCAGTTATACTATAAACGGGAAAGAATTTAGCCTTAATTTAGCAATTATAATGTACATAAGCACTTACTTGTGAGCCGATTTGGTATTAAGTCAATGATATAAAATAAAAGCTAATGCAGGCACTACATAATTCATAGCAATCTACACATATTTTAAGATTTGGTAGAAGGCTCAAGAACTTGTAAAAAGATAGAGACGTGGCTATAGATTGGGTTACTTTGTTCTTTTTAGGACATAAGATGACATATGAACACAAATATGGGAGAAAAGTCACCATGAACACATGCAACAGAGTGTGCTTCTTAGAAAAATAACTAGAAAGTTGAATCTTTTGTTTATAAGATTTAGGAGAGGCTTGCTAAAAGGTTTAGATGTCAAAGGTGAAGTTTTTTTATGCAGAATTAGATTACTCATCTTTTCTGTTTATGGGTTATTCAGCAGAGGGCTAGTGACATGGGTTCACAAGTAGAGGCACTTGCTGTCAATCCCCAGGAGCAGAGAACCAACTCTGACGTCTTGTCCCCTGACCTAAACACACACACACACACACACACACACACACACACACACACAGTGGCATATGTGCATCTACATATACACAGGAATTAATGTAGAGAACGAAAAAAAACTGTAAAAAAACCTCACAGCTTGTTAATCATCTTAGAGGAAGATACTTTGTAGCCCTGTCTTTTTTGATACGTCTTGGAAGAAAGAATTTTACTCCTTTAACTTATAGTTGGTATAAACTATATTTCATGTGCTTTCCTGTATAGCTGAAGGAATAGCTATTCATAGCAGTTGAGTTGTTAGCCTCTTGCAAATTGAGAACACATGGAATTTAAATTCATATATTTGGGCCTTACATGTTGCAGATACTGTCCCCTGGCTTGGAGCATCAGCTAGTGAGAACTGACTACTGATGTTGCAACCTTTTCATGTGCCTGCTGGCCATGTGTAAATCCTACTGAAGAAACATTAAAATTCTTCATTTTCAAAGTGGATTGCCCTTATTTGACTTGTAAGAATTCTTTACATATTCTGTATATGAGACCTGTATCTGATATGTGATTTGCAAATATATATTCCCATTCTATGAGCTGTAATCTCATTTTCTTTTGGTATACTTTGAAGTACAAAAGATATATGAATATCTTTTGAAGCACAAAATTTTAATTTAGATGAAATCCAATTTATCTTATTTTTTTTCTTTAGATATCACATCTAAGAAGCAGTTACCTAATTCAAGTTGACAGAGCTCTTTTCATATAATTTTTGTAAGGGTTTTATAATTTTGACTTTTATGTTTAGATCTTTGATTCATTTTGAGTTAGTCACTATGTATATTGTGAGGTAGTTTCTGATTTTGTTGTTTTACATGTGATTATAATGTTGTGCTTTTACCATTCACCGGAGAAACTATTCTTTCCCCACCAAGTGATGTTGGTGCACTTCTCAGAAGTCAAGTGGCTAAGGATAGGTGACTTGGTTTCTGGCTCCTCAATTTTATACTAATATTTAAATGCATATATATATATATATATATAATCAAAGGGGTCCCTTTGATTTCCATTTTAATTTTAGAATCTTTTTTTCAGTTTCTGTTTAAAAGGATTTAAAAAAATTATTGAAGTTTTGCATCTTACATACAACATTTCTCAATCCAATTTAGACACATTCCCCCTTCCATGCCCCTCCCGCCACCAGTTCTCATGCATTCTACCAAACACGACTTGTCTCTTTTTCTGAGTCTTTTTTAAAAGTTTTTCTATGCAGGGGTTTACCGTTTTGGGCAGAAGGTTGCTGTTTCAGTCAGTTCTTTGACCCAGTTCTTTTGCTGTTGTAGTTTCCTCTGATTTGTATTGGTCTAAAATATGCATAACGTCCACATATACCAAAACCATGAATTCTCTTATTCTCTGAGGTAGTTTGAAATAGAATGTACCCCATAAGACTCAAATATTTGAACAGTTGGTTTCCAGTTGATGATTCTGTTTAGGGGAGGTCATGGAGCCTTTAGGAGGAAGCACTTCATTGGGGGCAGGTTTCCAGAGTTCCTAGCTTCAGAGTATGGTTGGTTTTCTCTGCTTCATGCTTGTGGTTGAAGATGTGGGTTCTCAGCATTCAGTTTCCTCCATCATGCCTGCTACTTGCTGATGTGCCTTTCTATCATAATGGATTCGTAACCCTCATGTGGTGCACATATATACAAGCAGGCACACACATATACACCTACTTTTTTTCTGGTTATACTTTTCTTTTGGATGTTAAAGGCTACACAGTTAGCCCAGATTAACCAAGGTTTTTGTTTTCTCAAGGTTAGTTGAGGATCTGGTCCTCAGGGGTCAGTCACGTGGGTGTTTTTTTTGTGTGTGTGTGGGGAGCCCCGGGCTCCTTTTGTCTTTTCATTACCAGTTCCAGCCACTGGAGGACAAAGTCAGGTCTTGCAAGACCAGGCTTCCCTTTTTGAAGCATGAGGAGACTTTCCTCTTTATAGACTGGACACTTAAAAGGATTTTAATAGGGATTATATTGTGTAAAGGTATCAATTTCAGGAATATTTCCATCATAACAATCTTTTCATCCATGAACCTGAGGTATTTACTTAGTTGGATCTCTTAATATTTTTAATTCAATCACTTATAGTTTTCAGAGTACAAGTCTTGTACATTTTGTTAAATTTGTTTGTACATATATTATTCTTTTTGAAGCTACCATAAAGCCTTGTGAAATTGCATTCTCAGATTGTTCATTGCCAGTGTATATAAATCCGACTACCTTTTTATTGAGACAGGGTATCAATATACAGCCTGTGCTGGCCTCAAACTCTGTGTAGAACAGGACCCCTCAAACCTGAGATCCTCCTACCTCAACTTCCTCAATTATGGGATTACAAGTGTGACCCATCACACTGTGATCTATTTGATTTTTAAAAGCAATTCGCTGAGGTATAATTAACATATGAACTGTTGTACATACCATCTGGTGACTTTGGAGACAGGTCTGCTCTGTAAAATCACCAACAGTCTGTGCCATCGGCCTGCCTATCACCTTCAAAATTTCACTCCCATTTTGTTCCATACAGTAAGTACAGTTAGGATTAGACTGACTTCTCAGAATCTGTGAAGTGTTCAGTACAGTATACTCATTCATCATACATTTTTGTCTACTTATCCATCAATGAAAGCAGTGTTGCATCATGACTTGACTATTGCAATGCTATTGCAGAGGACATAGGCTTTTGGCTATCCTTCTGACAGGGAGATACCTTTCATTTGGATATATATCCAGTATTTGTGTTACTTTATATCATGGAAGTTTTGTTTCTAAATGTATTTTTCTGTTTTTGTTTTATTTTGTTTGCTTCGAGACACAGTGTCCGTATAGCCCCAGATGGCTTGGAACTTGATATATAAACCAGGCTGGCCTTGATCTCACAGAGATCTGCCTGCCTCTGCTTCCAAAGAACTGGAATTGAAGGCATGCATCACCATGTCTGGCACTTTTTATAAGATACATGCTGTAATTTTCTTGGCATGTATTGTATTCATGCGTCTTTGGTACTGGTAAGGCCAGCCTCATGGAATGAATTTTTTTCTCTCCTTCAAATTTTTGAAAACATTCAAGAGATTTGGTTTCATTTTCTCCTTTAAATTTGGTAGAATTTCCAAGTAAAATCTAAGTCTAAGGCTTTTCTTCATTAGATATTTTTATTATAGATTCAATATCCTTCCTAATAAATAGATATATTCAAATTTTATATTTCTTTTTTATTTTTGGTAGACTTTGTGCTTAGAAGTTCATCTAGACTAATCTATGCCTTCAACTTTGATTTTATTATTCAAGATTGCTTTAGCAATCTGGAGTCTTTCATGATTCCATATTAATTCCAGGATTTCTTCCATTTCTATTGAAACTACCATTAGTGAATGTTTGGTTGAAATGCACTGAATGTGTAGATTTCCTTGGGTCCTGCAGCCATTATGAAAACACTGATCTTTCTGATCCATGAACATGTATTTTCCCCTTAACTTCTGTCTTCTCTAATTTCTTTCATGAATGCTTCATAGTTTTCAGTGTACACACCTTTCACCTTTTTGAATTTATGTTCCACTATTGAAAATCAATTGATACTATCCCCAAAATTTAATTTTACTTATTTATTCCTGTGTATGTGCATTTTTTTTTTTTTTCTTTTGGAGACAGGGTCTCCCAGCTGGCCTGGAGCTCACTATGTAGACCAGGCTGGCCTTGAACTCAGAGAGATCCACCTGACTCTGCTGCCAGAGTGCTGGGATTAAAGGCATGCACCACTACACCCAGCCTTTTTTTTTTAAATTCTAAATAGCATCCACAGATGAGGGATACCATTTGTTGTTTGTTTTTCTGGGACTGTGTTACTTCACTTAACGTAATATCTTCTAGTGCCATCCATTTACCTGCAAAGTTCATGATGTCATCTTTCTTTACTGCTGCATAGAACTCCACTGTGTAGATGTACCACATTTTCTCTATGCTAGCACCAATTACCTAGTTGTAAGTATTTCTTGTGCATGGCTCCATGAGCTTTTGTCCAAGCAGTTGGGAGTGATGCATATTGGAAAGAACAACAACAACAACAACAACAACAGAAAAGAATGCATCAAAGAACTGACTGAAATGGTGAACTTCTGCTCAAAATAGTCAACTTCCACATCAAGAATTTTGAGAAAGACTGAGAAAAAAATGAAAAACATGTTTGGCAGAATGCATGAGCTCTGGTGGGGTGGGGGGTAGGGTGGAGGACACAGGTCTAGATTTGATTAGTAACATAATCGTGTACAAAAAATATATATAATAAAAAGATGAAAATAATAAAAAATAATAAAATATTTAAAAATAAAGTTAACTTAAAAATTCTAAATAGACTTTATTTTCTAAGAATCGATATATATGTTTTCTTCCTTTGAAATAAATACAATCCAGTTTGAAAGGTAGGGGGAATCTATGGGAAAAAAAGAGGAAGTGGAGACAAGCCCCATTTCTTTTTTTAGTACCAAATGACTCTGGCACAACCAGAAACACAGTTACAAATGAGAATAATTTAAATTCTCCGATAATTACAGTATTTACAATAGCAGGGGAGGAGGGAATCGCCTAGTGTCCCTCTTTTAGGCTAGACAGACATCAATCCCACTGCTAGGCTGGGCGGATGCCCTCCTACCTTACTACCTTCAGGGGTCTCAGGCCTCTAGGCAGTTAGATTCCCCTGGTATGAGCAGGCCAAGGTGGTGGTATGGCCTGTTTTATGCACTGATCTAACCGTGGCCCACCATCCCTGCTTTACAATGGTATGACGTCTCAAGCTCCTTCTGACCTATGGAACCTCCCTTCCCTTGCACTGAGTGGCCAAGGGCCCTCAGAGTGTTTTGTACAGTCCAGCTGCACTCAGGGCAGGAGGGATTTCCCCTACCCAGCTGCATGTGTGTGCAGGTAAAAGAGCAACATGTAGTGGTTGGTTCTCTTCTACCATGTGGGTTCCAAAGATGGAACTCACCTTATCAAGCTTGGCATCAAGCACCTTTATTTTATGGGTTCATCTTTTAGACTTCTCATGCTTATTTCATGGTCCTCCATGGCTGGCAGAAGAAATGCTATGTGCCCTGCAAAATCGTCTATATTCTTTTTTTGAAAGTTGGAATATTCCCATATGCCAGTTGGATTTACTTAGTCCATAGTTCAAATCTTCTTTCCTTCCTTCCTTCCTTCCTTCCTTCTTTTTTTTTTTTTTTTGGCCTTTTTGAGCAGGATCTCCATGTAGCCCCAGCTGTCCTGGAACTCATTATGTAGACCAGGCTGGCCTTGAACTCACAGAGATCTGCCTGCCCCTACCTACCAAGTGCTGAGATTATAGGCATGTGCCGCCACGCCTGGCTCTTTTCTAATTTTATGCCTACCTGCTCAATATATGGTTGAGAGTGAGGTGTGGAAATCTGAAGCCACTACTGTTCAATTGTCTTTATAAATGTTTTAATTCTCTTTTGCTCTTTTGTCACGTTTCAGGGCTTTAAGACAGATATGGGTGTTTGCTAGTATTATGACTTTTTAATGGACTGACACTCTGTTCTCATAATTCACTTTTTTAAAAAAAATGATTTTTTGTGAATTTCATACAGTATATATTGATTGTATTTAGACCCTCTCCCCTCCCTTCGCTCCTTTTAGGCCCTCCCCTCTTTAGCCCTATTGAGTCAAGTTTCTGTTCCCAAATGTTCTTCAGTGTGAGTCTATCCACTGGAGCCTAGTCAACCTATCTAGTGTCACACTCTCAAAAAACAAACCTCCAACTCTTGCTCAGTTAGGTAGATTGGAGCTGATTCCACACCTCTCCCCTTATATCCTCAGCAGTCCACTTCTGTGTAGTGTGCCTTCGCCATTTTCTCTGGGTGGCATTTGACATGATATATATATATATATATATATATATATATATATATATATATATATAATCCATCCTGTTACTTTCAAATTATTTCTATCTTGGAATCTTTATATTTTTGAAATCTCTGCTCTGTCCACCTTTAGCTTTTTATGTAGTGTGATATGGATTTATGTTTACTTTAGAATTATGTGTGGTATTTTGTTACTTTCTATATTATCTTGCTTATTTATTGCTGTGATTATTACATTCTTATTTTGTGTGCAATAGGCTTTATTTCCTTAATGCACCATTCTGTCTTTTATTATATTTTAAATTATTATAAAGTGATTGCTCTAGCAGTTACAATTAAAATCTTAACTGAAAACATCCTAGTTTAGATTAATCCAACTTAATTGTTTTACAAAGAGAAGTTTTAAATCTTCATGAAGTGCAGTTAATTGGTTCTTTATGGATTGTCCCTTCTGTGTTGTAGCTAAACACATTTCTTGACTAAGAGTTTTCTTCAGGGTTGTTTTCAGAGTTCTGTATTTTTGCCCATTGTGTTTAGGTCTGTGATATATTTTTAATTAATTTTTGAAATATGAAAGGCAGTTCCTAGATTCCTTTTTTTCCTGGCACATGGCTCATTGTTTCAATATTTATTTAAACCCCTATCATTTCTCCCACTGAGTTTCTGTCATTATTTAACTAAAAGCCAGTTGATTTTATTTGTGTGGGTGTACTTGTGAGGTTTCTATTCTGTTTTATTCCTTTATTTTTGTATTCTTTCCCCAATACTACCATGTTTTTATTGTATATTATGAAATAAAATTGAGTAGTATCAGTTATCAGACCAGCTTATTTCCATATTATGCTCACTATTCTAGATCTTTTGCCCTTTGTAAAATTTTAGAATCATTTTGTCAATATTTGCACAGTAATATTTTAGGGTTTTGATTGACTTCGAATTGACCTTGTAGATTACTATAGATCTGACACTACAGATTTCAGAACTCACATCTAAATAATATTTGATTTTTCTATCCCAAACCACAGGATATATTTCCATTTATTAGGGATCTTATTTTGGTTTTATCATATTCTTCATAAAGATCTTTTACATATTTTGATAGATTAATACCTGAATAAGAGTACTCTCCATTTATAGTAGCAATTGAGAACATTTTGTTTTATCATTTTTAAGATTTTAAATTCAATGGGTCACAAAACAAGACCAAAAGAGATGATTGGGAAAGGGACTTGTTGAGTGGTGTGTGTGTGTGTGGGGGGTAACAGAGGTGGGAGGGACATAAAGGAGGGTAGAGGTAACAATTTCAGGGTGTACTATATACACATACATATGTATACTATATACATGTATAATTTAATATATACATTATCAAAGAATAAATGTAGCCATAGTTGCATTTGAGATTTGCATTGAGCTTTATTGCATTGTCAGTTTTGTGCAGTTTTCTTGATGTTCATTAACTTTTTCTTTACAGTTTACTTTACTCATCGATAAATCCTGGGGGAGAAGGAAGTTGTCTCCATCCCGAAAGCATTTTTCCAAGGAAGCTGAATATTTTCATAATTGTGATAAACATCATATATGTGGAAACATTACATATTTATATATAGAAGCAGAAAATGAAAATTATATTTTTATACACACATAGAGACAGTTGATAGATAAAAACATACAGACATAGACAGTGTATTTAAACAATAGCTATCAGACACCCCAAATTTAAGTAAAAAAAGAGAATTATGGAAATCTAAAAATCTATTTTCCTTCAGATACCCATTATCTTCTCCTTTAATAAAATAACTATCTGTCCTTTATCATAATAATTTACTTGGTTTTCTTTATAGTTTTACCAGGTATATATGCATTACTAAATATTATAGTCTAGATTACCCATTTCTGAATTTTCTGAACATCTACGTATTCTTTTATTTCTTGATTTATTCATTCAGAATCACATTTGTCAGATTCAAATGTGTGGTCAATGTTCTTTGTTTTCACATCTGTGAATGTTTCTTTAAATTATTAATGTTGGGCTGGAGAGATGGCCTAGCGGTTAAGAGCACCGACTGCTCTTGTAGAGGACCCGGGTTTGATCCCTAGCACCCACATGGCAGCTGAGAACTGTCTTCAACTCCAGTTCCAGGGGAATCTGACACCCTCTTCTACCTCCGCATGCATTGCATGACACGGTGCACAAATCTGCATGCAGACAGTACATACATATACATAAAAAATAAATAAAATAAAAATATTAATGTTTATGCCTTCATTATCATTTGTTGTTTCTCCCTGTTTTATTGCTATGATCAATATATATATAAACTTCTATGTAGATTTTCTGTGAAAGTGGCTTTTAGCAGATGTGCATCTCCAGTTTTTCTGTATAATCCTGGGCCATTTTCCAAAGTTGTCACCACAATTACAAAAATGGTTACTCAGTTTGGATGGACCCAGAGTGTCATCAATATTTATAGTTATCAGACTTTCTCATTTTTCCAAATTGTTAGGTACATGGAGATATTTCAAAAATGATGAAAGCGAGGATATCCTGTGTTTGAGAAACAGAAAGGGCAGCCTTGCAAAAATTAGGTCTATAGGCCTGCTTTATCCTACGGCCCCTACCTGGGGAAAACTGATTGAATTCAACAACAGAACTCCTTGATATATAGTAAGCAGGTGTAACATTTCATGTTGAAATTGACCCCTAGTTTTCCTTGCTAACCATGTCACATCGTCGAACAGCTGAGAGGCTTATTCCTGTGTTACACAGTAATAAGAATTTTAAGAAAGTCTGATGGGAAGTCAAGGGTCGATGAACAGTATCTGGGTGGTATTTCTGTTACTTTGTAATAAATGCATGCACATGGGGTAAACTCAAAACTAATTAGCACCAAAAGGCAGAACTTAAAATGCAAACCCATCTATCCTAGTGCAGCTCTGCAGCCTGTCCACTCAGAACTCTTCCTGTAATTGCTTCTTTTACTTTTTGTAATCCTCAACAATTTGGTTGCTGTGATTTTTCAATTTTAATCAGTTAACAACAGGTTTTCCAAGGTGAGAAACTACCTTCTTATTCTCTTCTCCCATGTTCCTCTCTGACTATTCTTCACGATGCTTCTCCGTTCTTTTCTTGATGGGTTTTTCTATGTTTTATCTGTAAACAGTGGCTCATCCTTCTCTCTACCTCATTGTCATTCTTCATCCCCAACTCATCTCTCAGATATATTATTTTTAACACTGTTCAAGTTAATTGCATATTCTGGCCTTGGGCCTGTAATTACCTTCCATTCTGTCTATTGATTCAGTCTAGCATTTGTAAATCCGTTTAATGATTTTTATATTATATGTTGTATTTTTTAATTCAATTCACTAAGAATCAAATATTATGTCTGTAAATGTAATTAGGTGATGACATTAAATCTTTTCAAGTTGAAGAATAATGTAACGGGGGACAAGGTCGGGTGGGGTGTGTGTTCTCAGCCAGTGGCTGCCCAGAGTCAGGGAGAGTGAGGAGAGGGCGGAGAGAGCTCCAACAAGCATGCGCAGTCCTCTCTCTCTCTCTCTCTCTCTCTCTCTCTCTCTCTCTCTCTCTCTGCCTTTCCCATTCCACTCTCCTTACTTGATGCCTTGCAATGTCACTGAGCTCAAAGCCGCCCTGCTCAGCCATCATGTCCTGCTCTCTGCCTACCTTCTTGTCAGGCCAGCCCAAATCCGAGCTTCGCAACATTACCAAAATCTCTCTTACTTATATTCTAATGTTCCTTTTTCTAGTAAGAATTTACTTCCTTTTATCTGTCTGCACTAGAAACAATGGATTTGTGGTGATTAACAAAACTGCCTTACCATTGTGAAGTAAAAAGATTTTTGTTTTGGAATTTATATCACAGAAACTGTCTAAACATTTTCTTTGCTCTATTTTTCAATCCAACCATGGCTTAATTTTGGGGAACAATCAATTGCTACAACCTTACAAACAAGGCTGTTTGTGGAAAAGCTACAAACTATATGGCTCACTGACAAGCATATGCATTTAAACATTCAAATGTGACATTGACATCCATAGGGGCCGAGGCACAGCTTATTTTGAAAAATGATTCATAGAGTAAGATCTTTAGAAGATGTCCTAGCACTTGGGAGGCAGAGGCAGGCGGATCTTTGTGAGTTCAAGGCCAGCCTGGTCTACAGAGTGAGTTCCAGGACAGCTGGGACTACAGGGAGACCCTGTCTCGAAAAGACCCAAAAAAAAAAAAAAAAGTAACTTGTACCCCAGGAGAGCACAATTTTTTTTTTTTGTCTTATTGAGACAGGGTCTTCCTTTAGTCCCAGCTGGCCTGGAGCTTGCTAGGTAGACCAGGCTGGCCTTGAACTCACAGAGATCCACCTCCTCTGCTTCCAGAGTGCTGGGATTAAAGGCAGGTGCTACCATACCTGGTGAGAGCACAAATTTAACTTTCTCATTATCCTCTTTACACTGTTAGTTCTTCTCCTCCTGCCACTGGTTCCAAATACAAGCTTCAGTGTTGTTGCCTCTTCCTTTGCCCAATGCTCCCCAACACACTGGTTACCTCCCAGCAGGCCTTCTTGATTTTTGACAGAGAAATAATTTAGGAAGTGTCCACAGGGAACTGGCTGTCAGAAGACTTCCTACAAGTCAGTTCCTACTGTTTTTGTTTTATTTTGTTTTGCTTTTTAGGGCGTATTTAAATTTTATTTATTTTGCTGTCAAAATATAAAACTCTATCTCAAAGGGAAATAGAATGTCCAAATGCATATCAGCTATCTGAAACCTAAGTTTTAACACCTCCCATGTGCCATCTCTAAACTTACATTTTTTCTTTTTTATATATACTTTTATTGATGATTTGTGTATTTCATACATTATTTTTCAGTCCAATTTAGACACATTCCCCTCTCCGTGCCCCCACCCCACCCCCGTTCATGCCTTCTGCAATACATGTGTTGCATCTTTCTCTCAGTCTTTCCAAAGTTTTTCACTGCAGAAGTTTATTGTTTTGGGCAGAATTTAACTGTATCAGTCAGTTCTTAGACCCATTCTTTATGTTGTTGTTGTTCCCTCCCCTTTGTATTGCTCCAACATATGCCTATATAACCATCACATATGTATCAAAATTATGACCTCTGAGAATAAACTGTATGTTAATTCCAGAATATGTTTAAACATTCACATTTTCCCCTTTAATTTTATATTACTCTAAGATATGAATACATACCTTCCACCCATATACAGTAATTACAAAGTCTGAGAATAAGTGATAGGTCAATTCTAGACCCCATTAAGAGATTCACATTATAATAGCACAGTTGCTTTCAGGTGAAAAGAAATACAATAATAATGTTGTTCAGTTTGCCTTTCAACTGGGGATTTGGTGTTAACATCCACAAATGAGGGTAACCATTTTGGAAATTACATTTTTCCCCTTTAATTTTATATTACTCTGAAGTATGCATACATAACCTGCCCCAATATACCACAATTACAAAGTCTGAAAATAAGTGGTAGGTTAATTCTAGATCCTATCATATTACAATGGTACCATTTCATATATATATATATATGAAAGCAACTGTACCATTGTAATATGATTACATGTAATATGATATGTAATATTACACTGTGTACACTGTGTAATATGTCCAGACATATATATATATATGTATATATATATATGTATATATATATATGTCTGGACATATTACACAGTGTACACAGTGTATTCATATACTAAACATTATGTAATATAAAATGTACACATACAGTTATTACATACCACTTTAGTTTTTCAAGTCAACTCAGTTTGAAAGTCACTGATATGAGTTCCAGCTACCACACAGATTCACAGGGGGGATCTCTATACCAGACTTCAAACTATACTACAGGGCTATAGTCATAAAAACAGCCTGGTACTGGCACAAAAACAGACCTGTTGACCAATGGAACAAAACTGAATATCCAAATATGAGTACACACAATTTCAGCCATCTTATATTTGACAAGGGGGCCAAGAAGCCACAATGGAGAAAAGACAGCATCTTCAGCAAGTGGTGTTGGCAAAACTGGATCAGCACTTGTAGAAGAATGAAATTAAACCCCTACCTCTCACCCTGTACAAAAGTGAACTCCAGATGGATCAAAGACTTCAACGTGAAACCCCAAACTCTGAAGGTGATAGAAGAAAAAGTTGGCAGCAGACTACAAGACATAGGCATAGGAAAAGACTTCCTAAATCAGACAGCAGCTACGCAAGAATTAAGGTCGACAATTGACAAATGGGACCTCATTAAACTCAAAAGCTTCTGTACATCAAAAGAAACAATCAAGGAAATGAAGAGAAATCCCACAGAGTGGGAGGAAACCTTCACTGCAGATATATCTGACAAAGCATTGATTTCAGAATATATGAACTACTCAAAAAACAAAGGAAAAAGAAAACAAATGACCCACTCAATAGATGGAGCAAAGAACTGAACAGACTTCACAGGTGAGGAATTAGAGATGTCTGAGAAACACCTTAAGAAGTGTTCAACATCACTAATCATTAAGGAAATGCAAATCAAAACCACTTTAAGATATCATCTTACTCCAATAAGACTGTCTAGGATCTTTTGACTACTAAGTCAATCTTGAATGATAATCTGAGGCTTCAGTGGTTAAATTTAAGAGGAATTGCTTGCCAATTTTAGGTAGCAATTTAGTATGCCCAAAGCAGTAGTCTTTCTTGTTAAATTTTAAGAAAATGACATAGATAACAGCCTTGCCTATACAATTATTTATGTATCTGAATACAGGTAGTGGACCAGATTTCCTTTCAAGGCTAATTTCCAATTTTTAATCCAACAAAAATCTTCCTATGACCAGAAGTTCCACCAAGATCCACGTTTATTTTCTGCCATAGATAAGTAACCACTCAGCATTTCTTTCTCTGTTTGCTCTAAGAAACATTTCTAACCATCAGCCATTTAAGAGCCTAAGAATTGTAAATTTCCAGAGTTGTGTTATTAACAAATTTATTGAATTTTTATGTGTTTCATACATAACTTTTCACTCAGTCCTAATGGCCATTATACCTGCTTCTCCCTTGGTACCCTCCCACAGTGTCCCCTCTCCCCCTAGAGTTCACACCTTCTGTCATTTGTGCTGGAGTCCATTGTGAAAATTACCCTCCCTGCTCACTCCTCTCTGCTAGCTCATCCCCGAGCTCTAGTAAGCCTACTAGGAGTCTCTTTCCTAAAGAAGGCCAGGTCTTCCTCACCCAACCACCATCTGCTGCCAATATCTCCTCAACCAAGATTGGGGTCTGCTAACCATTTCTGCAGTTCTGTGCTGGATTTTGTTCAGCTCAGCTTGCATGGGTGTTGAGCATGCTGATACTAGTGTTGTAGGTTTGTATGAACAGGGTCCCAGGAGCTTGTAGGATTCATTTTCATTTGGTCTAGCATCACCTCTCTGGCTCTTACAATCATTCTGCCCCCTCTTCTACCATGTTCCCTGAGCCCTGGGTGAGTGGAGCTGAACATAGGCAGTCTGCCCATGGACCCACACTCTGTAGACTCCTAATCTTCATGGTTTGGCCATTCAGGCCCTTAATGAGAGTGAAGAGGTGCTTAGTGCCTTCTTAGGTCCTTGTTCTATGATGCTTGGGGCTTATGTGTAGAGGTTGTATTGTCGATGTGTCACTTAGGCATGAGCAATTCACAGACCATGTCTATGTGTGTCCAGTTGTGGGACTTTGTACTACTTCTCATCTGGTGTAAGAGAAGCTTCTTTTCTGAGTGGTGTCTGGGATATTTGTCTGTAAATATAAGGATACTTCTTTTGTAGTCAGTAAAATGTTACCTTAGCATAGGGATGTGTCAACCTTGGGGGAATTTCTAAGACCTATGACCTCTCCAGTTGTGTGCAACTGGCTATATTAACAATACTACACATAGGTTTCCTCCCACTGAGTGGGATTTAGATCCAATTAGTTAGCCATTGATTCTCCCCAAAATAGAAGTGCCACTGTTGCACTGATGTCCTATGCTGTGCATATGATGTGGATAGTTGGTTTTGAGGCTGATGTTGGACCATTGGTTGTTGTTCTCCCTTTGTGGCTTACATAGTGCTCTCCACAGCTATGAGAGCTAGCCTTCATGGGTGGTGGCTTCCAGGTCAGAGCCAGCTCTTAAAAAAACACACACACACACACAAAACCCACATAAAAAACTATGTACTCTCAGTTTTGCAGACACATGCCAGAATCAGGATGCAGGCTGGCTGAGTGCCTAGCAGAAGCATGTGGTTCATTTCCAAACTCATTTTGCATTGGTAGCATCTGGCCTCTTATGGTTCTATGTTTGAAGATGATCTCCTTTTCTTGCTATCTGTCTGCCAATTTCTGCTGTGGGCTTCCTGTGAGAGATGTTCTCTCAAAGTGGGCCCACAACTGCCTGTATTTCAGCCACAGAAAGGCTCTCTCCTATGTTCAATTCTATCCATTTTCTCTGCTACTA
Organism: Rhizomys pruinosus; assembly: GCA_009823505.1. NCBI lineage: Eukaryota > Metazoa > Chordata > Mammalia > Rodentia > Spalacidae > Rhizomys > Rhizomys pruinosus. Next base: position 1,021,821 of record VZQC01009175.1, on the reverse strand, counting down.
CTAGACAGAAAAAAATCTCTGAAGGGATTATGTGATTAGGTGAGGACCATACAGATAATCTTTCCCCTTTGGTTAATAAAGGCCAAGGGATTGTTAATCTTAATTTAATCTGCAGAAATCCCTTTGCCTTATAAGGTGAGTTATGCAAAGGAGATGTATCTCATGATGCTCAAGATTTTTACTCAGACTCAAGGAGAGAGCATACTCAGCGCAAAAACAATGGTAGTTAATGGAGAATTTTCCCTCCCACAAAAGACTGGGGGATCTATAGCTAGCAACATAAAATTCTGTAGCAACTTTCTTACATGTTCTATTTTCAAAACTGCTTTCATCTCTTTTCAACTACACTGTCCTGTATCATCCAAGTTTAACAGTAAATTCTATTGATTTCCCTTTCAAACTATTGAATTTATAGATAAATATCTCATTTGCGATTGGCACAAGAGTCTGTTTCCTATTCTTCTACAACCTTAGTGTCTTCTGCCTCCTAAAGTGAATTCTTCCTGGAAAGCAGTAATTTTGAGTGATATTACTACTTAAAAAACAATTAATAGGACTTCTGAACTATTGAATCAGTCTTCTTTGGAAGTTTTAAAGCCATCCTTTATATGGTCTCAACTCATAAAATAACCAATCTTATTTTGCATTTCTCTAGTCTACTGTATCTAGGTAGAGTTATTTTGATGTGATAATCACAATTCCTATCAATTTGATCCCTCTGTCTAGCATCACCATTAGCTTTGTGAAGCTTCCTTATCCTTCCAGCTATGGGATAATTCTAGTCGTATCCTTGAGCCCTTATTCTTAGTCAAGTGAGTCCTGTTCTTTCTCCTCTCATCCTAACAGCACCCTAGATCCCTCTTTTAGTTTTTCTTTTTAAGTGAAGTTAATAATAGACAAAAGATTCCCCTTGGTATGTTTAGTTAAAATTTTCTTTTTTGTTTTTTGGTCTTTTTGAGACAGAGTCTCCCTGTAGTTCCAGCTGTCCTGGAACTCATTATGTAGACCAGGCTGGCCTTGAACTCACAGAGATCCATCTGCCTCTGCCTCCTGAGTGCTGGAATTAAAGGCATATGCTACCATGCCTGCCACTAGTTTAAATTTTCTGCTTCCCATTTTAGAAGTGTATGTTTACATTGTCATAACTATCATTTTATTTTCATTAAATATTACTAGCATTATCTGTCATTAATACCTACAGCCCAATATGTATTTCTACTTTTATTTTCTGAACTTGTGATGTTCTGTACCTGTGGTAAAGATGTTTAACAATTTCTGTTGACTTAATGGACTGTGTAGTATTCTGATATTGGTAATACACTAAGAAGGAGCTGTGGCCTTGAGTTTACTAAAGGACACAAGGAAGTAACTTGCTTATCTGTCCCATCTCATCTAATTAGGTTTGGTGGCAGGGTCTTGTGCACCCCAGATTGGCTTCAAATTTGCTATGTAGTTTAAATCAACCATGAACTCCTTATCATCTTTTTCCCACCTCCTGATTGCTCAGATGACAGATATGCACTAATGTGTATGATTTATGCAGTGTTAGGCAAACACTATATCCACTGAGCCACATCTGCAGACCCGTATACCTTAATATCTATTGTGCAGGCATTGTCCTTTACTCTGTAAGCATTGGGCATAGTATCATGAGTTACAGAAGCTCCTGAGCCTGGCAAAGAGTAAGGGTGGAGAATTTTGTGAATTATTTAATTTATTCATCCAGCTACTTTATACATACTAGTAATGGTAACTGGCAATCAGTAGAATAACTATTATTCTCAGGTTTTTTTAGTCCAGAAGATATTACTTTTTTGTCATTTTGAGACAGGGTCTCCCTATAGCCTCAGCTGTCCAGGAACTCACTATGTAGATGAGGCTGGCCTTGAAGTCACAGAGATCCACCAGCCTCTGCCTCCTGAGTGCTTGGATTAAAGATGTGCACCGCCATGCCCAACCAGAAAAATATTATTTTTAATAGATGTCTTAGTCCATATTTAAAACTGTGAAATACAGCTGGTTAGAGTTGTGGTCTTTGTGAGATGGAGGCCAGCCTGGTCTACAAAGTGAGCTCCAGAGAGTTCTGTGGCTACAAAGAAACCTTTTCACAAACAACACAACAACAGTACAATAGAACATTAGCAACAACAAAAGCCTGTGAAATACAAAGAAGTACAATGGTTCCTTCTGAACAAGACAACTCTACACCCAAAAGTAACTTTTAATTCTCTCTTGTTAAACAACTAATATGCTTAGATACAGGAATTCAAGCCACTGAATGAAATAAAGTTAGGTTATTTTCCTGCTCACCCCTATGCCAGGCTGCTGATGACTAGGGTCTCAACAGTTGTGATGGCTCAGTCCTGCAGAACTCCAGCATACATCATTTGCACAGAAGATGACAGAGTACTATTCACATCAACCACACTCCGTGTGGCCATATGCTGCAAAGGAGAGGTGGCTTCAACCATCTCTTTTAAGGCTTTCCATGAATGAGGGTTTCTGAGTTCTTTCTTCATGTCAGCCCGTTCAGTGCTTTGTGAGCCCCTGCTGTTTGGGGTGCTTCTCTTGATGCACTGATAGATAGAAAGATAAATAACACATAAATGTATAGTTTAATAGACAACATTAGAACCTGATAATTTCTTGTACAGCTCCGAATCCCAATAGAGTCACAAACAAGCTGAGTTGATTGCATTTCCTTTTTCATGGATTCTCTCTCTCTCTCTCTTTTTTTTTTTAAGGATTCTCTCTTAATGAATGTGTTCAGAGTGGCCAGGACTGGCAGTAGCATTTACTTAATGAGAGCCATATGGAGAAGCTGCGCTGTTTCATGAGGTCACTTGGCAAATGTTACCTTTGCGCTCCTCCCGTGTTCCTGAGCTCAAAAGTAGGCGCCCAGAGGTTGCTCTTTCTAAGGTGCAGTCTTGGCTTCATCACATGGGCTGTGGGATGAGCAGGTTCACCTATTTCAGATGAACTGGTTTGAGCAAGCAAATGGGGATTGGTTTTCTTACAGAATTGAAGTGGCAACACCGATAATTAAAAGAACAAATGAAGAGTGTTGGCATTCTCTCCTAGCCATCTGTGGCTCTGGTGCACAGGAACTTCGTGTTCAAAGGAGAACCATATATTTGATCCAGCTCTTGGTTTCATAGTAAAAAAGTGAAGGAAATTATTCTGTGTAGGCTGACTTATTTTATTTTATTTATTTTTTTCTTTTTCTATTTTGGGTGATTTCATAATTTGAATTTTATTTTTTTTATAAAAAGCATGCCTAGAATTTATTATATTAAATAATTTTAAATTTCTTTGTCATGTCACATTTTATTTTATGTACTTAGCACTTTGAAATAAGAAAGTTTGTACATTATTTTAGTGGTAGCCTTGACGCTTTCATTTTAAATAGGATCTGCAGATTTTTATTTCTCAGTGAAAAACTCTGGAATACAATCTGACTTATTTGGATTGAATCCCAACATGTAACATGAAAGGAGTAAGGAGTAAGGGCATTTTTACCTTTTAAGGAATGTTAGAATCAGAAATTGACATGATATTTATGCCTGGATTCAATTCTAAAACATGAATAATAGTTAATATATAAAAAGCCATTAAAGTGTATTTATTATATTGGATTACATGAAATTGTTATTTTCACTGGGATGAGAAGTGGTCAAATATTAGCAGCTTTGTTTAATTCTATTTACATAAGTGAGGTGATTCTGCACAACCCCGTTACCTGGTGTAATCAAAATGAAATCCCATGATAACTAACCATATATGAGTGAGCTCTTTGTGGGTTTTTATTTTTATTTTTTTTTTAATTTTTTATGGGTATGAGTGTACTGTCTGCATGTAGGTTGGTGCACCCGCATCGTGCAGTGCTGTGGAGGTTAGAAGAGGGTGTCGGATTCCCCTGGAATGGGAGTTAAAGATGGTTCTTAACCGCCATGTATGTGCTGGGAATCAAACCCGGGTCCTCTGCAAGAGCAGTCAGTGCTCTTAACCACTGAGCCACCTCTCCAGCCCCATCTTTCTGGGTTTTTAAAACCTAAAGCCAACTCTTATGTTTCTCATAACTTACCAATTTCAGGCTGTTTTACTACCTCAGTAAATTTATGTAAACATGGTCGGGAGTGAAATTGAATGATATCGACAAGCTTTGATATTTAATATTTTCTTACTTAAAATTCAGAAGTTATGAAGAAAGAGGTATTATAAATTACACAATGTTTGGGGGAAGGTCTGGACTTACATGTGGTACCCGTCTCTACTAACCACATATAATAGGTATTTGCATAGGCTAGAAGAAGAATATATTGCCTGTAAGCAAGAACAGCTTCAATTGCTGAGCATCTCTGTAGACATTTGGCAGAGTAGAGAAAGTGGTGCATAACTGGATAAGTCCTTAGTGCTGGGAGGTAAGAATTCTCTTTTCTTTTTTAAATATTTATTTTTATGCCTGGTGTGGTGGTGCACACCTTTAATCCTAGCCCTCAGGAGGCAGAGGCAGGCGGGTCTTTATAAGTTCAAGGCCAGCCTGGTCTACAGAGGGAGTTCCAGGACAGCTGGGGCTACAGGGAGACCCTGCCTCAAAAAGACAAAAAGATATTTATTTTTATATGTACATGTGAGTGTCTGCATATATGTATGTGCACCACATAGTGAACTGCCCAGGGAGGCAGAAAGAGGGCTTCAGATACCTTGGAACTGGAGTGACAGTTGGTTGTGAGCCACCTGACATGGGCTCTGGGACCTGAACCTGGGTCCTCTGCAAGAGCAGTAAGTGCTCTTAACTATTTCGCCATCTCTCCAGTCCCTAAATCTGAATTCTTATTAAATGTCACTGGCAAATTGCATGACACTAGAAGTGCTGTAACCTCTTTGAAGCATCTTCTTTAACATCACCAACAACAGAAACACCTGTGTATCTACTGTTCTTTGGCATCATCCCATGGCTCCACAAGATATGGGACCCTTGGATGAGGAAATCTCTAGTAACACTTGACTCCACATTCTAATTCCTATTAATACAAGTGGTACTAGAACATTCTAGGAAAAGAATAAAAACAAACTAAACTGGAAACCAGAAAAAGTTAAGAGACTAACCACTCAAGCTGCTAGTTATGGACGATGCCTTTCCATTTGAGGGGTAGCCAGAAACCAAGAGAAAGGAATTAATGAGCCAGAGTGTCATGCTGGCAGTGGCTGCAGTCTGAAAGGAAAAGAATTCAGATAAGTGTTTAATTGGATGCTCCTTAAAATGAGAAACTGGAGCTTCTCAAAGCTCATGGTCCAGAGTAAACAGCTTTCATTTTAATCGTATTGATTAAATCAAACCCCAAGGATACTGCACTGATGGCAGGCATCCATGAGGTTCCATGTTCAACGTCACAAGGCTGTGGCTTTAACTGTTTCTTATCAGTAGCTGCAAAACTCTTGGGTTTTAATATTCAGTGTTAAATTTTAAAAATAATTTCCCAGTATTATACCTAGAATGAAAATGAAAAGAAAGTGACTTCTAACCACAACTATGGTAGAGGAGAGTAATATCCAAATGCTTCCAGTGAGAGCCAGTACCTTGAAAATGTTATGACATAGTATCCTGAGTCTGTCTGGACTTGAGTCTTCTACTGTCACTTCTATTTATTCTATATAGCCTATAAAGCTTTTGCTATGGCTAGGATGCATTCGTTTACTTCATCTTTCTGCAAATCGGTTTTACGTCTGTAAATTGGAGGGGATGATAACAGGATTTGTATACATAGATTAGGCAGTATTTGTGTGAAGGAATGGACCCCCAGTGGGACATTCTATAACTGCTACATGGATGTAGAGAACATGTAGTATTATTTACAGTTCCCTCACTGCAGCTTCACACATAAGTGATTTTTTTTTTCTTTTAACCTTCTTGAGTCATGTCTCTTTTGAAAACTGGTGGTTTAGACTGAATTATCAGTGTGGCAAAATCTGCTTTACAAAATAGCACTCAGAAAAATTGAGTACATTTGCATCTGTAGATACATATCAACTTTAAGCACTTTATTCTTAGTGATGTATGTATACACACATACACACACACACACACATATATATATATATTATATATATAATCATTTTCAGCATGACTTTGGAGATGGTATGACTAATTAATGTGTTTTGTTTTTCATTTTCTTTCTGCCATCCTCTTGAGACTTATTTTTAGGTCTCTTTCTTTGAGCTGTATGCATGCATATTTAATGATTGCCATTTTTATTCCTTTTGTACTATTAAAAATTAAATATCGGGCAGAATACCTCTTTTAATTTCCCTTTGGGGTAATAAAATATTACCGATAACTACTTCTTCATCTCTGTAGCATATCCCTTGTCAAAACGGAAGTACACAATAAAGCCAACCACCCCCCACTTACAAAGAGCTTTTAGGAGTATTGGATGTTGGATAAATGAAATTCAGCAAATAAACTAAGCATGAACTGCTGATTGGGATCAGGAAGCTGTCACACAAAAAGTATTATGATAAACTCTAAGTGCCAGTGTCCTTACTAAATTATAACATGGCCAAATGACTAATTTTCAGGACTTCATTCCTGCTAAGATCATTTTTTTTAAATCATTCATTTATTGCCATTATGAATACGTGAAGGTCAGAGGACAACTTTGTTGTGTCTCTTCTCTTCTTCCGTCTTCCGTGGGACGTGATTCCTGGGAATCAACTCAGATTGCCAGGCCCATGTGGCAAGCACTTTTACCAGCTAACCATTCTCTCTGGATCCTTAGTAAAAGGAGCATGAGTTAAGAATAACTCCTTTGTTTCTTTCATGCTGGCTGGAGCTGTCGTGAAAAAAAACAGCCAGAACTGACTAGAGACCAAGACAACAGCTCCAGAGAAAGTAGACTGTTTTGCTTCTCATCCACCTGTGCCCCTTTTCTAAGCCTAGGGAACAATCTGTGGAAGAGGGGGCACGGTAGAATGTAAGGGCTGAGATTGGGGTGAATGGCGAAAGTACAACAATATAGACTGGACACTCATTTGATCAACTTGATTGAACATACAAGCCCCGCCTGCTGGATGGTGGGACCCATGAGCTGTGTGGGTTTGGGCACAACTGCTCACAAATTGGTTTTACATGAAGGATGCTTGTACTCACAAATTATCACTTATTGTTAAAAAAATGAAAACAAAAGAAAACAAAACAAAAAAACCCAGAAAGATGCAGAAAAGTTACGGCAGAATGCATGATCTGGGATGGGTAGGGGTGGGGTGGGGGGAAGGGAAGGGGATATATGCCTGAACTGAATTGGAAAATGATGTATGAAATACACAAAGCATCAATAAAAAAAAAATAAATAAATAAAATGAAAGTTGACTGGGTCATAAAAGTACTAACAAAATCAATGAATAATTTTATTATTGATAAATTTATATTTGAATAAGTTAGTAGGAGGTAAACACTACCTGGATAAGTTGGTCTTTAGGTCGTGGAAGGGCATATCTTGTCCTCAACCTCTTTTATAACAGCTTTCTTCTGTCATGTTCTTCCACGATGGTGATCTACCTCACCACAAGTCCAGAAGTGATGAGCAATTTGTGATCTAGAGTGAAACTCTAAATCCACAGAGAAGAATAAATCTTTCCTCTTAAAAAAAAAGAATAACTCCTTTGTTTCAGGTTTAATAAAGTATAATTGACAATGAAAGTTGTATACATTAAAGGCATATAATGTGGTCTGTTATACATGTTCATTATGAAATCATTATTGTGATAAAATGAACATTAAAAACAGTTAAGTACTTGTGTATACATGCTCATGTGTCTATGCTAGGGAGTGCTTTTAATATCTACTCTCTCAGAGAACTCCAGTTAAACAGTACAGTATTAATTATAGTCGTTTTGCCCTTGAATATAATGCAAGCTATGATCATTCATTGTTTAATTCTGTTGAGGTGCATCCCTTATACAATAACGTACCACAGGGTGACATTTCTGTCAATAACACTCTGTCATTGCCTCACATACAATGGTAGATACCATATATTCTAGGTCTGTAGTAAGCTGTATCAGTAAAGTATAGTATAAAGGCATTCTGTGATGTTCATACAAAGATGGATTTCATAGAATCTGCCCCCATGGCTAAGTAATAATGTGACTATAAAGTAAAAAATTTGTAATATGAAAGGATGTTGAATTTTTTCAAAAGATTTTCCCACAGCTACTGAAGGGATTGTAATTTTAATCCTTAATTATTTCAGTGTATTGTATTATTATTGATTGCTCCATGTTGAACTCTTCTTGATCCCACGGACAAATTCCACTTATCATATGTGCTGCTGATTGGTTAGAATTGTGCTCAGAGCATTTGTACTTGCATTTATTAGAAATATTTTCTTTAGCATTCATTTTTGTCTAACCTTGACACCAAGGTCATGCGTTTTACAGTGCTAGTCTTGTACAATGAGCTTGGAACCATTTCCTGTTCCTGAATTTTTTCAGAGACTGAGAAGGAATGATTTCAATTCCTCTTATGGACTTGGTGTTATTCACTTGTGAAGCCGTTGGGTCCTGAGCGCTGCCATACCTGGTCGTATAGTATGGCTGATTCAGCCATTGAGCTGTTCTTGTTCTATGTGGATTCTCTGTTCTTCATGACTCACTGTGGTGGCTGTGGAACTGTAGGAACACAGCTGTTTCTTCCAGGTCATCCACTTCCTTGACTTGTCCTTGTGTATAATATTCTCTGGCCACCCGTGGCATTTCTGTGGTGTCAGTTATAATGTCTACTTTTTCATTCATAATTTTATTTTTGAATAATTTTCATAGCTAAAGGTTTGCCACTTTTATTTGTTCTTCACTTAGTTGATATTTTATATTATTTCCATTGTTTACATACTTCTTCTTTTATTTACTTCTCCAATCTCCATCACTAAACTTAGATTCACTCTTTCTTTCTATAGTTCCTAGAGGTATAAAGCTAAGTCGTGTAGTCGAAGTCTCTCTTTCGTTTTCATAAGGACTTATCTCTTAGCGCTTTCCCTTCATCCCATACATTGTTTTCATTTCTCTCGAGATATTTTTCTTTTTTTTTTAATTAAATTAGTTTTTATTGATGCTTTGTGCATTTCATACATTTTTTCCAATTCAGTTCAGGCTTATTTCCCTTTCCCTTCCCCCCCACCCCCACCCCATCCCAGATCATGCATTCTGCCATAACTGTCCTGCATCTTTCTCTCAGTTTTTTTTTTTTCATTTTTAGCTATAAGTGATAATCCATGAGTACAAGCATCCTTCATGCAAAACCTATCTGCAGGCTGTTGTGCCCAAACACCTACAGCCCCACCATCCAGTGGGGGGTGACAGGTTGTTTGTTCAATCAAGTTGATCAAATGAGTGTCCAGACTACATTGCTGTAGTTTCACCATTCACCCCAATCGCAGCCCTTACATTCTACCACGCCCCCTCTTCCGCAGGTTGTTCCCTAGGCTTAGAAAAGGGGCACAGGTGGATGAGAGGTAAAACAGTCCACTCTCTCTGGAGCTGTTGACTTGGACTCTGGTCAATTCTGGCTGTTTCCTTTCATGGGCTGACAGTTTGTCCAGGAATAACCTTTCGATCCTACTAATGAAGAACAAGCAATTAGATATATAGGTATTTAAGCAGCACTAATAGTTATGGTAGGTTACTTTAGCATAGACACATGTTTGGATATGTTAATCCATGAATTACAATTTTCCCCCCTGTTAAATATGACAGGGTCTTACTGTGGCTTATAACATCTCCTAACCTGTAGAGGATGTAAGCTTGTGGCATCAGCCATGGGTTATTTCTCCAAGGGGAGAGCCAATAGCCAATTAGATTTGGGATATACAGGCACATGGCTGCCTCTGCTGCACAGTATTTCCAGGCAGGTGAGGTGTAGCTGGTGCTGACGGTGGAGTCTTGCTTGACTCAGGGAGACCCATATTTGCTTTATTGGTTTAGTGGCCTTTGGTAACACTCTCTGGCATTCCAGAGGCCATCTGTACACTTGCATGTGTGGTCTCAATACATCCCTCCCATGTTAACGTCAGGTCTTCGGCAGCAGGGTCTTATTGCCTCTCCTCCTGTAGGTATCCCAACTTAGAGGCAAGGAGCCCTTACCTTTTGTGGGGCCTTGGATCCCCTGGCCAACATCCACCTGGTAGAACAATCCATTGCTGATGTCAGAGCTCCTGTATTAATATATTTTGCCTGAGTGCATAGCCCTAGGACTTTAGTATTATATTTGGTTCTGAACAGAGAGTAATCCCTTCCACAGTTCCCATGTCTAGTAGTCAATTAAAGAAAGCAGTTTTACCGGTTTTATAAGAGATTACCTCTACAATAGTTGTCTCCAATTTACAGTTGGGGAGCGACCTCATCATTGTCATATTTCTCCTTGTTCTATGGGTGGGAAGGCAAGGAAGTCTCTCATATCAGAACCTTTGTGGCACCTAGAAGGTAAGTTTCATTAGGACTCATTATAACTAGTTGTTACATGTAGGATCCACAGAGGGGTTCGATGTTTATGGCAATCTGAGGCTTTTCTTCCTTTGAATGTTCAGACGGGTCAGCCTTTCCGTTGCCACTTTTTGGTACATCCTACTCAATGCAAACCTGTATCTTTTCTTTCTCAGCCGTTAAGTTGGTGACGTTTTGTCCTGTTGGAACAAACAAATCTTTTCCCATAGTTAGTTTTAAGATTTGAATTGCAAGGGTTTGATGAAAAGGTTTCATGTCTTTCTGTATCCCCCCCCCCTTTTTTTAGCGTATGAGTCTCCAGAAGACAGTTGTATTATACATGACTATAGGGTGGAGTCAAGGCACAGATTTCATCAAATTCACCCATGTTGTTTTGGGTGACTATATATGATTAACTTGGGAAGCAAACTTAATTTTTACGTTAAATCATCTTAAAGAGAATGCTACAAGGTGATACTGTACAACAGAGAAATTATAGAGAACATTTGTATGTGTCAATCCCAAAGTTCTTGCTCTACAGATTTTATGTAAAGCAAATGTGGGCAACAGCGAATTATATCTCCATTTAATTCAGATGCATTACCATTTTTATCAGATTCTGTAAACCAATGTTGTTTAATATACACATATTTACTTTTACTTTTACTAAGTCCTAAAACACCATGTGTCCTGTAGACAGTGTCTAGGCGAAACTGGGTACTTGCTGAGCTCACGTCAATTAAATATGCCTTAATTGAATATACACCCGTGTCCCTCTCCCACCCATCCCCCCTTCCCAATTCACCATTTCAGTCCATTTTCTGATGCAGTCTTTCTGTTGTTGTTCTTTTACTATGCATCCCTCTCCATGAGAAATATTTATATCTGGGTTGTTGGTACTAGCATCCACATATGAGGGACACCATTTGTCGTTTGTTTTTCTGGGACTGTGTTACTTCACTTAACATAATTTTTCATTTCATTTTTGAATTCCTCTTTGACACATTGGTTTCCTGGAGCATGTTGTTTAATTTCTACGTTTATGAATTTCCCAAATTTCCCCGTTAGGGATTTCTAGCTTTAGACTATTGTATTCAGAAAGACAGTTGCAGTGATATTGCCTAAAGAACTACCCCTTTGGCAATTGTAATAGCTAAACAAGGTATTTAACTGTCAGTAGATGCTTATTCAAAATTCTCTAAATTTGATAGCAAAAGTACCTCTAAATGAATACTTACCTTTATAATATAATTTTATATTAGAGTATGTATATCAGTTTATATTACAGCATTGATCCTTATGCAAGCAACTATCTCCATAAAAGCATGTTCTGTATTGGAAAATGCAATGATGATTTAAAAACACTCTGTATGTCTGACTCTGACTCTGTAGGTCACTGTCTCTGACCAGCAGAAGAGAGGTCAGACACATAGACTGGCAGTTATACAGAGGCAGATGACAGGTTCTCTGGAGGAAAACAGGAAGACAAAGAAGAGAGAGCTTGTGGTATTGGGATCTTCAAATACCACCGTGTATATCTATAGCGGTGCATGATGGAGTGCCTGCATCTGTGACAAAAAAATATCATGATTATCAAAAGAAGCTTTGTAGAATAGACTACGCTTTATTTCTCATGGAAGTTGTTATAGTAATTACTGATCAAAAATGGATAATTTTATTCCAATTTACTTAAAAGTTTCTTGGGCTCAAATAAACAAAATTAGCCTGTTCTAATGAAAAATTTGTTCAAGTTGTCACTCTTTTATGTTGTATTATATAATATTCATATTTATGTTGAATTTCTATTGCAATAGTTACTTAGGATTGTTCTTGAATTCACTTAACCCATATGAACGTCTATGAGCAAAGGTATTCTAAACGGTAGCAGCACAAGACCTGAAAATGCTACTTAATAAGTCATTACTTGAATTCTTTTAAAATATAATGTATCTCTTCTATTTGTGAGGAGAAAACTTCTAGGGAGTATTTCACTATCTACATTGTATCAAAATATAACTTGCTTATTTCTATAGACATTTCAATTTCAGTATAATATTCTTTGAGTTTCATCTAGTTATGATTAATGAAACGTCTAAGGATTCTATAAAGATTTATGAAAAAGAGCAAATCTTGGGCTCCTGCTTTGGTATAACAAGAAATAGGGCACCATGGAACATGGCCATTGGGCAGCAGGCCTTCCACAGATGTAACGAACTTATCCGCTGTCACTTAAAAGCAGCTCCTCTCGTGAGCTCCATGGCTCAGGGTGGCTATGAAAGTGGTCCAAATTTCCACTCCTGTAGGAAGGCACTGGAACCAGGGGCTGCTTCCCCCTCCCCAGATACCGTATACATTGATACCTTTAGTGCATGGTCCCCCGAGGAACAATGTGAATGTAATGGGAGCTCCAATCCAGTGTTCTCTTCTGGATACTCACTCTACCGACCAAGGTCACTCATGTTACATTTGTTAATATTTGTTCCATAATCATTATCTTAAAGGTCTTTAAGGAACATCTTGGAAGAGTTGCTTTTCAAAGAGAGCATTTAATTTATGTCTTCTCTTCATCTTTGGGGGAATAAGTTTTGGGGTGAATGTTCATAGATTAGTTCAGCAGAGCAGGAAGCCCTCATGAGCATCCGTGTCTTTGTGTGTGATGTGATAAGCCCCTTGTTCCTTACAGGACTGTTCTTTTGACCCTGACTTCTGTGGTCGTACTTGTTATTACAACCGACTGGATCAGCTGGGACAAACTGAATCGTGGATTTTTGCCCAGTGATGAGGTCTCCAGAGCATTCCTTGCATCTTTCATCTTGGTCTTTGACCTCCTTATTATGATGCAGGTAAGTGACTCTGTATTTCCTTCTTCCCTCCGAAGTTGGTCTATGCTTTGTCCTCAGTGTCACAATAGGATGCAATAGGAGAGAGCTCTGCATGTAGAGAAGTGCATCGTCCACAGTTGTGATTCATGGGCCGTTCTCTAATCATTTTATCAGCAATTTTACTGGGAGGAAAAAGACAACTGGGCTTCTGCGAGAGGAGTATCAAAAAGCCATTTTATAAACACTATAAGGTGGGCACTAGAAATTTTGCAGCCTTGTGGAATTTTCTGCCAAGGCTTGAGGTGGGGTGGGGGTGGGGAAAAAGATCAAAACAAACAGAAATAGAAAAAAAAAAAACCTGTCATTTAGTGAATGGAATGCCACGATGAGAAGGATAGAAAACCAGTTAAGCAGAGAAAAGCAAGTGTCAGAGCAACTCAGGGCTTTATACCAGTTGGAATGCAGTGATGGAGAAGTGCTTTTCTGGTTATTGAGATGATCACTTTCAGTATCCACCAGAGGACATTCCATTCCATGCAAACAGTATTTCTGCCCTGTTTAGCAGTAGATATTTTTGTTCAATAGCATCATGCTAATGAGTGTTCCTGGTGATATTTGCTGGTGAAAGTGTTTGGGGTGTAGGGATATTCTTTACGGTAGGCAGAAAGAGACATTTGCAATTTCTTGGTACTTTATCTTACTCATTGAATATCTATCCATTTGCTAGACATTTTTCTTATTGCTTTCATAAGGCAATTTTGGTTTTCTCCCTCCTGAAGAACTATAAGTCACCACAGCAATGGTTACTGTTGCCAAAGGGAAAGGAGACTTCATTGTGTTCTGAATTTATGTGAGATTTTGCAAGATAGCAGATGGCTTTTCTTATTTCTGGAGGCAAAGCCAGGCCTTTATGAAATCTGTGTCATTGCAAACCAGAACAATAGTTTTTGTTTTGCTTTGCTTTGTTACATATCCCGAGCTTTAGCTTCAACATGACTGGTTCTAATGGGCAGTATTTTAAAATACATTATAGTTTAAAACTATTTGATGTTATAAAATTGAAAAAAAAATGTCTCTTCTAGAAACAGATGCATTTCCCTTTCATTTTCTGTAACAAAGTGGAGAGAGTGTTGGACATGGGTCAGACCGTATTGGTCAGCCACAGATCCACCTTTCATTAGCTGAAGGATCTCTGGAGAGCTCCAATTTGAGTTTGTAGCAATTATACAATAATATATCGTGCACTATGTGTATCAAATCCATTTTTAACTTCTTTAGTCTCCTAATATTATTTCTAATGTTAAATGATCAGTGTGTTTAAATGGTCCCCTGGTACTTCCCTGAACCTATCTAAAAGTCAAGGTTACTAGTACGCAAATAGACTATTATTCCTTTAACTTGCTCAAATTCATGTACTTGAAAACACACCTTCATTGGCTAAGCTTTCCCATCTCTTCATTCTTTACTACTTATGCAAATTTTAAGTATTCTTCCAAATACACTCATTAAAGCCAAGGACTTCAAGTGGAAAATATAATATTAGAATTTATACAAATTATAGATTCATTTTAAAAACACTTAATAAAGAGAGATTGAAGGAAGGAAAGATAGCGAGGATTTACACTCTCAGATTCAGCAGGCTTAGAAAGGGAAAGACATTTAGGATGTTTTGAGGGCATAAAAATGTAAAGACTCAGTAAAGTGCTGAAATATTCAGAGTAGCCAGAGACCAATTGACAAGATGAAGGGTTAGTGATTGGGGATACCTGAGGTGCAACCTTTTTGGCTACAAGCGCTGCCATACTTGCCAGCGCAGCTTAATCAGGGGGTGGGAGAGTTCTATGTTACAGGGACATCCTGAACATTTCAGGTCGAGGAATGCAGCTGTCTCCAGGGTGACTTGAAAGTGGAGACTAAAGTGTACCAGGAAAGCCACATCTAGCCTTTATTCTCCACCGCTCATCTTTGGGCACCTCTGCTTTCTCTTTTTCTCCTACTGCAAAGCAGCTTTTTCAGTTCTTTCAGTTCCTAAAGAAGAAAAGAGCCATTGCTATACTTTGGAGAGTGACCACTATCTGACTGTCATGCCCCATCCCGATTCCCCATTCCCTGGGAAGGGATTGTCCTGGACCAATCCCTGAATTGACTGCGGTAGTGTAGGAAACTGAGGGAACAGAGATAGGGGTGCAGTGTCAAAGAAAAGGGGAAGCAGTTGGGTTTTCAAACTCAGATTGGTGTGTGTTTACTAGAAGGAGTTGAGAGGGAGGCGCACAGGCGGAAGCATTAGACCTTGCGTCTGTTCTCCAGCTCCTGGTCAGCCAGGGCTCCTGGTCAGCCAGCCAGGCCACCGATTCATCTGTGCTGTGTGGTGACTCAGTCCTTCCTTCTCATCCCTGGGCCACCGTCCCAGAGAAGACTCTCTTCTATACCATTAAAACAGTCCAAGGAACCTTTTGGCTCATCTTCCTTCCACCATATGTTCTGTGCAGCCTGCCCTCAATCTCCGAATTAGAAATGGCCTGCTGTGCATTTTATTGTCAGCCACGAACATTTTTAGTGTTCTCTCAGATAAATTCCTGATCCAGGACTCTGCTCTCACGACCCTGCACCACGTGGTGCTGGTTGTTTCCTCCTGGGGTTTCCCAGCTCCAGCTCCGCTCAGGACTGAAGGTGGCTGCTTCGTCCCTCCCCTGTAGCAGGCGTATTCGCCCGGTGGCCAGGAGTCTCTTCTGTTAGCCAGATTGTGTCTCTCCTCTATTGAGATTTGAGATGATTATAGTTCCCCTCCAGAAGTCATGTGATCACTTCCCCTCTGGCAATTCTAAACCTCCTTCCACCTGTACTTCAGATCAGTAGTGTCCCCTTTTCCTAACTACCTTAGTGTCGCAGAGCCTTCAGAGCACAGGAGTGGCCCAGTCATAACCACAAGAAGGGGATGCACTTGTGAAAGTTCAGTACTGAGTCTCATGGCAGCTGCATTCCTGTCTAAGGGCATTGTGTAGAAGTTCTGAAACCAGTATTTATAGGAAGGGAATTAATTTCAGGAAATAGCCTCAGAACGCACGTGCATTCAAGGCGTTAGAAAATACAACACCGAAGGTCTAACAGGTCCATAACTAACTGAACTCTGTTCCATGTCATATGTTTCAGATGAAAGAAAAATGAAAAAGAAGTAAAATCACTGAAAACAATTAAAAGTTCTGTTCTTCTTAGCATATTCAAATGACCTTAAAAACAATCTACACTAGGCTTTTTTTTGATAATAGGAAATTTCAGTTTATACTATAGAAAACTATTTGTGTATCGTTTTAGTAAAATATAGAATATACCATTGGGTTTTTCTCCTGCTGCCTGGGATTAAATCCAGGGCCTATTCCATAATAAGCACATGTTCTACCTCTGAGCTAGTACCCAGTGCCCCAAACTCCATTATATTTCTATAAAGATTTTATTTTTAGAAAACATGCATAGCAGGTAGGTATCTTTTAGAGAAAGTATAATTATTTTATGTATATTCATGAAATAGGAGTTTTTGCATTTATTGTTAAAACTATTGTATCACAATTTTCTTTGATTTTTATTAAATTCATCATAAATAAGACATAAACAGATTGCAGGGAAGGGATGGATACAGGACGTGTAGGATCAGGGTGCTAGAGACAAGTAAATTTTTAAAGAAAATACCTTTATGAGGAAATGATTATGTCTGTTTAAATTTTATTATTTTATGTGTATGAGTGTACTGTCTGCATGTAGGTAGGTGCACCCGTGTCATGCAATGCTGCAGAGGTCAGAAGAGGGTGTTGGATTCCCCTGGAACTGGAGTTAAAGATGGTTCTTAGCTGCCATGTGGATTCTGGGAATCGAACCCAGGTCCTCTGCAAGAGCAGTTGGTGCTCTTAACCACTGAGCCATCTCTCCACCTCCAGAAATGTTTATTTCAAATTCTGTTTTGCATTTATAATGATAGATAAGTACAATAGCTTATGGTTTGATAGAAGAATAGGAGCAGAGGAGTGGATGACTCTGAGGAGGAACATCCTTATCTAGAATACAAAGAGGTCATCGGCACCCTTTCACTTTCCAAATTCATCCCTGCAACCCTTTTCAGGAATTACTCCATCTGATGTGAAATCTGAGAAGAGAGAAAGTTTGTGCTCATAAAATAATAGTCTGTACTTTTTTTTTTTTTAACTAGATAAGAAAAGAGAAGGGTAGGGACAGGAAGGGGGAGAACAAGAAGAAGAGAAGATGACAAGTGTGAGGGGCCTGAGGCAGGTGGGTGGAGATGAGGCTGAGGTCCCAGCATGCCCCAGGGCCGTGGGCAGGGCTGACAGGGGAAGCATTGGGCAGGGACAGTAGCCATTGGGACCTACGCCCATTTCTATCTGTTCTCCATCTTTCATGGAAACATTACATGACTGGAATCTAGAGGATTTGTCTTCGAGAAGATGAAGGGAATATTGAATCTTATAACTGGATCGATGTAATCTGGCAGCAATTGCTTAACAAGTGCACAGGAAGCAGACACCATGGGAATGTAACTATGAATTTATAGGTATGTGTGGGAACATTTTGTACTCATGCAGCTTGGCAGCAAGCAGAGCCCAAGTCAATTTTGCTTAAACAGCTGTCATGTGGATGCCAAAGCAAGGTGGTTGAGAGGATTGGCACTGGAGTCTGATTGCCAGAGTCGCCATCTTGGCTTTTCCCTTTCCTAGATTGGGTAATTAATTAACCTGGGCTGATCCTAAGTCTATTTTTTTGCAGTTGTTATGGCTCAAAGTTGTGTGGAACTGTGCTTCACACAGTCAGTGCTGAGGAAGGTTAACTATACAGTAAGCAATAGTGTTGAGACAGACTGATTCCAGCCTGCAGTAGATTGAAGTCGTGTCACTAGGTGGGGGTCGGGGGTGGGCTGACAACATCTGCGAAGCATTTTATTTGGACGTCATCCTAAGGATAAGGATGAGCTGAATTGAGTTCTAGGAAATAAGTGCTGGAAACTAATTATTACTTTTAAAAAGTTCTCCTTAAAAGCCAAATAATGTTTTAGAAGGAACTTTTTTTTTTTTTGGTCTTTTCGAGACAGGGTCTCCCTGTAGCCCCAGCTGTCCTGGGACTCACTCTGTAGACCAGGCTGGCCTTGAACTCACAAAGATCCACCTGCCTCTGCCTCTAGGGTGCTAGGATTAAAGGTGTGCGCCACCATGCCTGGCAGGAACAATATTTTAAGAAGACAATCAAAAGACTGAAGTTGTAGCTCAGTGGTAGGCCCCTTGCCTAGGCCTTGCAAGGCCTTGGGCTTCATCCCCAGTACCATACAAAAACAATAGACTCTCAAGCCTTATAAAAAAAAAAAAAGGAAGTCAGATGTGCATAGTGAACTCTGGGTTTTTATTTGTGGAGCATTAAGGGTCTCACTAATGTATCAGATACAGAAATAAATGCAAGACATGTATTATTCAGAACTGGAAATAAAAAATTTGCTTATACAGATGCTTAAAAGGAGAATTACTCAAGATGGCTCTTGCAGCATTATTAGCTGTGAAGGTTCCCCTGTCATTCTGCGAGTCCTTCAAAGTGGGAGTCATGATTTATTAATTTAATATATTCCTCCTTAAACAGGATCCCTATAAGGCCACGAATACTTTAAAATGTTTGTGAAACTGAATAAGCTACTGTAAGATTCCAAGTAATAGATCAATATAATAGTAGAGCTTTTGACTAAAGCTAAGAATTGTGATGAAATATGTGGTTTGAGGAAGCATTAGAGTTTGGATTTAGCCTTAGTTTTGGTTTTAGCTTTGGAGCTTTGGGGAAGGGTGGAGAGGGAGAGATGGTGAAAGTGTGCATGGATTCAGTCATATAGGGAGAGCTACTCTGGGTGACTTGTTACACAGCATGGTGCCCTTGGTTAATGATGTATTACATAATTCAGAAGTGCTGAGAAAAGTGGATTGTAAGTGTTCTCATCACAAAGGAATGATAAAAACGTGAGTTAATGGATGAATTAATAAGCTCGATTTAATCATTACACAATTTATACCTATATCATAGTATCACATTATACCCTAAAATATTGGTAATTGCCACTTGTCAATTAAAATAAAATAATAGCTTAGCAAAGAGACAACGAATGAAAACAAAGAACTGGAATATAGGCGATAGACTGATCAGAAACTTATGTGTATTGTTATGCAGATTGATAGCTGTGTGTGTGTGTGTGTGTGTGTGTGTATGTGTGTGTGTTTTAGGTAGCTTAGATGCCTATGTGCTCAAAGGTGACAAGAAGCCATATGGAGAGATACAGTTAGGGTGGGGAATTGCTGATCTTCTTAAAGCAAGGGACTCTGGATGTGCTGACTAGACTTCAGTGGATGAATTTGTCCTTAGGAATGTCTGGGGACACTAACTTGACACAGTGGGCCTTGGCACAAGGACAGAGTGTAAGCATTTCAGTGGGGGTTGCTGCGGGAGGGTGTCGATGGGGAAAAGGGGGTATAAAGGTGATTAAGATTGAGATGTTCTGTATGAAATACACAAAAATTCAATGAAACATTTTACAAAAGAGAAAGGTTCAAAGAATAAGAGTTAATAAATTCTCATACATTTAATAGATCTTTTCAATGATTTTCTTAGTAATAGATTTTTGAACTTGTCTATTACCTCTGACTCAGTTATTTCCTAAAGCATCTAGGCTCTTTGGGAAAAGGAAATTGTTTAACCAATTATTTTCTTGTCACACAGTTTATATGTTTACTTCATTGCATTTTGTCGTATTTTGCTGAATGAAAGAATCAATAAAGGAGTGTGCATATCATTATTTCACAAAAGCCAGAGAAGTGTGATATTTTAAGAGATACATTGTTTCTAAACAATAGAAGAATAAACCATTAGTAATATTGGTGCAGATAATTTGCATCGAAATATCATCTTATAGTAATTAGATGTGTAAACAAAACATGAATAACTCGCACAAGTAAACATTTTAATGATAACTTTGGCCAAAAAGTACTTGAGGAGAAGTAATATCATCTGAAAAGTAATTCTTAATGCACTGAAAAAATAATTATGAAAATTGCATTCTACAAATATTTTGCCATATAACTGAGTTTAGTATGCTTGTTCCTCATTTTATATGTGGTTCTGAGAAGTTAAAATTAGACGTTGTGATTTTTGGTAGACTTCATTTTAGAAACCATACTGACCTGCCTTTAACAGGACACTTTTTCTGACATAATTGTACAAACTGAACTTTAGCATCTTGGAATATAGAACAGGGAAATAAGCAAAAATAGTTTTAATTAAAAGGTCATGATGCTTTCACAAGTTAGAAGATATTTCAGAATAACTTTTCCAACTGATTTTGCTTACGATTTACAAAGAAAGGTTTGTTTACATATCCCTCTCCCAATTTAATCTTCTTGAATTTGTGGAATATTTTATATAGCTTCTATGCACTTTGAACTCCCCTTGCCATGTGTTCTATAACAGCACTTTTCCTACTTGGGGGGTGTACTCCCATCTGAAAAGACAGTACTATGGTGATTTCTATTATAGATCCCAAGGATGACCTGGAGGTTAGACCTTACTGCTTTAGTTATATCTGGATTCATGACAAATGTCTATTCTGTTCATGGTACACAGCTAAAGGGCTGAATCGCAACTTTATTTATTGCCATCATTTTGTTCTTGCCACAAAACTGCTGGTCCAGTGGGTAGACAGACAGTTCAAGATGAGTTATAGAAAGAAATCCCATTGTATTAGTACTCCCAACAACTGCTCACCAAGAAGGAGAGCTAATAGCAGTAGATTGTGTCTATAAAAAGGGCCTGAGCAGGTGGACAGTATGTGTGTGAGGTGGCCAGGGAGATGCTTGAGAGATGGCCATGGTATAGCAGGCATTTGGCAGAAGTTAACAGAGAACTGGAGGAATTGGCATCATGAGGCAAAAATAGGATGTGGTCATGAGTACCGAAGCAGCAGATGCATCCCTGACAATGAAATGAATAGTCTGGTTGGCATATAGTATGGGGCAGTTATTAGGCAGTAAGATCTATGAGGGATTAATGTTAGCAGGGAAAGTCACTCAATTCATTCAGGATAACATGGAAAAATGTCGTTTGGAGGAATTATGAGATTTGATTAAGCAAGTGGAAAATAAAGACATTCAAGTTTTATCCCCCCAAAATTAAATTTATTTAATTCTTCAGTCCCTGAGGTATTTCCTTAATGGAGAACTAGAATATGATTTAAAAATTAGAATGATAAAATTCTATATTATAACACAGACAGAACTTCAAGGAGGTGGTGAGATGCTGATGGCCTCAGATTTGTGTTTTTCTGACAGATGTGTTCTTTGCTGAGGCTGGTGCCTGGTCTCATCACTCTGAGAGAGTAGTTCAGCTCCAGCCCTCCCTCCCCTCTTACTATGAAACATGGTATACCATAGCATGGTTTGTGTCACAGATGTCACTCATTATTCTACCACTTGGTCATGCCTTTAAAGGTATACTATGGAAGATTGGCACATTCCATCATCCATGAGGCCCTTGCCTCTTCAGGATCAGATTCCCGCAGTATTGCTGCACTTCAGGTCAGAATTTTCTAAGTGAGGCTGAGGGGAGCCCCGGTGATCAACATTCTCTCTAGGGCTAGATGGCCCAGTCCTTTGTCATAAGTACTTTTAGTGGAGAGCATCAGGAATATGAGATCTTTCTATGGGGCCTTCTATTAATTTTTGAAGATATACTGATAAAGCCAAAGAACAAATTACAAAACAAAGTATTGTAAGCAATAAAAAAATCATAAAAGCATGACATCAGTCATCAGGAATTTAAGATATTCTTGTGCCTTTTTTTAAAGAACTATTTTTTTTCAAAGCTAGTCATGCTTTAATCTTTAAGTTTAGTCATCGTTTTTTAATACAAATTTTGTCACCCGTAGGCTTCTGAAAGAAAAAAAAAATTTAACAACCAAAGCTTAAAAGTGTATAATGGCTACAAAGAATTACAGTTAATGTGTTTATTTTATTTATTTATTTATTTATTTATTTATTTATTTATTTATTTATTTTTACAAAAGAAAGGGTTTATTTGAACTTACAATTGACAGTTCTAGGGAATTAAGAGCCGATTGTGCTGGGGAGGCATGGTAGCCAGGGCTGGAGCAGAAAGCCAAGGTTCACATCTTCCAATGAGCACAGGAAGCCAAGAGAGAGCAACTGGAGCCTGCAAGGCTTGTTGAACTCACTAAGCCCGCCTCCCCAGTGACATACTTCCTCCTTAAAGAACTATTTTTATTCAGAAGTTTAGAGTAAGAAGAAATAGTTATGATATTTTCTCACATCCCGACTTTTACAGGTGAGGCCTATGAAGGTTCTTCAACTTGCCTGAGATCATGAAGTCAGTCAGTAGCAGGATTTCTGAAGGGACCTAATCCTCACATCTCCGCCTCAGCATGTCCTTTCCAAATCTAGTCCCGTTATCACTGGAGATGGCCGTGAAGAGAACCCTTGGCAATGTTGCTCCACCATGGGCTCAAAGTCTAGTCTATTTCAGAATAGGTCCAGCATGGGGGATCTTAATGAGGACCCTTCCTAGAGTAACTGACAAGCAAACTCAACAAAGGAGGAAGAGGGTTCGGGAAACACATTGGAGCTAAGACAGTGATGGAGGAAGATGGGGGTGAGGAGATAGAAAGGGAAATAGAAGACAAGCGCCCAGTGAGTCTAATCATGTGCTGGCTGGCACTGTCCTAGATGCTTACATTAATTGTATTTAGGCATTCAGAAACCCTCTTTGCGAATTATATTGTTATTATTTATAATGTTGCTGTTGAGACTATTCTATGCATCCAGATAGGGCCTGGAATCAGCAACATAAAGATCACAAAAACAACTTTTTCTGACTCCAAAACCCATCCATTGCTGAAGCCTTATACTGTTGTGGGTATCAGAGTAAACCATGTGCACAGAAAATTCCTCACAGGTCTACGCTTTTGCTGTAGACTCAAATTAGGGCCCTATTTCTTAGAGGTTGTGTGAGCTTCTTTAAATTGCTTCATTTTTAGACATTTATTTTCTCATGTATTCCTATGGGATTGATTAGAAATATTTCCTGATCCTTGTTTCAGGATTTTTATAATAGTCAAATCATAAAAAAACACTTGGATATTTGTCCATATTAAAATTATAAAATAAGAAGAAAATTAATTCCATTGGAAATTCTTCTGAATTGGTCTCTTAATTAAAATCTCTCACCCCCCTTTTGGTTTTCACTATGGAAAATTAGAATGCAGTGCTTCATAATGAAGCGGTGTCTGCCAGACTGTATCAAAGCCATAATTGTGAGCTAAGGTTTACACTATGGGGTAGTTTGTACTTTCCCCTGGTCCCAGACATACCAGATCCTTTACCAATGGCATCACACCTCTGGAAACTTCTTGTTCTATTCTCAGTGGTGCCTGAACTCTGTTTGTCGACACCCTATAGCAGCTCTGCACTGCAATGGCCACATGCGGTTAGGATCATCTGGTTGCTGCTAAAATATGCACACTCTTGCATCCTCCACCTGCATCTAGTGCTGTCAGAATCACTAGGGAGCTGTTTTGCAAATGTGAGTTTTTACTGAGCACCATCACGATTCCTCTGAGGTTGCTTGTTCTTGGGTATCACAGATAATAATAAGTGAATATTACAGTTATGCTGATTTAGGTGGATGCATACCATAGAACGCCAAGAAAACTCTAAACCACCATATGTCATTCAAAATTCATTGCACGTGATGAGATTTGGGGAATTCTTTTAGAATTTTACATTTTTCTCTAAATCTACATCACTCTATGGACACAATATTAAAGAAAATGAAGAAATAAAACAAAACATGAATTTGCATTTTTCTATAATTTTTGATGAAAACCAGTTTGATAATTATACCTTTGAAATTGTATTTATGCATACTATGTATTTTTTTCTTTGCTTGATTTCAATAGCTTAGTTTATATATTTGTTTGCCAAGTTTATTTCAAGTATAGAAATACCATAAGCCAAGTTTTATAATAAAATGTCCTCAATGTACAAAAATCTATGTTTATGGAAAAATTGGAAATAGATGAAAAATCCTGGTTCTTGTATAGAGGGTGGGTACCAAGGAGAATCTGTGGTGGGATTTTTGGTGTTTTTGATGCAGGGTCTTCCTGTATCCCCAGCTGGCCTGGAACTCGCTCTGTAGACCAGGCTGGCCTTGAACTCAGAGATCCACCTGCCTCTGCCTCCCAAGTGCTGGGATTAAAGGCATGCACCACCACGCCTGGCCCGGAATCTGTGTTTTAACAGATAGAATGATAGTTATAGCTGAAAAGATATCAGGAACCTATAGGGAATTCCTTTGAGAGAAACAGGACATTAGAGCCCAGAGTTTGGAGAGGAAGTGAGCAAGAAGAGAGAAGAAATGACAGGTGCCTTAGCTGACAGACCTTGCATGAGAGATTTTAGGAAAGTTTTACTGTCTCATATGCAGTACTTCATTCAGCTTCCCAACAATATGTTAGCAAAATCATATATACATAAAATATATTATATATATGTCATCACACACATTCTCTCTTTGTTCCAGAATTATTTCCCCCCGGCTTCCTCTTCCTCTTTAGATTAATTAAGATGCTCATGCAGAGCACTTGGCTTCCATTCCCAGCACCCACGTGGTGGCTAACAACTGTAACTCCAGTTTCAGGGGACAAAATGCCTCTTCTGGCCTCCACTAGCATTGAATGCACTTATGTGCATTTGGGAAAAATACTCATACACATTTAAATAATAAATAAAAATTTTTTGGTCTTTTTGAGACAGGGTCTCTTATGTAGCCCCAGCTATCCCGGAACTCACTCTGTAAACCAGGCTGGCCTTGAACTCAGAAAGATCCACCTGCCTCTGCCTCCCAAGTGCTAGGATTGAAAGGCATGTGCCACCACACCCAGCAAATAAATAATTTTTTTATTTAATTTTTATTGACAAATAAATAAATTTTAAAAAATGATTTTTAACAAGTGTCGGGAGAGAACAAGATCCTGGGAGTCAAATTTCATTCTAATGACACAGATATGAAGTTACGGTACTGCTAGCAGGTGAGTATATAAATGTTATCTGTGGTGCATTCACGCTGTCTTATGACTGCCACAGTTCAGTGTTTAAACTTTGGTCCTCTTAGGTTTCCATGTAATTATCTTTTCTTATTCACAACCAAATTGTAAATCTATTCTTCTTTTCAGTCCAGATTCTCAAATCCCTTTCTCTAACTATGTCTGCCCAGAGTTCTTTTATCTTCTTATTTCAGTTATTTTCCTAAAAAGTTCTTCTGACCTCCATGCCTGGATACCTCTGTTGAATTCTAGACCTGGGTATCTGACTGCCAAGCAGAAATATGTACCCAGATTATCACGTCTATAACTGTCCTGACATCAAGTCCTCCATCAGCCATTTACTCAGCCTCGCAAGCCAATAATAAACCTGTATTTAGCTAAGAGTCCACATTCTCACTCGTCTTTGAGTAATTACCATATCTCCATGTTCTTTTGGTTCACTAGGTACTGATCTTTCTTTCATATCATTTTCATTAATTCTTTGAGAATTTCATACAATGTCCATATTTATTCCTTCCCCACAACTCTTCCTAGACTCACATTCACCTTCCCAACCCACTCAGTGTCATGAATTTTTTGTTGTTGTTGTTTTTGCTGTTGTTAAGTCCAGGGAGCTGAGTTTGTATTGCCCAAATACTCTTGGGTGCGGGGGCATCTTCTGGAGCCCTTCTTTCTCCAACAGCTATCAGTTGCCAGCAGTTCCTTAGCGAAGGGTGGGAGTTCCTGCCCTCCCTCCCCAGCTCCATGCTGAGGTTTTGTATGGCTTGAGCTTACACAGGTTTTGCGTATACTGTTACAACAACCATGAGTTCTTATGTGGAACTGTCCTGCCTGTTGTGCCAAATGAGCACTTTTTGGTCGTGGTCATGCACAGTCTCGGGATCTTACAATCTTTCTATTCTCCTCTTCTGCCATGGTCCCTTGAGCCTTGGGGATAAGGGGTGTGACATAGATATCTCAGTAAGGGCTGAACACTCCACAGTCTAATTCTCTGCTACTGCCAAAAGAAGCTTCTGTGATGAAGGCTAAGATATGCACTGATCTATGGGTATGCATCATTAGGAGTGAGTTTAATACTATTTCCATTAATAATAATAATAATAATAATAATAGTAGTAGTAGTAGTAGTAGTAGTAGTAGTAGTAGTAGTAGAGTCTCCTCTAGGGTTTGTGAGCTATTTAGTCACAGGTTCTTAACCCTGGTGAAAGTACCAAGTGTGGGTTCCAACTTGGCTTTAAATCCATAAAATATTTGGTTACTCCCATGATCTACATGCCACTGTTACACCAGTGGCCATTTGCCAGGCCAGCCATTATTGGAGCCTTCACGGTTCACAGCTGGCTGAGATTGATGACTACTTTTCCTTTCTGTAGTGTAAATAACACCTTCCAGTACCATAAAAGGTAGTCAGTAGGTCTGAAGCTTCCAGATCAGTACCAGCTTGATTCTTCCATGTTTTCTGACTCATATATATATATATATATATATATATATAAATAAACAAGTAAATAAATAGTTATTAAAATGAATATTTGTTATATATTATAAATATGTAAGTCAACATACACTTCAGAATCAGTGAAAAATATATATATGCTTGTTGAATTAAGCTGTAACATTGAGCACGTCTGCCTGGAAGCCTTTTTTCCATGAGAAAGTTTATGCAAGAATGCTTGGTGATGGAAAGTTTTTATGTTTGGAAAACCGGTACTCCCCTAATTTCTCAGGAGACACTTTGATCTCCCAAAAGGCATACTATGTTGGTACTGTTATCTTGCTCATTATATTTTACTAAATTGATTCATTCTGGCCTCTTTTTTATTGTTCACTATTCTCTAAACATTCAGGTGTAGCTTCAATGAGTATGAGTACAAAAGCAAAGTTGCCTGTGTTTTTGGCATTTACATGTATGGGTGAAGAAATGAAAGTAAAGAAATCACAGGAGTCCCCTGTCTATCCAGTTTCCTGATAATCCATTCAGGTCCCGTGGCTGCCCCCTGGTGGCCATACCCTTGCCACCACTCCAAAATTCCCTAAACCCTGGAATCCTTTATTTGCTTACCGATGGTGTATAATAAGGTCTGGCCCCCCACCCCATTAATAGAGTAACTGAGTTCAGTTTAGTATACACACACACACATACACACACACACACACACACACACACACACACACATATATATAGAGGTATATATATATATATATATGTGTGTGTATACATATGTATGTAATGTTTTAGGAAGCTTCCACAGTAGTAGGTTTCTATATGATTTTTTTCAAAAGGCCTTTGATGTTAGTTATCCCTCACCACATTTCTTCCTACCCTACCCTCTTATCCTTGACCTCATTTAACCTGTCACATCCCATCAATCTCCTTTCTACCTTCACATCACTTCATTCTATTTCACCTTCTTAGACTCCCTCCCCCATGGCCCCATCCTGGTATCTAAAGAATAAAAACTAGCATCCACATATAAGAGAAAGACCCACAAAGTTTCCCTTCTGGGTATGGGTTACCACACTCATTCCATGTATTCAACTATGAATTCATGATTTCATTTTTCTTGACAGCTTAGCAATATTCCACTGTGTAAACGGATTGTGTTTTCATGATCCATTCATAAGTTTATGGACATCTAGGTTGTTTCCACTTCCTAGCTATTGTGACTAGAGCTGCAATGAATGTGGATGAGCAAGTATCTCTGTAGTAGCATATAGAGTCCTTTGGGCATAGCTGAGTTGTGCTACAGCTATTTCTAGTCTTTTGAGAAACCTCCACATTGATTTCCATACTGGCTGCACCAGTTTGCACTCCTACCAGCGACAGATAAGTGTTCTGCTTTGTCCACATCCATGCCAGTATTTGTTGGCAAGTTTAAAAAATCTTAGCTTTAAGCTGGGTATGGTGGCACATGCCTTTAATCCTAGCACTCAGGAAGCAGAGGCAGGTGGATCTTTGTGAGTTCAAGGCTAGACTGGTCTACAGAAGGAGTTCCAGGACAGCTGGGGCTACAGGGAGACCCTGTCTCTAAAAGACCAAAAGAAAAGAAATATCTTAGCTTGTACTCTTGTAGCCTATGTCTTATTTTGGATTATAATCAGCTTCATTTACATTAGTACAGTATTCTTGTGTGTGTGTGTGTGTGCATGCGCGCGCATGTGTGTGTGTGCGTGTGTGTGTGTGTGTGTGTGTGTTAATATATATGAAGTCAGATAGGTGGATATTAGGTGTCTTCTTTCATTCTATAACTTATTTTTTAATTTTTTAATTTTTGTTTTATGTGTATGAATGTTTTGCCATGTATGTAAGTACACTCATGCATGCAATGCCCATGGAAGCCCATGGAGGCTCCTGTAATTGGAGCTAAGGTCAGTTGTGTGTTGGTAGTGTGTATTAGTTGTATAAACAATGCGTTTCATCACAGTACTTCATTCATTTATACAATGCACTTTGATCATGTTCACAAACCAGTGTCCTCTCTTGGCACTGCCCTGTCATATCAGTCTCCTTCCTCTTTCCAAATCCATCTTATTTTTTCTTGATCTGTATCCAACATATGAGTTAATTCTTGAAGTGGTTTAATTTTCTTAGTTCTGTTCTGCTGGTCATTTATATTTATTATTTTGTGAAGTGGGTGTTTATAGCATGTGCATGGTTCTTAGTAGACTAGACTAATATTTTTCTCATTGCCTAATTCCACATTAAAGATATTATGTCTTTCTCTATTATATTTATGTTAAAACATTTATTCCAAATTGTATTTGTTAGAATTATTTATAACAACAATTCAAGATTGTTACCCATCAGTCACCCATTCTATTTGTGATGCAGGCTAGACACACACATACATGTCTAATGCAGATTTTATTTGCTTCCCCTATGAAATTTCCTATTTAAGGCTCATGTAGAGTTCTAGGATATGGACTTTGGTCCAAATACAATTCAGATGTAGTTAATCAGAGCTCTGTATTTATCAGTATTTTACATTTTGACTTCTTCCTTTTGAGTTAAGTTCTGTGGTCACTACATTAAAAAAGAACTTGTCCAAAGCTCAGCCCAAAGAGATTAAGGAAGGATTACTTCAGAGGATGGAATTATGGATAACTGGAAGTATTGACCTGGAGAGGATCATAGTAACTCTCTGCATGAGTTTCAAAGGCTATTGTATATGGCTCCAGGGGTTTGTACTAAGAGCAGCATGTTGAAAATCAGGGCATCAAGTTCCCGGGCCACTGAAAATTCCCTTTTGTAAATGGCTCTGTTCCTGCTTCTGACTCATTTGAAATCCCTTTGTGGTTTTTACTACCTTTAGGAGATTATCTGTGGTCTCATGGAATAATTCAAAATCCAAGCCTCGTTTGGCAACCTCATATACCTCCACTTATTCTGCTCAATGAGGTGATGCCCAAATTCTAAAACCTCATAGGCTTACACACATTTCCTAAGCTGCTACAGCCCTTATCTCTAGGCTGAACCATTTATAAGCTTTCCAGGCAAGGCAGAGTCTATGTACACAGACTTTGAGCTTTCAAATGCCACCAGGGTGACCTATTCAAGATAAATCACTGAAAATCTCAGAGATGCATTTACATGCACTAACATCTGTTTACATGCATTTAATATTTATCAGCTATAGTCTACTGGGGCTACAAAGACAACATTCATGTCATCTTCCAAGATACTCAACATCAAAACAGAAAAAATAATGAAAATTTAATAGGAAAGATTAGCTTAAAAATAGGAGAGGAGATTGCAACCATGTAATCCACGTTCTAGCAGCTCTTGAATTTTGAGTGAATTTGGACGTAAAACTATCTTCAGTAATATAGTATTTAGGGAGATAAATATAAGGAAAGAATTAAACTTGTTTAGATTATGTAGATGAAGAACTAGTTTGTGTTCTGAATCCAAATGTATAATTTTGACCAAGATGATTAAGTGGGAGATGTTTATGCTTCCATTGAAAATTTGATTGGTGTTAAACAGTATGTTAACTGAAAGACACATTCATTTTCACTTGCTTAGGAATGCTTATAATGTTCAATAAAGTGCTGCATGACTTTTGCATAACAAAAGGGAGTGTGCATAGTTAATCACTGAATGTCTTGGGATAATGAGCATGTTATGTATTTCAACATCTGTTATATTTATATTTCATTGTGGTCATTAATGGATAATTTTCCCTTCTGCTGTACAAAAGAAGACTTTTTTTTTCTTATTGTTACATAGCAATATGAAGTAGGAGATATTGCACGGGGAGTCCAGCTTTCCAGATAACTACGTGGTACACAGCCCAAGTTCCCAGTTAGTAGGAACACTGAAACTGCCATTTCTCCACACTTCCAGACCCAGCCAGTAAGATGTCATAGAATGCCCATTTAGGAAAATGCATCCTGCCACATTACATGCAGTAAGCTAAATGGCCAGCCCAGGCCTGAACTTCTATGACAGATTACAAATGTGCTTTCTTCTGTGGAGCAGTGAGCCAATTAAGTAATTTCTAAACAGAAGACTTGCCACCCAAATGTGGTTTGACCATTATCTCTAACTGATCAAAACCCTTAGCTTTTTCTAAAGGTGATTAATAACCCTTTTATTCTTTCACTATAGAACATCTTGAAAGTTAATATTAATTGCATTAGTTACAGCTGATTTCCTTTGGAGAGTCCAAAACAGTGCATGACCCAACAGGCTATAAACTCCTTAAAGGCATGAGCCACTGTATTCTACTTAGTACTGCCACTGTGCAGGCACTGTACCTCAGAAGGGCTATGCACCAATGTGCACTGGCTCAAATTCACTTAAATTAACTACATTTGCCATGAATGATCAAAACTATCAAATATTTAACACTGCTAACATCCTTAATTCTATTTAGATTTTGAAGCTTTAAAAATTTTTATTTTATGTGTGAGTGTTTTGCCTACATGTATGTAAGGGCACCACATTCATGTCTATGCCCCCAGGAGCCCAAAGAGGGCATTAGACCCTCTGGATTTGGACTTATGGACAGGTGTTATCCACCATGTGTGTGCTGGGAACCAAACTCTGTCTTCTGGAAGAGCAGTACGTGCTCTTAACCTCGGCAGCACTGGCATCTTTCCAGTCCATAGATTTTGAAGCTTTATGGGAAGGGGCATCATATTCTGCCAGGAAGTAAATCACTCCATCAGAAAGCTCGTAACTCTTAACAGTTTGTAGACCAGCCATAGCAGTACACTCTAGGTAGACAAAGCAAATATTAAAATCAGTGTTATAATTTGTAACTAAAAGGTATCTGTTGTTAAAAATTTAGAGCTTGTTTTTTACCTACCTACTGTTCACCTTACATTTATTTCCTATTATTTCAACTCTGGAAAAATTCTAGAGTCCTCCTATAGCAGAAGGCTATGGTTACCAGAGAAGACAGAGACCATTAAAAGGGCCATGAGGTGAAGTGAGGGGGAGTCAGCCACAGTTATAAGAGATTTAATATGTAAGCAAAAGTCTCACTGTTACACCAGATACCTTGTTTCAGTGACTCTTGAAATTATGGTGAGATGGTCAAGGCGTTTAGGGACCTACAGATGCTGGAAGCATGAGTACGTATGGTTAACTGGAAACACAAATTGTATTCCTCAGAATGCTTCCTTCCAGAGATGTCACACAGCTAACAGAGGGGCAGGCAGAGGCCCCAACAGGCAGAAGGACATCACTCAGAATCATTCTAATTTGCTGTAGATTCTGGCACTATCCATACCTCTTGAGATCTTACGTGGAAAGTATTTTAACTGTCAGAGCTATATAGCAATGTACAAAAATATAGTATGAAGTTACAAAGGAAAAAAGTGTAAATGTTTTGAAAAATCAAGCTGCAAACAGAATACATGCTTAGTACGACAAGGCAGAAACACATCATATTGTCCCATTGGAACTAATTTCATACCATAATATGGCTACCAATACAGAGAGACAAAAAACACCTGGCTAAGAACTCTCATTCTAGTAAAGGAAATAAATAGCAGGATTTAAAATGTAGGAGGGGAGGTGATGATTCAAAACTGAATTATCCAGGGCTGGAGAGATGGCCTAACGATTAAGAGCACCAACTGCCTTGCAGAGGACCCAGGTTCGATCCCCAGCACCCACGTGGAGGCTGAGAACTGTCTGTAACTCCAATTCCAAGAGAACTCCAGTTCCAGAAGAATCCTAGACCCTCTTCTGACCTCCGTGGCATTGCACGACACGGGTGCACAAACCTACACGCCGACAGTACATTCATACACATAAATAAATAAATAAAATAAAAGTTAAAAAAAAATCAAAACTGAATTATCCAAAACAGTGTGCATAAAGAACATTCAAATAGGGGCTGGAGAGATGGCTCAGCAGTTAAGAGCTCCAACTGCTCTTGCAGAAGACCCAGGTTCAATCCCCAGCACCCACTTGGCAGCTGAGAACCATCCTTAACTCTACTTCCAGGGGAATCCGTCGCCCTCTTCTGACCTCTGTGGTGTTGCATGACACGAGTGCACCAACCTACATGAAGACAGTACATTCATACACGTTAAATAAGTAAGTAAATAAATAAATAAATAATTTAAAAAACATAAAAATAATCACAACTATTTGGAGGAATTTTCTTAGTTAATGAGTAATATAAAATTTACAAAAACAAGTCTCTAGGGTAATGAGATTCATTCTTTGGTGGTGCTGGGGATTGAACCCGGGACCTTGTGCCTACTAAGTGACTCAGTTTACCACTGAACTACATCTCCAGCTCTTGAAAGTAAAATTATGTTTTTTTTTAAAGCACAATTTAGCATTAGACCCAGACTTAACTTTGGCTTAAAGAAAATGACCTTTGTCTTGTTAGGAAATGAAATGAAGCTTTCAGGTGGCACATGCCTTTAGTTCTAGCACTCAGGAGGCAGAGGCAGGCAGATCTTTGTGAGTTCAAGGACAGCCTGGTCTCCAGTATGAGTTCCAGGACAGCTGAGGCTACAGGGAGACTCTGTCTTGAAAAGACCCTCCCCCCCCAAAAAGGACGGAAGCTCAAGTTAGGTAGGAGCCATACCTTTTTTGAAAAAATGTAGTAAAATATACATATCATAAAATATTCCATTTATATTTTTATTACATTCATTCATTCATTCATTCATTCACTCATTCATTCATTCATGGGTATATGCATGGCCGCACAGGTGCTAGGCATGTATATGGAAGTCAAAGAACAGCTCGAGGAAGTGGATTCTCCTTACAGCGTGGGTCCCTGGGACCCAATGCAGGCTGTTGGCTTGGAGGTCAGCGCCTTTCCCTGCCGAGCTGATCTTGCCCGCCCTCACATGCCGTTTTCAAGTGCTTGGTTCATGGCGTTCATTCACACTGCCCTGTGGCTAACGGAAACTGTCCAGCTGTCCCTTGGCTCAAGCTCCTCTGAGCCTCTTCTCACCTCGGTCTCATCCTTGGGCCCTCCCCCAAGCTTGCCTTCCTCAGTTATAACAAAAGTAATTCTCGTACTTTAAAGAACATCCCAAATATTGATATCCGGTCAGTGTCACCTGTCTGCAGTAGGAATCCCAGGAAAATTGGTTCTAGCAAGAATCGCCTACCCTCGATGGAGTCCCTCTTAATGATTCCCCATCTGCCACCCTTGCCCCTATGCCAACCCACTTCTTAGCTAAAACTCCTCTGGTGTCTTTATTGTTTTCACAATTGAGTCCAATCTCTCTCCCCTATTACAATCTTGACACTCATTATATAGTTCTGAATAAAATCTTTCTTACCATTTTAAGCACCAGAATAAAGTTTTTTCCTCTGGCACAGCTATCTCCTTGCCTTTCATATGAAGAGCTTTCATATCCTGCAGCTCTGAAACTGTATTGCGTAGTAACTACTCATTCCTTTTTTCCTTCTCATTGTCCACCATGCATTGTATGAATTCACCTAATGTATTCACCTCCTACAGTACAACCATATAGCCTCTGCCTTTTAATGATGTGCTTGTTTCTCATACCATGAAATTTTAAGGTTCATTCATACTGTAACATGTATCAGAATTTCCTGCCTTGTTAAGGCTAAATACTGTTTCCATGTATACATTTGCCCTGTTTTGCTTATTTGTTCATCTTTACATATACAGTAAGATATTTTGTTCTCCAGTGAATAGTAGGTATGGACATGCAAACGTCTATGTAAGTCTCTTTCTTCATTTATATTATGTATGTATTTAGAAGTAGAGTTGCTAGAATATATGGGAAGTCTGATTTTAGTATCTTGAGGAACTGCCACACAGTTTTTCTCAGTGGCCATGACATATATTATTCCCACCATTGATTTACCATAGTTCCTATTTCCATGCATCCTCATTGACACCAATATTTTCTGGAGCTTGTTGGTTTGTTTTGATAATAGGCATTTTTTTCTTTTTAATTTATTTTTATTTGACCACTAAGGACACATAGGCAATAAACATAAGGAGTGTCCATATAAACCCAATTAGTTAATATCTGAATTCAGTTTTTAAACAATCCAGGGTCCCCAAGTCCAATGGAAAAGATTTGCTTAAACATGTTGATCAAATAAGAAATCGAAGAAAAGAAAGAAAAGAAAAATCCAGTCTGTTTTTGCTATGATCTCACAATTCATCCCCCCGCCTCCTCGGCCCCTACACTCTGATGCGCCAGCCTCTTCTGGAGAGTTCCCAAGGTTTGGAGGGGAGGGTGAGAGAGAGTGAAGGATAGAAGATCCAATTGTTTTTTGTTTTGTTTTATTTTCTGAGGTGGCAGGTCAAACTCTTGGGACTGTCCAAGTTCTGTTTTCAATGGACTGGTGGATCATTTAGGAATCTTCTTTAAATTCTAGTAATAAAACACAAATAGTAACAAACATTGAAGATTATAACAGGTTACTCTATGGTCACAGACACATATGCTTGGATATTTTGGTTGGGGCATTATAACTCTTTAACAAAGGGATGCAAGTAGCCTTCTGATATGATTAACAGTGTCAGTCTTGTATCAGGTTGAGGGCCATAGGTTGAACTGGTATTTTTTTCTTTCCAGTTGTATATTTATCAGGCTGCAACTATTGCACTATATCTTCTTTGGCATGTAAAAGTGTAGAGGAAGAAGTCTGTAGTAAAGCTTCAGAGACCATTTCTTTCCCAAGGTTTGCATAGTACTCTCTGACACCATGAAGATCAGCTGTCGATTTGCAATGCAGGGTCTCAGCATAATTTTTTTTTCATTCTCTATCATGCTGTATCTTCAGCAATAGGGTCTTACTGTCCATTTCTTATGTGCACCAAAAGTTATAGGCTAATGGTCTTTGTTTTCAGGGCTTTTAAAAGCTTTCCTGGCCAACAGCTCCTGTTAGGGCAGCCCAGAGCTGGCACTGAAGCCTTTATCTACCAATGCTTTTTATTTAACTGTAGGGCAAAATTGCATCCAAGAGGGAGGAGGAAAATTCCTTCCCCCTCTGTTTTTTTTATTTTTTTTTAATTTTATTTATTTTTGTATGTGTATGAGTGTACTGTCTGCATGTAGGTTTGTGCACCCATGTTGTGCAATGCCTTGGAGGTCAGAAGAGGGTCTTGGATTCCCCTGGAACTGGAGTTCTCCTGGAATTGGAGTTACAGATGATTCTTAGCCACCATGTGGGTGCTGGGGTCTGATCCAACAGCTTCTCATAGGGCAGCCCAGAGCTGGTCCTGAATGAAGCCTTTATCTACTAACGCTTTTTATTTAACTGTAAGGTAAAATTGCATCCTGGGGAGCCAGGGGGAGGAGTCATATTCCTTTCCCCTCTGTTTTTGTAATTGTCACTACATTCAGAACAGCCTCTCTTGTTTCCTAGACCACTAAATCCTGACATAGTTTTCCAGAAGGCAGGAGTTGTATCACATATCTATAAACAGGAACCAAGCTGATCGGGTTTGCCACACCCCTTAAGACGGTCCCCCTCTGGATTTCATACTGCTGATTCAAGGAGGTAGAACCCAGCTTTTCCTGAGCCAAATTGTCTTGTTATATGGAAAAGAAATGTCAGAATTATCACTTGTATAATACAGTGAAACATGGAGAACATTTGCATTCATTTAATCTAATAGTTATAACTTAACAATTTTGTATCACTGATTAGCTTAAACATGTTACTATTTTCTATTCTGGAGAAAACCATTCATTCTAATCTTGTACAGAAGGCTTTTAGTTAATGCAGTGAAACTAAATAACATATTTTGAGAGATTTGCCCCTGGTTATTATAATTTATAATATATTCAATATTTATACCCATTTATGTACATGGTACAGTTATTTTGAATATATACCTGTAAAATAAAAAAAAAACTTTGAAGTATATTTGAAATTCTTGGCGTAGGTTCTAGATGACCAAATCTCTCCAGATGTTCAGAGATGTTTTACATGGGGTTTGGCAAAAAGCCTGTCTGTTCACTCCAAAGATGTTTTGCTTAGTGGTCCAATGTCTTACATATAAAACATAACTAAATGCTGAAATGAATAGCTCCCTGGGGCAGAAATAATCATTCCTTTGAATTAACTATTATCCTCGAGGATAAAGAACCCTATTGTGATTTATCAGTCTTAGCATACGTGGCCATTTATTTATTAGTGAGCAGGTTACTGAAAACCTTGCCTCCAGTTTCAAAGGAGTGTAACCGGTAAGTAGGAAGAGGCCATATGTGATTAGTAGAGTATTGAAATGATATTATGTCTTTGTGATTCCATTATTTGGTGTATTGTGTTATTCAGTTTGGATGTCTGTCTAGTCTTTGTCCACTTGACCTGTTGAATGTACTGAATGGGATATTAAAGTCCCCTGCTGCTAGCGTGCTAGAGTCAATCTGTGCCTTAAAGTTCTGTAAAATTGTGTTTATGAAGTTTGGTGCCCCTGAATTTGGTGTGTATAAATTAAAGATTGTGATATCCTCCTGGTTAATTGTTCCTTTGGTAAGAATGAAAGACCCTCTTCATCTCTGCTGATTAGTTTTAGTTTGAAGTCTATTTTATCTGATATTAGAATAGCAACTCCTGCTTGTTTCTTAGTGTCATTTGCTTGTATTATATTTTTTCCATCCTTTCACCTTGAGATAATGCCTGTCTTTAAAGGTGAGAGGGGTTTCTTGCAGACAACAAAAAGATGGGTTTTGTTTCTTAATCCATTCTACCAGTCTATGTCTCTTAACTGGAAAATTCAGATTATTGATATTTAGAGTCATTATTGAGAGAATTATATTATTTCCAATTATTTTGATTTCTGGTGCATTCTTGCCCTAGGTTTTTATTTCCATAGTAGTAGTATCATTTATTTTCTGGTGCTGGTTGGTTATAGTTATCCCTTCCCTTTGCCCTTTGTATTGCTTCAAATATTCTCTGAAGGGATGGCTTTCTGGACAAGAATTCTTTTAACTTATTTATGTCATGGAAAATTTTCCTTTCTCTTTCAATTATAATAGACATTTTTGCTGGATACAGTATTCTGGGTTGACATCTATAGTCATTTAGAACTGGGAATACTTTAGAACAAACTCTTTTAGGTTTCATTGTTTACAATGAAAAATCAGCTGTAATTCTGATAGTTTTTTCCTTATAAGTGATTTGTTGTTTTTTCTTTTGCCATCCTCAGTATCTTCTCTTTGCTTTGAACATCTAGTGCTTTTTCTATGATACGGCATGGGGGATTTCTTTTCTGGTTTTGTCTGCTTGGTGTTCTATATGCTTCTTGTACTTGTATGGGTATCTCTTTAACTTGAAAAAAAATTCCTCTATAGTTGTCTTGAAAATCTGAGCAATACCATTATCCTGTGAATCTTCTTCTTCTTCTTCTTCTATCCCTATGATTCCTAAGTTTGGTCTTTTCATAGTGTCCCACAGTTCCTGATTATTCCATTCTTGTGTCTCTTTAAACATTTTTTTCATAAAAAAAATTCATAATATTTACTTGATTGATCCTCTTCTTCCATATTGTCTTCTAGTCTTGATATTCTATTTTCTATTTCATTCATTCTGTTAAGACTTTCACCCATCCTTTCCAAGTGGTTACTGGATTATTGCATTTCTTTTTTTCAATTCAACCTGAAATTCTTTCAGTGTTTCTACATCTTTTGCAATTTCCTTCCACAGCTTATCATTGTCCTCATTGAATTTATCCCTATCTTCTTTTAGGTCCCTGACTTCTTTGTTTATATGCTCTTTAAATTCCTTCAATTCATTAATTTCTCTAATCATGCTTATAATTGTTCTTTTAAGATCTGTATCCTGAGTTGTATCTAAGGAGTCTTCATGATAGAGTTGTTCAATAGGGTTATTAGTATTTGGTAGAGGTCCATTTGAGTTTTTTGTATTGTTTTTTTTCATTGAACTTTAGGGATTTGGGTTGCTTTTGTTGTTTGTGGTTCTGCTGTGAAGCTTAGGTGTTTCTTTGTTGAGTTTAAGACTGATTTTGGTTATATTCTTCAGGTATTTTTGTTGAGTTCTTAATTGGTGTACAGTTTAGGTGCCAAAGTCTCACCTCTGTCCTAGCACTGGACAGACCAGAACCCCTCACTGTAGCTGGGTCCAGTGGAGGGAGGCTCAGCTGACACCGGGGTTAACCCTGATGTCTCCCACCTCCCTTGGGTCATGTCTGTAGCCCCAAATTGCAGTCCAGAAAGATCCAAGTGCCCTGGGACCAACTCTGGTGCTTCCCAACACTCTTGGGGGCCACTAAGTCCCCCTCCCTCAACTTTGCCTTAGCTGCTCAGAACGCACCTGTTGCCCCAGGAGTCACCATCTTGATCTGTCAGTAATAAGCATTTTAATGAATGTGTCCCATTGTGTGTTTGATAGCTGTTCCCTAATCATGAGCCATACTTATTTTCCTTGAAAATTATGAACTTTTCATATATAATTTTTAAAGAAAACATTTATTTCTCATTTATTTGGATCTGTGCCTCCTAACAACCCTAGGAGATCCAATTCTCCAAACTCCTAGTGTTTCAGTACCCAGAGTAAATGAAATGTAGACTATGTATGCAATTAAAAATGACTTCAGAGCCATATTAAAATAAAACATGAAATTTTAATATCAGTAACATTTTATTAAACTCAGAATATTTAAAATGCTGTCATTTCAATGTGTAATCAAAATCAAATTATTGATAAAATAATTTCTATTCTTTCTCCCACTAAGCTTTTAGTGACTATTTTGGGTTTGTAGCAGAATTCAGTTATGACTACTTACATTTCAAGTACTCAGTAGCCACATACAGCTAATGACTCACATATTGGGCAGATCTAAGATTTTGACTCTAATGAACAACTCATTAATGCTATGAGAAAGCAAAACATGTAACTGTCATCTAGTACATGAAAGAGAGATGTTGCCACCTTGCACCCACCTGCATCTTGCCCATAGGTTCAGGAACTCATGCGTGGAGGACAGTAGCAAGAAGGTGCCACCATTTTACTATATGACTGTGAATTGTGGTATTAACTCCTATTATTTTACGTTTTAAAGATGTCAAATATTTCAGCTAATTTCAGCTACTGTGGGATGTAACCATGGATACTAGGTCTCTCCATTAACACATGCAGAGAGAGAGAGAGAGAGAGAGAGAGAGAGAGAGAGAGAGAGAGAGAGAGAATAGAGAGATGGGAGATGACCACATGAATATTTGATATAATGTCCAAAGCAAAGCTCTGAACTCAGCCTTCCTATTTCTTCCAGTGGAATGTTTTAACCCACATATGAAGTACCATTAACTCTGTGATTATCTAAGTATCTTTTAATGTCTACAGAATTAAGACATTCTAATGTAAATAAAGCACCATGATTACCAAGTCAGAAATTGTCACATGGTATATTCAAGCCTCTAAAGCCTGAGTCATCTTTGTGATAATCATGATCC
The DNA here is from genome assembly GCA_009823505.1 of Rhizomys pruinosus. Taxonomy (NCBI): domain Eukaryota; kingdom Metazoa; phylum Chordata; class Mammalia; order Rodentia; family Spalacidae; genus Rhizomys; species Rhizomys pruinosus. The sequence goes on along the minus strand of VZQC01009175.1, from coordinate 981,492 downwards.
ATAAGTCGTAGTCCTCTGTCGAGGCACAGTACTAATGGTAGACACTAAGTTCAACCTCACATCAGTACTCTCCAGGGTGATGTATTCATCTCGCTTGGCCCGGGCTTTATGCCAAAGAGTTGCAGCAGTCAGAGGGCAACCTCTTGCCAAATTAGCTTAAGTCCCGACAGTTATGGTTGCAGGGTTATCATTCATGAAACAGTGATGCTACAGAGATGTTTGGAATGTAATGAACACTATTGACTTAGCTTCCTATAGAATCTGACTCTTTCCTCTTTCTTATGCATGGGTTTTCCCATTCTACCCAGGAAGTAGCAGCTGCCTGGGAATAATCCATTGACAGATGAAGAAAATTTTATTCCCATTACCCTTATCATGGGGGCTTTGCTTACACAGCCTCAAATAACCTTAATTAAAATGATAAGCATTTTAATTCATTCATGTGAATACCATCTCCACTGAGTTCTCCTTCCACTTAGTAACCCACTTGTCAACGATTCCATTCAGTTGGCAGAGTTCCTCTTTTAGTCCTGGACAAGACACTTCCTGGCAGCCTCACTTCCCAGCTCTGGCACACAGCAGGTGCCGTTTGACCTCTCTGGACTTTAGTTTCATGTAACTGTGAAATGGGAGATAGGAAACCACTTCTGGGAAAAATGAGCTGTGTAACACTTGGAATCAGTGTCTTTCCTTCTTTTCTTCACTTTACAGGAATAACTTTGGGCAGAGTATCTCCATCCTCACTTAGGATGATAAGGCCAGCCATTCACTGGATAATGCGGGGAACCTGGCCAAGTGATGGAGTTTATTTAGGGCTATCTTTGAGTATTTTTAAATTGTGGTACCACTTGTAGAATTGTTCTAGATTCCTGTCATCATCTCAGTAAAATACTAACATTTAAATTCTCAAGTATCAGTAAGAATAAGCCTATGAAGTTTCCTATGAATAGAGGGCTTGTTAATATTTCAAAACCCATAAACAATCATGTTGACAAAACCACCCGTATAATTTGCAATTTGAGTTTCTATTCTGTCTGCTGCATCCTTTGATGACAAACTTTCCTTAGTGCCTAATAGAGTTGTAATTTTTGTAAGTACTTCTGAAAATCTTATATAGGTCAAGAGTGTTGAGAAATTCTAATAAAATTGTACCTAATATGAAATTCTAGTTGAAACAGTGCACTTAACTTCAGTTGTGTTAATGTAATTAAGAGGATGGATTCATTGGCTTTAAAATGACTGTGTGCATTGTGATCATCAGTAGCTTGACTGAGCAAAGTCATGACTTGGTGGAAACCTACAGAACCTAGATTTAGGACTACATCACTGAGGCTTCTGTGGGTTTGAGCCTGAGAAAGTGCTGCTCTCCTTCGAACCCAATCAGTCTGGGAAGATGAAGGACAAGCCTGGTGCCTATTTCATTTGATTTATTCTCATTTTTCTGAGGTTCTTACAAGAAACCTGCCTTGACTACCTATGCTCCAGGCTATTTCTCACCAATGTGGGCTTTTCTAAGGAACAACCCTGCAGCTCTTTCTTGGATGTGTACAGTTCTTCAACCCAGGACATCACTCTCCACAAGGAGTATAGCACTGCCTAGCTGACTGCTACTCAGCTCTCGACCCAAGGCTTGACTTAATAGTGTTCAGTGTATACCTGGCACATTATCCAAGGCAGAAAAAAAAATGCCACCAGTTATAGAGCTAACCCTATACAGACGTCCTGAAAAGGTCTAGAATACCCTTTTATCATAGGGAGATAATAAGTTAGTGATATTAGAACACCACCAAGTCAGACAACATAGTAGGCATTATAAAATGGAATATTTTATAATGTTATGGATGATTTTACATTTGAAAACAAGAAGAATGTTCACTAAGTAGTGAAGGGAATAGACACAGCTGAGTGGCAGCATCACAAATGATACTCAGAGTGGTCTGGCGAGGACCTCAAAATGAGGAGAAGTGTGCACTGTGACTGACAGAGAAGCAAGAGTGGCTGTGCAGAGCCTGAGGGCCTGCGAGGGCAGCTCAGGAAGATCACAGTGAGGACCGCTGTGAGGATAATCCTAGCGTGCCCCTTACGGAGCATCTAGATGGTTAGAATGAATTTAAGTAAATCAACCAAGTCTAAATGACCCAGACCCTGTGAAAATTCATTGTGAAATACTGCTTTATATATAAATGTTATTTTCTAACTTATCTTCATTTTCTTTATGTCTTTGATTGCCACACAGCTCAGCCAGTTAACATAGAATTTCTGTTTCAAAGGAAGAAATAATGCTGGGGGAAGTGAGGCGCCATATTCAGGGTCATGTAGCTAATTAACAGAAGATCCTGGATTAGAAGAAAGATAGCTGAATTTAAATTTATGTCATTAAATTTAAAATGGATCAAATGTTATTGACAATTCAGTTCAGATCTCCATGCATGCTCCTCTAAAAATGTTATGATATAATCTTGTGCAAACATGAATTGAAATTTCTGTTGATGAAGTTTATTGCTTTTAGGTTGAAACTACATAAAAGCATTGAAAAGATTTGTACAGGTTTCACCCCATTAATGTTATTTAAGTATCAGAATACATGAAAATGTGTGTTAATTAGCTTGTATATGATAAATCATTTTTGCCATTAAAAGTAATAGCCTACTGTGTATCAGGAGAATTGTTTTCAGTATAAGCAATAAAGCACAGCCAGAAATAGCAAGTGGCTCCTGCCAGTAGTCTCAGCACTCTGGAGGCTGAGGCAGAAAGAGTAGGCGTTTGAATCCAGCAGAAGCTACGTAGGGATCTTGTTAGGAGGAGGAGGAAGAGCAGAAGGAGAAGGAAGCATAGGGAAGGAAAACAAAGAGGGAAGAGGGAAGGAGAGAGAAAGGAAAGAAGGAACTGGGATTTGCTGCAAGGGCAGTACATCTGTAAAAGGAGTTGACACCACTCTGCAGAGCAAGTGTAAGATGCTGACAATTACCATGCCTGACTTCCTTTCTTGGGTTCTATTGGGTGATTCAGACTCATCTCATCATATGCTTTGAGGAGAGTGTGCAGCACTGTGTTTAGGAGCGCAGGGTCTAGAGTCAAGTTTGAGGACGTATAAATCTTGACCCCTGTATTTACCATGTGACATCATGTGAGTTCCTTAGCCTCTGTAAGTCTTCCTGTCATCTCTAATAAGAGAACAATAGCCAAGTACAATTTCATTTCTAGTTGTTTTGAAAAATTGGGAAGGCGTTGGGCGTGGTGGCACACACCTTTAATCCTAGCACTTGGGAGGCAGAGGCAGGCGGATCTTTGTGAGTTCATGGCCAGCCTAGTCTACAGAGTGAGTTCCAGGACAGCCAGGGCTCCAGAGAGACCCTGTCTCAAAAAGAACCCCTTCCCCCTCAAAAAATTGGGAAGGCATAAAGAGCTGAACTGATGGTAAAAAATAAAGAATTCGGGGGCTGGAGAGATGGCCTAGCAGTTAAGAGCACCGACTGCTCTTGCAGAGGACCCGGGTTTGATCCCCAGCACCCACATGGCGGATGATAACCATCTTTAACTCCAGTTCCAGGGGAGTCCGATGCCCTCTTCTGACCTCCATGGCATTGCATCACATGGGCGTACAAACCTGCATGCAGACAGTACATTCATACACACACGAAAATAAATAAAAAACTTTAAATTTAAAAAAGTAAAAAAAAAATAAAGAATTCTAATGCCAGAAAGCAGAATGTTTTATGTCTCTGGCATACATAGACACACACATAACACACATCATATATATTTTTTTCTTATTTTCCCTGAACTATCAATTTATATTCTATCCCAGATCTAATCCAGCTAGTTTGTAACATTTCACTATGGAAGTGTCAGTGTTAGATTTGTAGGAAAATATAAAGTAGGGTTTTATGACGTTTCACTGATTTTTAGTGATCTATAGTGATTAATGAGCCTTTATGGGAAACCAGAAACAAATAATTTCTGGATTCCTGGTTTTATGTTTTACAGCAATCCATTAGGCTTTGGAAAAGTGCCTGAAGGTTGCCTTTTACAACCTCTTTTAAACTATAGCCTTTTCTCTAAAATAAGCAGTATATGTAAAATATGGTATCAATCATAGCAAAAACACTTTATAACAGACTAAATGCGGGATTTTCTTCTCTGCCCTTCTCTTGTGCTACATTCTACATCTGTTACAAAAGTATTTATTCCAAAGGATGTGGGTAAACATCAACAGGATAGCTTTCAGCTAGAAGAATTCTTGCAACTCTATAATTATATATCTCAAGCTGCTGGCAGAGGCATTATTATGAGCTTAAACATATAACAAGTGGATATTTTAAAATATTTAAAATCCAATGCCTTAAGTCCCTTTTTTTCCATTCTGTTCTGTCTTAATCCATCAATATTGATGTAATAAGCTATCTAGATGATTTATACAGACAGAGATTTATTTCTCAACAGCTCAAATACTGGAAGTCCAAGTGAAGTTCTAGTAGCATCTGGCGAGGGCCTCTCTACACTTCTCTTGTGGCTGAATCCTCCTTTAATGAGGGCTCTGCCTTATGACTGATTAATTATTTCCTAAAGCTCTCACTTTATTCAAGGTATCTCTGTAGCCCCAGTTGGCCAGGAAAGTATTATGTAGACAGGCTGGCCTAGAGTCACAGAGACCCACCTGCCTCTGCCTCCAGAGTGCTGGAACTAAAGGATTGTGCCACTGCGACCAGCTAAGCCCCTCCTTCATGCCATCACACTGTGATTAAGCTGTAGTCTATGCATTTAAGGAAAACAGTCACCCAACTGCAGAACCCAGAAGCACAGTAAGACAAGAAGGCAGCAGAACTCTTCTGAATCTCAATCTCTCTCTCTCTCTCTCTCTCTCTCTCTCTCTCTCTCTCTCTCTCTCTCTCTATCTCCATGTAATATATGTAATATGGTTTGGGTATAAAATGGCCCCAAAGGTTCATGTGTTGAGTTAAAGGCTTGGTTACCAGCTGGAAGTGATATTAAATACTGCACTGGATCATGAACATTCTGATCTCACCAGTGGCTTCCTCCATTGATGAGAAGCAGGTCAAGGAGGGGGACATGTCTCTGAAAGTGTTTCTCTTGGCTTGAGTCCTTCCTTCCTTGTTTCCTGGTGGCCTCTTTGATAATTTCCATGCTCTTCTACCTCACAACAGGCCCATAGCAATAGAGCTGTTACCCAGGGACTGAATCCTCTGAAATCAGCGGTCAAAATGTATATTCCCTCCTTGAAGGTGCCATGGGGGGTACCACCCCAACCAGGGGCCCCATGAGGCAGCATCACAGATAAGACCGATGGTTGTACCCTACCCTGCCTCTCAACTCTGACCAAATTTGGGCATTGAGGCCATAACTAAAATTGATTTTCCTTTAATCAAAAGTGAACAGTATAAGGTTCAAAATAGGTTGGCATAAAAGGGAAGGAGCATCACCCAATGACTGAGAACCCCCAACCCAGCCATGGGAACAGCTGACTGAATTCGTAAGGTAGAAGAAAAAGCACCTCACATTTCTGAGGTCTAGGGATGTGTGGCCTTCTATCAGAATGGGAGCTAGTAAAATTTTGTTTTAAAACTATTTTATAAGACATTTTCAAGTCCATTAAAACAGACTTATGTTTTAAAACATACTTTGATCCTTTAGCCAATTGATCATCTGAGAAGTGTAACACACTGCATTGATTTAAATTAAGACCAGGAAATGTGGGGTAAATGTGAGCCTAATCTGATTGATCCAGAAGTGACTGAAGATCATAATCTAAGAAGGTTAATTCATAACTCCATGTCAATGTATAAAGTGATTTCTAACCTTGCAGCACACTTCTATTTTCAATCTTGCTTTGTCTAGACTTTTATTTTTAAATAAATCATAGACGTGCAATCAGGTCAAATTTATGAAAGAGGGGATTCATAAGGGGCCAGTGTGGAGGCTCAGCTGGGAAAAGCACCTGCTGCCAGGCTGATAACCTGAGTTTGATTCCTGGAGCCCTCATGACAGGAGGGGTGGACTGAATACCATGGGTTGTCCCATGACCTCTGTTCCATTCAACTGCACGCAAAATAAATAAATAAAATGCAATAAAATTGTGAAAGAAATTCAAAGGGATAGGTAATATGTTGTCTTATAGAATTCTAGGCCAAATCTGAGAATATACACTTGACAGAAATACAGTATGAGTTTTGTCACACATACACACACACACACACACACACACACACACAAACACACACATACAAGAAGTAGGCTTAAAATCAGAATATGAAATCATTAAAAAATCAATGTCCATTGTAAATTTGTTATCACAGCAAGAAACTAAGGAAACCAGGGAGGAAAATAAAATAAGCACAGAGAAGAGTAAATTCATAGCTAAAGGGAAAATTAAAGTAACAATTTAAATATTTTAATAGAATTATTCAAATGTATTTGTAAACACACATATAGACATTCTCAGAAGTCAGCATCATACTGAGTGGAGAAGCATTAGAATTCTCACCACACTTTCTTTACAGCTTGAAACAAGATAAAGATTTCTATTCTTCAGGGTTGGTTGCACATAACAGAAACTAATGCAGCTGGTTTAAGCAAAAGGAACACAGGAACAAACTGGTGATGGAATGGTTGTAAACATTGCTAGAGCCAGCTCTGAGCTTAGCCTCGGTGTCTCCTAGAGCAGTAACCTAGACCTGGCTGGCCAAGGGAACTGCACCCTCCTCTGAGGTGGTTTAGCAGAGAAATGTGTCAGCCACTGCACCACAGTGGGGACCCAGCTGTTCCACAGCAGGCAAAGCCTCTGGGAGCATCACAGAGCCACTGCTTCTTAACAACTATGATTAAGAGTTGCAGCCACATCTAAAACTGAGTTTCTCTCTAGAACAAAAAAAATCAGTGGATTAAGATAGAGATTTGGAACCCAACTAAATATACACGGAAATAATTCAAAGTAAAATGGAGGTAGTATTTCCTATGAGGAGCTCAAGTACAAATTACTCAGTAAATGCTTAGACAATTAGCTAACTATTCAGAGAAGAGATAAGGTGGATCACAGCCTAATTCCTTATACCAAAAAATGAAGATTACACAGATGAAGGAAATGTATGAAAATATACAATGAGTAAAGAATATGAGCCAGAAAGGTGCGAAATGACAGTGTAAATAAACTCCAAGTGGGGTCAAACACATTTAGAATTTGAAGAAAGCCAATTAAATATATACCATATTTTACATGTGGAATCTGAAAGGAGAGGAAGTATGTCTGCAAATGCTGTGGCTGGACAGTGCTGTGTACTCTTTGGGAAAGTGTCTACCTTAATCACAGCACAGTTCTCATTTTCATTCGGGGATCCTTCCTGCTCTCCTCCAGAAAGTCGCCAGCCATCAGAAGTCATTTCCTTTTAAAAATTTACCAGACTTTAGGTTAGGAGGAAACTGCTCAGTGTCCCTTGATCAAACCATGTAAATACTTAGCTATGAACATCAAAATTTGTTCTCTGAAGGAATACTTAGTAGTTCTCTCTAGAAGAGGCTATAGGACTGGAGTTTGTAATGGAGGGAAAAGATGGGCTTTGGGGGGTGAGCTTCTATATGCCTATGGGCATGTTTGAATTTCTGGCCATGTGGACATCTTCATATTTTAGAAACATAGCTTCTAGAACAGGATTGGTGTTCAGCCTGGCCTGGGAATAGTGTAGAAGTCTTTAAATCAGCTTGAATATGCTAGGAGAAATAAAAGCACAGGGCATTTGTAGTTATCTCGGAAAATAAGGATGCCACGCTGGACTGGGTAGAGGCAAACAAGGAATAATTGGGGAAGGAATCTCAGCAGTAAGCATAGAGAGTCTGGAAGAGGGAGTAAATGTGTTGGCCGAGTGTCAGAGGGCTAGGCTGATCAGTATGCTAAGGAACAAGAAGGCTGTGAGGACATCCACAGAAGGCTGCAAGGACATCCACAGAAGGCTGCGAGGACATCCACAGAAGGCTGCGAGGACATCCACAGAAGGCTGCGAGGACATCCACAGAAGGCTGCGAGGACATCCACAGAAGGCTGTGAGGACATCCACAGAAGGCTGTAAGGACAGAAAATGAGCTCTCACATCTTGAAAGCTGTTCCAAACTATGTTGGGACAAATAGGGAAAATAAAATAATAGATACCAAACTCAGAGTCCTCCAGGTTATCAAAACCCTTGATTGTACCTGCTGTGAGCTGGAGTTCCCAGATATTTTGAGTCACTAACGGATTAGTTCTATAAATGAAAACAAACTTAAGGTAAGTTGTAAAACTCCTAAGTCAGCCTCCTGGTTTTGACAGAGCAAGTCTGGGGACAGCTCCTTACAACAGAGCCCAGTGAGTCATTTGTCATGTCTGAAGGCCAGTGACCACTTGCATTACCTTTCTGTTTGGCTTTGCTCCTTGCTTTTCTCTAAAGGTTAGAAGTTTTGCCACATCTCGGCTTCCAGGAAAATCTGAGAATTTTCTTCAGAGCCAGTGCCTTACTAATGATTCCAAGCAACTGTGTGTGGGAGGGGAGAGCTGGCTGACCTTGGGCAAAGGTGACAGACAACTTTAGTCTGATCTTTCCTCACAGACCACAAAGTCCTTAAGCTGAATGGTTTATACCCCTGGGAAATTCTTTAGCCACTGTTGCAAACAGTTACTAAACTAGCTTAGATTACACAAACACATACCATTTATCAATGCCAGCCTGAAGATTCCTATAACTAGGCAAAGTATTCCCAGCACAAAGAATGAACTTGGGATAAGAGAGAAGAGTGCTAATTATTTAAAAAAAAAAACAGAAGGAAAAGAAGAAAGGAAGGAAAAGTGGGAGGAAGGAAGGACGGCCTGACTATGAGAGGGTAAAGCTTGCCAGTCGGGTCACCTAAGTAAGAACTGTGTCATTAGGCAAAGGCAGAATGGTGTAAATTTCTTATTTTATAATATCCCAGGAAGCAAGTAAACCACCTTGCAAACTTAAATTGAAATGTTTGACTTCTGGCTTCTTTGCTACAGATATAAGCAAATTCCCTAAAACTTATTTGCTGTCTACTGACTGTCTTCCCTTCACTTCATTACATTCACTCAAAAAGTTTATAACAAAACCTCAAACAAACTAGTCATCTTTCTATCACTGGGACCAAAACCAAAACCAGACAGAAAACATGAGATAATAACTCATATATGTTACTATAAATATAGCCATATATACATGGATGGAGGGGTCACAGATCTTAGAGAAATCCCCAAGGCTGTCACATCCCTAAGTAAAAAAAAATGACAGAATTAAGTTACTATGAAGAAAGATTTACTTTATCACAGTTTAAAGTTTTACTCTGGTTGCTGGAGCCTTTCTTTGGGACTGTGGGAACATAGTGCTTTGTAGCAGAACCATGTAGCAGAGAGGCTTGTTTACCTAGTGATGACCAGAATGCAAAAAGAGAAGAAGGGGAAGCGATCCCAATGGCCCCACTCAAGGGCAGGCCTCAAGCACATAACATCTTTTCACTAGGCCACGCCTCCTAAGGGTTCCATTACTCCCAGTGGTACCAAGCCCAGGACCAAGATTTAACACACAACTCTGGGGAATATTCTAGAACCAAATTGTATATAACATTCTACTTGTATACTTTTAGATGTTTATTTTCTCAAGACAGAACAAAGAATGTTGTTGGTTGCCAAAGGCTGAAGAAGGGTTGAGTGGAGATGTTATTGCTTTGTGTTGAGTTTGGGAATATGAGCAAAGCTTAGAGATGAATGAAGATGAACTTGACTGAAATTCAATAATACTTAACAGTATTGAAATGTACACTTTAAAATGGTCATAGTGGGGCCCGGAGAGATGGCTCAGCGGTTGATAGCATGGGTTGTAATCAGGCATCGGGATTCACACCTTTAATCTCAGCGCCCCCAAGGCAGAGGCAGCCTGACCTACATAGTGAATTCCAGGACAGCTGGGGCTACAGGGAGACCCTGTCTCAAAAAGACAATAAGAACAACAACAAAAAAACATTGATATGCTCTTGCAAAGCATCTGGGTTTGGTTCCAAGCACCCATATGGCAACTAATATACGTAACTCCAGTTCCAGGGTCTGACACCCTCTTCTGGCCTTTGTGGGCACATGCATTATGTATAAGCAGGCAAAACATCATACACAAAATTATTAAAAATATGGTCATAGTAAATTATATTCATAGAAAATGCTTAGACTTTTGAACTTTTTGTCCTTTGAATTAGTCACTTTTCTGTTGCTGTGATAAAACCACCATGACCAAGGGAACTTATAAAAGGAAGAGTTTATTTGAGCTTATGATTGATGGTTCCAGGGAATTAAGAGTCCATTGTGGCAGGAGGCATGGTGGCTGGAGCTGGAGCAGAAAGTTGAAGTTCACATCTTGCAATGAGCACACGAAGCCAAGAGAGCAACTGGAGCCTGCAAAGCTTGTTGAACTCTCTACCCCCCCCCCAGTGACATTCTTCCTCAAGCATGACCACGCCTTCTACAAACTTCCCAAAACAGCATCACTAACTGGGGACAAAATGTCTGAATACTTGAAGCCTATTGGGGGCCATTCTCATTCAAACCACCACATCTTTGAATCTGTTTGGTTGGCACCAAAGTGGACTGTGAAAAGTCTGTGCTTGTGGTAGGGATTTGGAAGTCTAGGTAGTGTCAGGCAGGTAGGCAGGCAGGCAGGAATGGCTCATGATGCTTGGTTGCCTATTTTTTTCTAGTGCTAAGCACAGAGGTGCCACACAGTCAATATGAAAGTTGACCTTCATGAGGAAACAGTCTTCCACACAGCTGGTCAGTTACACATATGAACTTACAGCAATGGTGTCAGCATGTACAAATCCTATGCAAGTTCAAACCAGACAGAATCCCATTATAGACATGGGAAAGTAGGTAAGAAATCCCAACCTAACATAAGGAACTTTTGGCAATTGATGGCTGCTGGGAGGGAGGAAGATAGTGTCTTACAGGGAGGGACTCCTGGTGGGCCCAGTAGATGGACCCACACTGAAGGACATGGCGGGGGACAAGTCAGACTCTATGGATATATATATACATATACATATATATATATATATATATGTATATATATGCCTATATATGCATATGTGAGAATATATTAAATTTGGCAGGGGGTAGTAGAAGTGTGGATAGAAGAAATTATCTAAAACCATCAAACTATATTGTCTGAAAATTGGAAAAAAAATCAATGAAAATTAAAATTTTAAAAAGAAATTGGTCTTACAGTAATCATTGGGAAGAAAGCAGTGAGAAGCAAACTTACATTAAAAATCACAGATGTCGGGGCTGGAAAGATGACTCAGTGGTTAAGAACACTGGCTGCTTCTGCAGAGGACCTGGGTTCAATTCCTAGCACCCACATGGAAGGTAAACAACCGTCTGTAACATCAGTTCCAGTGGATCTGATGCCCTCTTCTGACCTCTGTGGCCATTGTACAACAGAGGTGTACTTACATACATGCAGGCAATATTCTCATACAGACAAAAATAAAAAGAATAAATAAAATATATTTTAAATCACAGCTATAGCATCAGGAAAACACAGATGACGTACTAACACCACCTGTGAACTGTAAGATGTAACACAAAGCAAATGCCCGCTGCTTTATACATGTTTTGATAACAGAAGCCTCATTATCACAGCCTCAAAGGAAAGCAAACTAGGAATATGGCTTACACCAAGTTGAGACTGAGTGGCCCCAGGGCAGCCTCACAGTTGTGTTACCTATGTGCACAAGAACCCACACAAAGAAGGGGGCCTGTGTTCTGTTGTTCTTTCTTGAAATTAGTGATGCTCCTTGAACCAGAGGCCCTGCATTTCAGTGGTCCTTAAACTATTTACCCAGTGAGAACTCTGCACTACTGTCTATGTTAAAATATGACAGCAGTGCAAAGAGCTGGATGCACCAGGCTCATTTGGGCAGGTACAAAGTATGGATAAAATAACTTAGTGTAAATATATAGAAGGATATTATGTGGGACTTAGTGGAATCCAAGGATAGACAGAGAATTGGATAATGTTGTATAAATATATGATTCTTTTTTTTTCCTTTTTTAAAAAATTTTATTTTAAGTTGAACTTTAGAGTACACATAGTATCAAAGTAACATAAATGAAACTTGTGATACCAAAAAAGCATCAAAATACAATGATACTTTAACATGGAAATTCCATTTTTTTCTCCAACTCATATATCTACATAAATATATACATATATAAATATATTATACATACACACACATCTTAATGTGCCTGTCCTTACTCTGCTGGACAGAGAGCCTGAGGGCCAGCCAGTGCCACCACACAGCCATACAGTTACACTTTCTTTCACCATCATTTCTATGTGGAAAAAGGTCTTGGATGGCCCAACGCCAACCTTCTACCTCCTGTCTTCCATTGACTTCACTCGGGGCTCTAAGTCTTCTGTACCTCTTCCCAGGATATCTCATGGTGCATATTGTCTTTCCTGTCTACACTCACTACCATCTTTCAGCTTACAGCAGGGCGGGCCTGCCTAGGGAAGGCTCCATTAAGCCACTTGTGAAGAGTTAGACTAGGCACTAGAATGTGATTTCCCAAACAGCAACTGGGACTTGGAGACTGGCTTGGATAGGAAAGAGTGGGGCTCCTTTGGTGGACTGCTGTGCTGAGAAGCGAACACAGTCCATGCTGCTGGGATTCACTCTTTGAAGAATGGCTATCCCGGCAGAGTCCTCTGAGTTGGGATGTCTAGAGGGAGCTGGGAGGGAATTATGTTGCCTCTGAACTTCTGGCTGTTTCTCCACATCCCATTTCTGCAGTGCATCCCCCCTCACTTGACTCTCAGGTGGAATGAGACAAACGCTCTAGCTGGTCACCGAGTAGAAGAAGATTCCTGCACTGGCAGGAATTATTTACCCCTTGGAGATGAATTTCAGTTTCTTCATCCTATTCAACAGATAAGCATACATGACTACTATTTCTGTGACAATTAAATGAAATAAACAACATCAAATGTGGAACACAAAATAGATCCCAAATGACTTGCATTTATTATTCACATAATTACCAGTGTAATTATTGCTCTGATAGTGAAGGAATAAAGATTTGACAAGTAGACTAGTTCAGAAATCTGAATAGCTTGAGGTGCATAGAGAGCTAATTGCTCTCCATTTACATAGCCAACGGATCACTGATGTTTTACCTTCTGAAATTTATTGTTGTGTATGTCAAGACATATTAATTCATTTATATATATATATATATATATATATATATATATACACACATACACACACACATACACATATAACAATTTGTATCTGAAAGTATAGATTCAATGACATACTGCTACTTGAAACAATATTGACAGCATTTCAAATTATGTTACCTTTTATCCCACATTTTTGGTATATCAATTGACCAGAGAACTTTGCTTGCCAAAAGGAATACTGTTGAGGTGATAAAGCCAAAGGTGATGAAAGGATTACTGTTACATTGACGAGTAGATTAAGTGAGTGAAAAAGATAGTTGTATGATGTTTAATTCAGCAGTGGGCCACATTTTGGATACTAATGCCTGTAATTAAAATGGAGCTGAAAAACTGTTGGCTAATGATGTTCTTGCTGTGCTAAACTGGTACAATACATTGCACATGTCTTTGTGGTGGTGCTGGTGTAACTAAGTCTTTTATACTGAAGCTTGTTTAAGGTATAACACATTCAGTTATTTATAGCACATAATTCCCAAGAGGCATGACAAACAGCTGTTACATATGTGTATATTTACAGTGTCTTAGATTAAAATGTACATTTTTACTCATTCTTTTAAAGAAAGTTACTATAAAACAAGTATACCATGCTTCCTTGTGTTGCCTCATACATCTCATGCTTACTAAGACTCTTGATTATACTGCAAG
>VZQC01009175.1:954377-967518 GCA_009823505.1 Rhizomys pruinosus | reverse complement strand
TTTTTTTTTTCCTTTTCTCTGTAGCAAAACTGCTCAGGGAGTCTATTTGTCTTCCAAACTCTCACACACTGTAGTAACCGCCGTCTCAGGCGGCAGGACATGCTTTGTTCCTTGTTTCCCAGACTGTGTCACTTTAGCATATGCTGCCAGGATGTGCCTTGTTTTGTCAAATGCACCCTGACCAATTCCCTTTCACAACACAATTTGAATCAGCAGAGTGATTTCAGAGCTGAGTGCCTGCTCTGTAGTTGACGATCTATATGGATTTTAACTGATGAGTTTTCTACACAAGGGAAAAGATGTCATAGGCCAAAGTATAAGTAAAATCTTCAGCTCACTGAAGTGGCATGATGGCCCTTACTTTGCTAATGGAAATAAACACACCATTGAAAATGATGCCCCTCTGAGGAATCCCATGTTAGAATAGATTATATTCTCGGCCAATGAATTAGTATGACTTGCTTTTCTCTAATAAGGCCATTGGTTTACCATTTAGGTATTTGAATATGATTTATTGGTAATAATCATAATTTTGTTTCACTTGTTATAAACATGTACACAATGTATGTGTTTGTGTGTGTGTGTAAGAGAGAGAGAGAGAGAGAGAGAGAGAGAGAGAGAGAGAGAGAGAGAAGGATTTAGTTTAAAGGAAACTTGGGGCTGGAGAAATGGCTCAGCGGTTAAAGAGCACCAACTGCTCTTGCAGAGGACCTGGGTTTAATTACCAGCACCCACTTGGTGGCTAAGAACTGTCTTTAACTCCAGTTCCAGGGGAATCCAACGCCCTTGTCTGACCTTTGCCTCATCACATGACATGGGTGCACCAACCTACATGCAGAAAAGTACACTCATACACATACAAAATAAAAGAAAAAAAAATAAAGGAACCTGTTTTCTGTGGTCTAATCTTCCATTTAAATCCATCTTATCTGTTTTTCTTCTTCTTCTTCTTCTTCTTCTTCTTCTTATTATTATTATTATTATTATTACTTTCTACTTTGGAATTTTTCCCACAAGTAAGGATTTCATGCATTCTAAACTTCTACATAAGTTACAAATATATAGAGATTAATTTGAGCTCCAGAAATGTTACAACCTATAATATAATCATCAGTATGATATGTGTTCCACAGAACACTCTAGGGTTGAAGGACACTTATGTTTCAAGCATTCAGAGAATTGTGTATATGATTTTCATCTTTCAATATTATTCCAAATTCAAAGAATATATGTATGTTGTATGTCAGAGATAGCCCCATATTGGAAACCCAAGTCCTCCACATGTAAGCATAGGATATCTTTGGAGAGATAATCATGATAATAATGAATTCATCTTATGATGACACTGTGCCACAAAGAATTTAAAGTACTAACAATCTCAGGCTAATATGATCTCCTCTCTTGGATATTGTTTTGCTTCATAAAAGTAGTTGTTTTCTTGTAAGAATTGGCAATCATAGATTTAAAGTTAAAGGACATCATTTTTTTGTGTGTTTTATTTATTTTTTTATTGATGCTTTGTGTATTTCATACAACATTTTCCAATTCAGTTCAGGCATATATCCCCTTCCCTTCCCCCCAACCCACCCCTACCCATCCCAGATCATGCATTCTGCCGTAAGTTTTCTGCATCTTTCTCTGCTTTTTTGTTCTGTTTTTTCATTTTTTTTAACAATAAGTGATAATTTGTGAGTACAAGCATCCTTCATGTAAAACCAATTTGCAAGCAGTTGTGCCCAAACCCACACAGCTCATGGGTCCCACCATCCACCAGGGGGGGGCTTGTATGTTCAATCAAGTTGATCAAAATGAGTTGCTCCAGTCTATATTGTTGTCTTTATTTACCATTACCCCCACTCGCAGCCCTTACATTCTACCACGCCCCCTTCCGCAGTTTGTTCCCTTAGGCTTCTTAGAAAAGGGCGCACAGGTGGATGAGAAGCAAAACCACTCTCCTATTCTCTGGAGCTGATGTCTGGTCTCTAGTCAGTCTGCTGTTTTTCTTTCAGGGCTTGCCAGCTTATACAGGCATAACC
Source organism: Rhizomys pruinosus (assembly GCA_009823505.1). Taxonomy (NCBI): domain Eukaryota; kingdom Metazoa; phylum Chordata; class Mammalia; order Rodentia; family Spalacidae; genus Rhizomys; species Rhizomys pruinosus. Next base: position 965,482 of record VZQC01009175.1, on the reverse strand, counting down.
TTCGATCCTACTGATTGAAGCCCACTAGCCAATCAGATATTTAGTATTAAAACCGAATTTAATCTATCAGCCTTTCGATCCTACTAATGAAGCACAACACAATTAGATATATATGTATTAAACAGACTAATTTGTAGGTTTTATTAACAAATAAAAAAATTTGGCATGGTTGTTAATCATGATTACAATTTCTTCCTGTTAAGTATGGCAGGCGATAAGGCCCTGCTGTTGAGACCTGATATAAATATGGGAAAGATTGTATGGAGACCGCACTTGCAAGTATAACAGTATGGTCTCTGGGATGCCAGAGAGTGTTACCAAAGACCATCAAACCAATACAAGCAAATAGAGGTCTCCTTGATTCAAGCAAAACCCCTCCACCAACATCAGCTACAACCCTTCATTTGCTGGAAATACTGTGCAGCAGTGGCAGCCATACGTCTGTATATCCCAAATCTAATTGGCTATTAGCTCTCTCCTTGGAGGAATAACCCACGGCTGATGCCACAAGCTTACATCCTCTAATGGTTAGGAGATGTTATAAAGGACATCATTTTTAAAAGATTTATTATTAGCTGGGCGTGGTGGCGTACGCCTTTAATCCTAGCACTCAGGAGGCAGAGGCAGGCAGATCTTTGTGAGTTCAAGGCCAGCCTGGTCTACAGAGTGAGTTCCAGGACAGCTGGGGCTACAGGGAGACCCTGTCTCGAAAAGATAAAAAAAAAGATTATTTATTTATTTATTTATTTATTTATTTATTTATTTATTTATTTATTTATGTGTCTGTCTGTGTGAGAATGTATACCACCTGTGTGTGCATTTATATCATCTTCCAATGGGAGGATGGTTTACCTCCAGACTATCTCAGAGATAACTATAATAGGCTACACAATAGCACATATGAGAGAGTATGTTTTCAGTACTGGTAGATTTTGGTTTTAATTACTATAGTCTTAGAAACACACATTTAAACACATTTTCTTTTAAAAATTTTTATTGAGCAGTTGTACAACTCATACAATGGTTCCCAATCAAACCCAGTCATCTCCCCCCCAAGCTAAGCCCTATCCAGTCAAGCTCCCAAAACCAGACATTCTTCTGTGCAAATAGATCCACTGGAGTCTAGTCAGCACATGTAGGAATCCTAGGTAAGGCATATTCTTCCTCACCTAACAGTAACTTAGTCTTTGTAGTTCTCAGTTCAGGGTCAGTCCCCCACCCATATCTCTTGTTTTGCTTTGATACATTGTCACAGTTGGTATAGGTCCTGTGTCTGATGCCTACATTGTTACACGTTTACACCCGATAGTGTATCAGTGTCATATCTCTAGATAAATGAAATTTCTTACCATACACTAACTATAGAATCTTATATTTACAGACAAGCATATCATGCCATTCATTGAATAAAGCTATACTCTTTGCAACAGATGGAGGCCACTGCAGAATCCCAGAACTGGTCAGACACAGAACATATATATCTAAAATAATCCCCATCCCTACTAGACACATCTACAATTGAATTTCTATATGCATAATGAAGGGCAGAGAGAATACAAGTGCACCCCTCAGTTCTCACCAGCAAAGTGTGTACCCCTGGATGGGGCTCCTATATTAAACCTCACCTACACATGGCTCAGAGCTCATTAAATACATTTTCAACATTCCTATCTCAAAATCTTTTCTTCATTTTTTTTAAATTAATGGGGGGGCAAGTTATTTTCTTTTTTTCCCATTTATTGATCTTTTTTTTTTCTAGTCATATAATTTTATTTTATTTATTTATTTTTTATTTTTATTTTTTTATAGATGCTTTGTGTATTTCATACATCATTGATCATTTTTAATTGATATTTTGTGTATTTCACACATCATTTCTCAATTCAGTTCAGACATATTCCCCTTTCCCTTCCCCCCACCCCACCCCACCCCACCCCAGACCATGCATTCTGCCATAACTGTCCTGTATCTTTCTCTCAGTCTTTTTTATGCTTAGGAATTCACATTTTCCTCCATTAACTTTATATTACTCTAAAATATGGATACATACTCTCCACCCATGTACAGTAATTACAGAGNATTGGATCACCATTTGTAGAAGAACATAATTAAACCCCTACCTCTCACCCTGTACAAAAATCAACTCCAAGTGGATCAAAGATCTCAATGTGAAGCCTGAAACCCTGAAGGTGATAGAAGAAAAAGTTGGCAACAACTTACAAGACATAGATGTAGGAAAAGACTTTCTAAATCAGACAGCAGCTGCACAGGAAGTAAGGTCAACAATCGACAAATGGGACCTCATAAAATTCAAAAGCTCCTATACGGCAAGTTATTATTATTATTATTATTATTATTATTATTATTATTATTTTGGTCTTTTTGAGACAGGGTCTCCCTGTAGCCCCAGCTGTCCTGGAACTCACTCTGTAGACCAGGCTGGCCTTGAACACACAAAGATCCGCCTGACTCTGCCTCCCAAGTGCTAGGATTAAAGGCGTGTGCCACCATGCCCCGGCCGGCAAGTTATTTTCTAAAGGAAGGAAGAGCCACTCTATTTATTTGTCACTGGAGACATTGGCAAGCAATGTGGGGATAAAGTCCCTAGAAATAGAAACTTGATTTAAAGAATAGGGACCATTCTCCACACATCTCTTTCCCCAACAAGTATTTTTTTCCCCTGTAGGGCTCTTTAACTCTCTCCTCAATTTTAAGAACATTGTATTTGCTGGGAATGTGTAAAATCCTGTGTCTTTAAGATCATTAACACCTTGTTTAAAAGCTTCTTGTCATGTCATGTCACTGAGTACTGAAACTGTGTAAGCTTCAGTGGAGAGTAAATTTTTATCAAAAACTCACCATTGGGAATCAATGCAAGTGCACTCTTGCTCTCCAATGGCCGCAGTCTGTTTCAAAGGCTTAGATGACATAGTATAATGAAGGCTACACTCAATGTTTTGGAAATGTATGTTTAATTTTTATGTGTCTAATTGCTAATAAACTTAGCTAACATGTCCTCCAGGGATTTTATCATTCCAACTATGCTCTGTTATTTAAACAGTCACTTGATCTCTTCATTTTACCCACATGTCCAAAGAAAGCCACCCACTCATTTAGTAGAATTCGGTCATAATTTAGGAGCCATGAAAGTTGAATCAAGTTGTCTGGGGGCTGCACAGGATTCCCCGAGGAGGAATCGGCTGGCAGAAGTGGTGCACGCTGCTCTCTTCTGAATGTTCTTGCTCTGTTGCTAGCTTGAGCATGGGCATTGGTGTTCTCGCCAGATCCGCTTCAAATTGCTGATTGCTAATCTGCCACTCAGTGAGGAGTTTGAACATTCTTTTGGAAGTAGCACCCTTCTCACCACGTAGTTTAATCAGTTAATTTGTCCTAATTAATAAAATTTAGCCACTTTATGGTGTCTTCACTCTCGAGCATTCATCCATGTTTTCAATTGTTTTTGTATCCTTGCTGTGTTCCTAACATGACCAGATGCTGATAAGGTAAGCATTGAATAAGACATATTCCTTCCCTTCAAGTCACAGGTGAGAAACTTGGCACATGCCCAGGAAGGCAAAGATGGCATCCCATACTGCCACCAAGGCCTTGACTGTCAGCTTCAAACATCAGCCAGAGAGAATGGGGCAGAGGGCAGATAGAAGGGTCTGGCAGCAGATTGTGTTTCAAGCTGAACTGCTTCTTACATAAAGCATTTCCTAGTATTATTGACACCTTGTTACATAGCCTCAAAATTATCTCCCACCTCTTCTAAAGGTCGTTCAGGGTTGGGAAGAGACAGTGGGAATGTTCCTTACATAATCCTTTATTCACTCAAGTCTCCAGATGAATTCTGATTCTGACAAAGAAATTGAATTGATTTGCACAGGGAAATTTAATTATCTTTTACTTGAGGATTTTTAATAATAATAATAATAATAACTCAAAAACTGAACCCAAACTATTCCATTCATCAAAATTCAAGTGAGTTATAACAATTTGATTACAGCTCAGAGTATTTTTGACAAGTCATGCTGAGTGATTTCTGGAAAACAGATCCGCTCTTATGCAGAAGTGCCCATTCTCCATGCAGCCCAGCATTGGTTGATATATTGTCATGACAGAAAAAAGCTGAAATTGCATTTCCCAGAAATTGCCCTTCACACCACCTCTTCTGTGCTGGGGTCAGATAGGAGGCTGGCAAACATATTTGTCTTGTTTGCATTTATATTCACTTTTCGTTGGCTTTTCCCTTTTGTTTCTTCATTAAGACAGACATATATGCATGATAACTAAAAACTGTAAAAGAAGCATTTCCCAGAAAGAAAGTAAAGTGCTTTTAATTTGGGAAACGATTTCAATAGTATTAAGCCATAAAGGGAATTAGTCATAAGCGAGAGTTTTATGTCTTCTCATTTCTTTAAAAAATTCTATGCAGAACCATAATCACTAGAAAAGCATTCGGTTGGAATTAATCTGATCAGCATGCTCATCATATATAACTTTTATTAGTATTAAAAATAATAAAGTCAGTAGACCCAAAGTAAATAGATATATGGTGCTGTGTTTTCATTATTATTTCCAAAGGCTCAGGTAACTAAACTTTCATCATGATGTGAAGATTAAATGATGCACAGCAATTTGAAAAATGAGTTTTCCATGTACCAGTTAGATGTTTGGTCCTATGCTTTGTGCAGAAATCTATCCCATCTATTCAGGTGGCTATTGGTTTAGACTGATCAACTTCTGTTTGAATTTAATAATAAGAAAGTGATTTTGCTTGTTTGTTTACATTTCTCAAAATAGAAATGCAACCTACAGATTCGGGTCTTTTTAGTTTGTACTTCCTCCCCTTGGCTGTTTGGAGACCCTCAACCCCTATTCCAGTGGCTCCACCAAGAATGTGTGGCATCGTACTGCTGCTCCAGATCTGAGTTCCTCTGGAGTTCCTGTAGCCTTCTGGGAGTACATGTGCATGACAGACTAATAGAAAAACTTTTTGCAAATATAAGGAGCTGAACCACAGATGTCACGTGGTTTGTTCTGCCACCCTCAGAAATAAATGGTTGATTCTTAGGGAGAGTTTGTTGGTGATACGACCTGAAGAAGCTGCCCCAGAATCACTGAAGTAGTCTGCTCTTGAGCTTAGATCCATCACCAGAAGTGCTCTTCTCACCATGTCTTATCTAAGCTTTTTCGATAGCTTCTTAACAGAAGACTCCTCTTATGCTAGTCCATACCAGTATCATTGTGATCATCGTCTAAGGATGCATTCAGTCAGGTTGCTCACCAGCTGTAGAATCACTGTTGTCTTCATTGCATTTGGCATAAGTTCCAACCCTGTAAACACTAACATTAATCCCCACACACTGACCTTTTCACCAGGTCCGTCTAATGCAGAGTCAACCTCATTGGATTTCTCATTCTCCTTATACAAGTTTGACCCATTCACATAGATGATTTCTTCCTGCTTCTCCTTCTCCTCCGTCTCCTCCTCCTTCTCCTCTCCTCCTTCTCCTCCTCCTCCTCTTCCTCCTCCTTCTTCCTCCTTGTTGTTGTCATCGTTGTCGTCCTCATTGTCGTCATCTTTTTTAACATGGTCTCCCTGTAGCCCCAGATGGCCTGGAACTCACCACGTAGACCAGGCTGGCATCAAACTCACAGACTCTGCCTGCCTCTGCCTCCCTAGTGCTGGGATTAAAGGTGTAGATCACCATACCTGGCTCATTCACAGTTTCTTCAATTAACACTCACTTGTTATGAAGCCGTCTTCAGTGACCTCAGTAAAGAATTGTTTCTTGGGGCTGGAGAGATGCTTCAGCAGTTAAGAGTACTGACTGCTCTTGCAGAGGACCTGTGATCGATTCCTAGCACCCACATGGCGGATAAGAATTGTCTTTAAGCAGGGTGTGGTGGTGCATGCCTTTAATCCTAGCACTCGGGAGGCAGAGGCAGGTGGATCTCTGTGAGTTCAAGGCCAGCCTGGTCTACAGAGTGAGTTCAGGCCAGCTGGGGCTATAGGGAGACCCTTTCTCAAAAATTAATAATAAATAAATAATAAATAATAAAAAAGAATTGTTTCTTAGGTTGAGTGTGGTGGCACATGCCTTAAATTCCAGCATCCAGGAAGCAGAGGCAAGTGGATTTCTGTGACATCAAGGTCTCACATTGTATACATTATGAGTTCTAGGCCAGCAGGGGCTACAGGGTGAGCCTGTCTCAAAAATAATAAGCTAAAATAAAAGATGGTTTTCTTCTTTTATGTTCTCTGCTATTTCTTTCTTGCCTGCAACAAGACACTTACTGCATTAATAATCACTTATGTCTATTGGTATCCCTATTAGACCATGAGATCCTCCGGGCAGAAAGTGTCCTGAGCATTCCTGTCCTCAGAGCTTTGCATGACTTACCCCTTGGCTGTAGAATTAGGATTAACAGAGTAAATAAATGAAGAAAACACAGAGTAGCGACTCAGTAGGAGAAAGGACATGTAGTTGATCTTTAAAGCGGAACTGAAGAAGTGAGTCTGGCTACAAGTGGAACACATTAAGTAGAAGAAGTTTATGAGGGAGAAAGTATCTGAAAAGTCTCTAAAATGCTCAGAAAAGTGGTTGAGCCCATGTCGTCTGGCTGTGCTGAATGGTCTCTAATTCAGCCCAGAATTGTGTTATTCTGGGTTAGTACGTCATCCGTTAGGTCATCTTACTTCTAGTGATTGGTGATATGGGCCTTTTAGCCCTGGTGTTGGGCTTTTATTTCCCATAAGTAGGTGTAGAATGCCGTCCATAGGAGATAAGCAAGAGAGAAAGAGGGAGAGAGATGGGGAGTGAGCTCACACCAGAGAGTATGATTTTCAAATACTGACTCTGAAAAACAAAATATCTTATGGACTATTTATTTTACCATTGAGTGAAACTGGGAACTGGAATGTTTGTAGTAATGTCAATAAATGCAGAGGGAGAGCAGCAGCTACTGTCCACAGAGCTCGGCGGTGTGGTCTTTCCCAGCCTGTGTTTGGAGTTAATCCAACCCTGTCTATTTGTGCTAAGTTGTAGCTCTAATATCTCTGTGGGTTTTATAATAACATAAATAATTATAATGCCTCACTTTTTATATAGTACCTTTCTCTAAGGAGCAAAAGGGACTGTGTGGAAGCTATCTCATTAAATCTCAAGGCTCTCTGGGGACATAGAAAGAAGACAGGTTATATTACACCCCCTGTGAACCCGGAGCTGGAAAGGAATTGCTCCAACCAAGCTAAATCAAAGCAAGATTAAATAAAAGTAAGATATATAGGTGTTTATATAGAATTTAAAGAAATATATTGGCTGTTAGAATAAAAGAGATTTGAAGGCCAAAGAAGAAATTATTCAAACAATAGTGTTTAGAGTAACTAATAAATAAATAAATTAATTAATTAATATCTGGTGTACAAATTAAAATAATATACCAATCAATACTTTAGAAATTTGACAAACAAGATTATTTTAAAATTATTTCCATCAGTGAGGCACTTTTGAGAAGTAGAATAAGGTCAAAATGGCTGTATGATCACAGCAATAGATGACTTCCTAAGTGTACACTCTGGAAGAAAAAATAAATAATTAGAAGTGACTCTATCTAAAGGGCAGACTATGTATGTGAGGTGGCAAAGTAACTTTTTGAAAAGTAAAATATTGTAATTTATTGCCTTTGTACAAAAAGCAGTTTGAGGGGCTGGAGAGATGTCTCAAAGGTTAAGAGCACTGGCTGCTGTTGCAGAGAGGATTTGGGTTCGATTCCCAGTACCCACAAGGCAGCTAACCCAGGTCTATAGACTCCAGTTCCTGAGTATCAGATGCCCTTTTCTGACCTCTGCAGGCATTGCATGACATGGGTGCACTCAACTACATGCAGGCAATATACACTCATGCACATAAAATAAAAATAATAAAATATTTTTTAAAAGAAGTTTGAACTTTTTTCTACATCTTCGTGGAATCAGTTACTTGTGGTGGAGTTTAAGTCACAAAGAAAATCACAATCTGTAGGAATCAAATTTGTACTGATAAAATATTAGATTGACTTAGATGGGACAGGTCATTTTTTCCACCATTCTAATTTTAATTATATAGACAAATGTTTATGAAGATTATTGGTAAAGTTCTCTCTCTTTCTCTCTCTCTATCTCTCTCTCTCTCAAGTTCTATTTCAAGAAGGGAAATAACATTATAATTTTTTCTTCCTATTTATAAAAGCATTGGGGGGGAAAATGATATGCACATAACTATTGTTAGTGATAGGTCATTATATGGTTATCCGATTTATGTCATAGTCATCCACCAAAGTAATTACCTCAGGAGTCAAGGATAAAAGATATTGACTTTTGTTAAGATAAACATTAAAAAAGTATTGATGGTATGAGGGAAACACTGACCAAGGAAATTCCCAAGCCAATGTTACCCTAAATGGCAATCAATCTGAATGACGACTTGGGTATGAAGTCAATAGCATCTTAAATATGAATAAAGAATACAGAACTATCAATGGGTTTAAGGATCTTGATGTGTTAATCACATTTCTTCATAATATTCTTGCTATTCATATGTCACCTCTCCATCTTATGGTTGGATGCCACGTTGAAGATTGACCTATGGTAATGTGGCACGCCAAAACCATTTCTATGTGCTCACAGGAATTTTGGCAACTGCTCCCATTTTATTGCTTTAGCACTGGCACTCAAGGGATGTGTGCTGAGCATCCTGGCAGTTGTATAGTTTGCACTTTCTATTTTACTACAGCATCAGAAAAGTGAAGTCTATGATTGAAGAGAAAAATACTGTAAGTCAAAATGTTAGGAGTAATGAAGATCTGTAAAAAGTGGTCTTCTGTTTATTTGTTTAAAGTTTATTAGTGCTTTAAAAACCTGTAACAGGCAGAAGTATTGAACAATAGAAAAACAACTTAAATTCAGATTTTTCCAGTAAGGTAAGGGCTTCTCTTGGAATTATGTGTGGATACTGCCCAGTTAAGGATTTATTCTGCACTGATAATGTGTTGTATCAGGGTTTGAGCAATAGCTCAGTGATTAATAGCACTGACTGCTCTTTGCAGAGGACCTGGGTTCAATTCCCAGCACCTACATGGCGGCTAACAACTATCCATAACTCCAGCTCTAGGAGATCTGATACCTGACCTCTGGGGGCGTTGTATGATGCAGGTCCACTTATACGAATGCAGGTAGTACACTTATAGAAATAAAATAAAAAATAATAAAGTATTTTTAAAAAGAATATGTTATATCTTGAGGGAACATTTAAAGGACACAAAGTATAACATATATAAATATAAATTCATTAATATGTGTTTAAAAATTACCCTTTCTTGTTGCCTTTCTTTTTTATTTTTTTATTTATTTTTGTATGTGTATGAATGTACTGTCTGCATGCAAGTTTGTGCACCCGTGTCGTGCAATGCCGCGGAGGTCAGAAGAGGGTCTCGGATTCCCCTGGAACTGGAGTTCTCCTGGAATTGGAGTTTCAGACGGTTCTCGGCCGCCATGTGGGTGCTGGGGATCGAACCCGGGTCCTCTGCAAGAGCGGTCGGCACTCTTAACCGCTAGGCCATCTCTCCAGCCTCTTGTTGCCTTTCTAAGTGTTATAGTAAGTATGCACGAACACTTGTTTACATATATACATGGATACATGATTGACTAGGATCTATGAGGAATAATATGCTATGTTTTCTCTTTCTTTCTGAGATTAGATGACCTTGCTTAATATTAAACATTGTGGATCCATCCATTACCCTTCAAGTTTCATGAGTTAATTTTTTGCAGTTGAATAATATTCCATTTTATATGTGTGACAAATTGTCATTATCCATTCATCTGTTGATGGACAACTAGGTTTGTTCCATTCCCTCACTATAGTGAATAGAGATTAATGAACACGGGTGTACAAATACTAAGGTATGGACCCCCCCCTTGTATGTGGGCAGTGCGGTAGTCGTATTTTTAATTTTTTTTTACTTTAAAATAAAAAAATATTTTATTTAAGCAAATAAAGTCTAATAATATTTGCAGTATATCATTTTATAAACTCCCAAAGAATTTTCATATTCAAGTGATATAACTAAGTCCTAAGATTTTTGGAACAACAGATGAACTGGAATTAATGTTAGCCCTGGACTATAGATGTGAAATCAGATATATCACAGAGGTAAAATATGGTACTTTTGTGGAACCTGAGTTTATAATTCCCATAATCACCCTTCATAGTTTTACAACAAAGAAAATATATAAAATATAATAAATTGATGTTATATTATGTGAAATACTTAACACTTTCAAATACCACTTAGGCATAACACTATTCCTAACTTTCATATTCCAGAGAAGTGTAGCATCTTGTTTGTCACGCCTAAATAGTATATGTACATATATATGTATATATATGTATATGTGTATATATATATATGCAGCATTAATTTATTCATATAAATGTAAATGAGAAGCAAACCAAGGTTCTACTTTGTGTTACTACAATTCATCAATTCATCCTATGGTCTAGGATACTTCCTTATCTGTCCTGCCAGTTGGGGTAGCCTGATGAATACAGTATCAGTAAGTTCAGCTTGCAGTCCATAGTATGATCTTTCCTTCACAGCTGGCATTAATTCATCTGTGTACCTTTAAAATGCAACTCAGTATTTGCATGTACTTTGGAGCTTTTGCTTTTCCATGCCAACAGGACTGATGATCAACAGAAGTGACAACCCTTATTCTCCCAACTTCCAGGCAAGAAGAGTTCCTGAACAGGCTGTATTCCCAGGCAAGCTTTCCAGCAGGAGTAAGATGAGTAGTGTGGACAGGCATTGTTTTCTAACTTTTCTATCTTCAACTTAAAAGTGAATGGAATGTTTCCTTTCATGGGCTGACAGTTTGTCCAGGAATAACCTTTCGATCCTACTAATGAAGAACAAGCAATTAGATATATAGGTATTTAAGCAGCACTAATAGTTATGGTAGGTTACTTTAGCATAGACACATGTTTGGATATGTTAATCCATGAATTACAATTTTCCCCCCTGTTAAATATGACAGGGTCTTACTGTGGCTTATAACATCT
>VZQC01009175.1:864212-950733 GCA_009823505.1 Rhizomys pruinosus | reverse complement strand
GATGAATTATATATATATATATATATATATATATATATATATATTTGGGATCCAAGGATCTTATATAATTTCTAGAATATAATCAGCATTTTAGTGAATAATTAAACATTCATATGATTGTATTTTACTCCACACTACATAGTTAGCATTGTGCTAAGGACTTAGAAAAATACAGAGAACTATACTTTTAAGGAGTATAAATAATTGATCCCTCTGAATCTTTGGATTCTGCATGTGTGTATTTAACCCGCAATGAATGGAAAATATTTAGGAAAAAAATCTACTTATACTGAATGTATACAGACCTTTTCTCTTCTCATTCCTTGAACAATATTGTATAATAACTTATTTGAAGAACTTTCATATTGGGTGTTACAAGTAATCTGCGATAATTTCACATTTACCAGAAGATGTGCATGTTACATGGAAATACTATGCCATTTTGGAGAAAGTTTGGTAGCCATTGGGATCATAAAACCATGGATAAAAAGAGACAGCTGTAGTCTGCATAAATATGATAAATTATTTGAACAATTAGCAGTACATACCAATCTACTTTATGGTGGAACTGTAGCAAAAGATTGGTCTTGTTACAAAGAGAAAAATAGCCCAAAGGCTTACATATACTAAGGCTTATGGAAAAGTGATGATTTTTGTAACATTGGACATGACTACAAAGTCAGCTTAGCAAACCAAAGTCCATTCCCACTATGGTTCAATTAATGTTCAACTCTGCTACTGGACTGCACACTCCTGAAAGTCAGGATGTACACAGTCAAGACTGTGTTCACCATCACATTCCTAGGACCTTAGAGAACCTGTGGTCTGTGCCAGGTGGACAGCTGGGCACTTACTTTTCTTGCTATTCTCTAGTTTTTGTGTCTGGCACCATCACTACCTGGATGCCTCCCCAAGTGTCCTCTTTGTTATTCTTTCTCAATTCCTAACTTACTCCTATGAAACACACATTCATCATTCATTTCCGCTAATCGAATCTTTTATAATTCTTTAATCTGTTACTCTCATTGAACTTGAGCTGACTTTGTCAATCTGTTTGGGTCCCTGTTGCATTCAGGGCTCATACCACCACACTAAATACCTCTTGGCATAGCTTTGTTCCCACAGAGATCTTTCCTGGCTCCAGGAATAGCTTCTGCCATCCCTTTATCCTGGTTTACTCTCACTGTGACACAAATCATCTTCTGAAATTATTCTCCTAGTGTGTTTATACTCCATTCGAACTGTAAGCACCATAAAGGCATTCTGTCAATAATTAAAAGAGACATGGGCTTAATTGTTGGGTGTGCAGAGACTTAGAAAATACAAGACAACTAAAAGACGAAAGGTTTTTTTCAAAGAATAAAACAAGAAAAAGAATTCTTCTCCCAGATAGCAAAGTATTATTTTAGAAACAGTGATGGTAGAAGTAAGACATATTTTTGTGTAAGATAAAAATGGCTATAGCAGTCAAAGATAGCTACCTATAGGAAACAGAATAAACAATAAGACAAAGGGCAGTCTGAAGGCTTTTGCTCTGCACATTGTGGGCAAACATCCCCTTACAGTTTAGTAGTTTCTCTGGGAGCTCACTGAGACACCTGAAAAATAAAAGCAACAAATAAACGGGCATAAATCTAAGGTTATACAGAGTCAACGCAAGCCAAATAAGTCATTTTCATCAATGTAGTATGAAACATTTGTGTAAATGGGACAGGTCTAGATTGGCTCATCCACTGCTTAGTTACACTATCCAGTAAGTGAGTCAGCTGCCTTCTCTGAACCTCACTGTCCACAATTTCAGACCAGGAAAAATAAAACGTCCTCTGTCAAACTGCCTTAACAATGAAACAAGGAAATGTTTGTAAGAGTTATGCCTAGTGCACAGCTCGTCGGATGGCAGTGCCCCATGGCAGTGGATCAATTATAGTTTCTAGCTGGAAGTGTGCTAAGCAGAGCACTTAATAATATCAGAAAATGGAAATTTATTTCCTTTCATTTCAATAGCCTTCAACAGCTCTCTTTATTTCATTTCAATAACCTTAGCTAGCTTCTCCCATAGTAACCTATTATTCACATTATATAATTGTCAGTGAGAGTGCACTAAATCAGACCTTATTGGACAAAGGAAAACAGAAACACTATTAATTATCATAGTAGTGTTTGTTCTTTTACGTTTTATTCAGGTGGGGTCTCAGAAATAATACTGAAGAAATCTTCCACTGATCTCTAGCTAATTAGCATATCTTACAGGTGCATACATTGAAACAACTAATTCTGCCTATTTATTGTTCCCCAAAGAAGAAATTTGAAGAGGTCCCCATTTCTAGCTACAGCTAATTGAAAGACAAATGAGGGATGATTAGCTAAGGGATTTGATTTGTGTTTGTAGTTACTAGAATGGATTTATCATTGAAAGATAAATTCAGTATTAACCATCCAGGACTCGGAATTGAGAATTAAGGAAGGAGCCGGGTCAGCAAATTAGATATTTGCAAAAACAATTCAGATAATTTTCCAGAGAACTATATTCTGGTTATAGTCTGTCACCCAAACAGTTTTATACTGATAACAATTTGACAGCTTCTCTTCTAGCAAGGGGCAACTTAATCAAGTGCACCTGGTTTTCTATAGAAAAAATAACATGCTAATTGGTGTATGTCTATAAGGTGATGGATAAGCTTAGAGTCAAGCCTGAGGCAGCTGGCAAATATGAAAATTGTGCATTTACTTATGACTCACCAAGTGTGCTCCACTGCTTGGAGGCAAACTTTTATGTTTCATGTTTCCTTCTTACTATTTCCATAAAGTATTTTGTGCATTAAAAGTCAATTTTCAGAACTACAGGCATACTGATTTTTATGAGTAAAATTGTTATGAGGTAGTAGCTAGAGGTAGCATAAAATTATTTTCTGATAATTCTTACCATCTGCCCTAAGCCCACTGTTACTTTGTTTCCACATATGTCTAAGGGCTGTGGTTGTAATATTTATAAATATGATATGCTCCATTAGAAATCTAATATTTACACAGAGATATGAACCTTACCCTCATAGTGACATTTTAGATGTACTTATTTGGTCGCAAATAAAATATAAGAGAGGACATAGAACTTCATGAATGCTGTAGCATCTCTTAACCACAGTTATAACTAAGAAGAACTAATCTTTGATGTGATGATCACCTCATAACACAGTGTTTGAGTTCAGATGCAAAAGGTCCCCAACAGGATCATGTGTTTTAACTCTTGCTCTTTAGCTGGTGGGACCGTTTTGGGAAGTAGAAATTTTAGGAGTTTGGTTCTAGCTAGAGGAAGTAGGTCTCTAAAGGGTGAGCCTTTTACCCCTGCAGGAACACTTGTTCATGATCTGCAGACCTGCAAGGAAGCCACACTGCAAGCTTCTGCTACCCTGGACCAAGTCAGTCCTAGCTACCAATTTCCCCAGGCATGACAGACTATATTCCTGTGAGCCATACTGAATTCTTTCTTATTTAAGTCATTTCTGTCACGTATTCTATCACAGTGGTGGTAAAAGGACAAATACATACAAATAGTACCAGGAGGGGATACACTGGGTTTATGGCTGTAGGTGGGAGTTACTGTTAGGAGGATGTGTTGGTACACATGCACAGGGGATGGGTACATGACCAACATGGAACATCCCATGCTTCTTCAGGTCACCAGGGTACTATTGCTTTGGGTATCTCTCTGGACCCACGGGTGGTGAGCAATGTCTCCATCTTCACGAATGAATGCGAAGTGGTCAGAACTTCTGGAAGGAGAGCAGAGAGTAGACATTGTTAAGGTCCATGATATATTGCTTGTCAAAATCTTTAAAAGCAGTGTGAGAGTTTGGTGAGTGGAGCTGATCTTGATGTTAATGTTGCAAAAGCAAATGTCACAGAACAGATGAAACTGTGTGGGTGGTTTATCAAAATTGTTCTTCCTACTATTTATCATTGTAAAGATGGTGAACTTGGGCACTATCACATTCCAAGGGCTGAGAAGGACTTCATAAACTTCGTGAGTGATAAACAGTTGAAGAATATTGGACTCTTCATCTTGGTGCTGTGCTGACGTCAGCACATTTTTACTGTCTGTATACTGGGACCTATTAACTACGTTACTGAAGGCCTTGAATCACTAGTTTTGGGGCTCAAGCAGTTTTTACTTTTACAACTCCACTTTCAGGACTGTTGTTAGGGTTTTGTATGTCTTGTGGCAGAATGCTTCCTTCTCCAAGAAGGCAGAGACCAGAGTCCTACTTCCCCCTAAAACCATTATCATAATTTGCTCAAATGTTGGAAATAAATGAAGAAAACAAGAGGCAGATGAAGAAACTATTTCTGAAGAAGAAGCAGAAAATAAAGATGTGAAGTCTGAAGAGAAAAGCACTGCTGAACCTGCAAGCCTCTCTCCTGAGTGACTTGAATCTACCGGTACTACCACACGCTGACATGTGACTAGTGCTTCTTTGACCTTTGGACATAGAGGCAATGCCAGGACCTCTCCAGGAAGCACCCAGATATTCAGTGCCAGATTGGGATGCTATTTTGAAAGCCTGGTTCTTTCTCTACTCAGCGTAAAGAGGTCATTATATTTTAAAAATAAGCTTAATAAAATAGAGGCTACTCAGCCCCTATTTTATTAAGCTTATTTTTAAAAATCCATTAAAAATATATATGGCAGGGCCATTTGTGAAAAGTTTACTGCTTAACAAAGTTCCAGTGACCCGACTCATCTGGTTGAAGACTTTCTCCAGCTGACCTTGGTTTTTAATAATTCTTTCTATCATATTAATTCTCATTTTTCTGGCCTGTTTGACTTTTGGCTTTCTAGCAATTAGAATACTGGCTTCTGCCTCAAGGAACAGAACTGACACTTTTGTCTTTTCTAGAAATGAGTGCTTTGTGAGAAATAATGGCACTGTGTACACAACTTAAAAGTATGATACAGTAGCAATTAAGAACTCTACAGAAACTGTATCATGCACAGATTGCCCAAGTAAAGAAAGGATTTTGATTTTGTGGTCAGGTTTAAACTAAAAACAGGGTTGTAAGGCAAAATAAAGCTAAGTCCAGTGAGGCCATGGATTCTAGTGATCTGACTCAATAGCCTTTAGAAAATCACCCTAGCAGGAAGTGTAAAACACAGAAACTGAGGAAAACAATGACCAGAATAAAAACAAGATATGAATCAAAATCACATCAGCTATGAAATGGCTTAAAAGCTGAGTGAATAAGGAAGTAAAGTAAGAAAAATAAAGTTCTCTATTGTTAAAGCTTTAAAGCTCACTTTTTACACTGTCTAGCACCTATGTAACCACAAGGCATAAATAATGGAGTCCTTAGAGTTAAAAGTTAATATTAACTTTGCTTTGCTGTAAAACTGCTAAATTGCTTAGCTGAGTGGCTGTACTTTCTTGATGTCTCAACTTAATGGTTGTATCATTATTGATTGTTTTACTGTTTTTGATGTTAAGAATGATTTCGGGTGTAAATTTTCTGAAAAATATTTACGGGGAAGTTGGGTTATTTTTTTCATTATTAGCTTAGGCTGGCATAACCTGTATTAGTCTTAGGGTATATAAAAATAAACATTGGGATCTGAGGACCAGAGAGAGAAGAGAGAGAAAAGAGAGAAAAAAAGAGAAGAGAAAAAGAGCAAAGAAGAAAAGAAAATCGGCCGAGTGACAAACCCTAAAGGCCCTCTGCACAGGATCAGAGAAGGCAGATGCTCTCTGTAATCCTTAGGTCACAAAATTGGCAGAGTGGCAAACTTAAGAGGCCCTCTGCACAGGAGTGGGGAAGATGCTCCTCAGGTCATGAAAAGAAAGATTCTCATGTCTTATTTGATTAATTTATTTGCCACCTTTGTGACCACCCACTTCAGAAACTGAACCTGCTGGAGCTGGACTCTGGCATACATATATAGATTACAATATATATATATATATATATATATATATATATATTCTGTTGGCTATATTCCTCTAGAGAGTTTTGCCTAGTACAGAATTTGGTAGCAGGAGAAGGATCTAGCTGGAAGAACTCAGCTAGGGAGGGTCTTATGGGTGAAGGCTGGCCCTGGATTGGATCCCACCTCTTTGCATCCTGATCTGCAATGATGCAAAGAAGCCATGTCATTATGTCATTTCAGACAAAGCCATCCAGTTACCACATTTTACCTTCCATGACCCATTGTATCCCCTTAAGCTGTGAGCTGAAATGAATCTTCCCTCCCTTAAATTGTTTCTGCTAGGAATTCTGTCACAGGGATGAGGAGAGTAAAATATTCACACAGTAACTTTAAAATCTCCATATCATTAAGAACAATGAAGACAAGATAATATGGTGTGTAAGACAGTTGTATTATATATATGCATATATGCATACATATACTTAGCTTATTGATCTTTGTGTGTTTCTGCTCTGCCTCAAGTCCCTCACATAATAAAATATGTCTCACCACTTAATGATATGTGAAGACATATTATGTTAGGAGCACAAATCTTGCTGCTAGCTAAATTCCAAAGAAACATAAAGGTCCTGTCTATTTAGCAAGTTGCAAAGTTTGATTATAATTACTAGGGGGATGTCCCTAAACCATTCCCAAGTCCATCCTGGTTTCTCATTCAGAAGCCTGTCATGATGAAAATATCCTCATATTAGAAACTGAGCAGTAAGGACATTAAGGAGATTGAGCTCATTGCTAGAAGTAGTCAAGCTTTATAATCAAATCTATGCATTATTTGTAAAAATCCAAGGTAGCTCTAACTATCTGGTGTAAATGCACACCTCAGCCCAGACGTTCTGCAGGTTCTGTTAGTAACTCAAAGAATGAACGCATATCTGCCACCACTCCCTCCCCTTACAGTGTTCAATTGGATTGCCTCTTCATGCACTCCAGGGAGCAAAATATTTCACCTGAGATAATAATATTAGTCTAACAATCTATTGACAAATTACACATACAATACCTCTATATGAGTCCATATGCAAAGATGAAGGCTGCATTTCAAGAAACAGTAGCAGACAGGAAAAAAATTCCTTTGAGCCATTGGCCATGGAAGTCCAAGGCCCTCCAAATTACACAGGCTATTGCCAGAGCCCTAGGATCCCTCTCAGAACCTGAAGGAAAGACCCTATTGCTGAAGACAGGGCATATTTTGGAGAGCAGACCTTATCTTTTTTTTATTTCTCTTTTTTTTTATTGGATGCCTTTGTGCATTTCATACACAATCAGTTGTCCATCAGTTTCAGGCCATATGTCCCTTTCTCTCTTCCCCCCACCCCCCCAACCCAGAGATCATGCTGCTTCCATAACTGTCCGGCATATGTTCTCTTCAGTTTGTTTTTTTTTCCAGTTTTTTAGCTATAAGTGATATCCATGAGTACAAGCACTCCTTCATGTAAAACCAATTTGCAGGCTGTTGGTGCCGAAATCCCCACAGCCCCCACTTTCCAGCGGGGGGGAGGGGTTGTATGTTCAATCCGTTGATCAAAAGTGGTTCCATACTACATTGCTGTTGATTTCCATCATCAACCCAACCCTCACCCAAATCGCAGGCCCTTACATTCTATTCTACCATGTCCCCCGCTTATCCGCATATTTCCCCTGGGCTTAGAAAAGTGGGCATAGGTGAAAAAAATGAGACATACAGTCCACATCTCTCTGGAGCGTTGTCTTGAACTCTGGTCAATTCTGGCTGTGCCTTCATGGGCGGATGTTTTGTCCAGGAATAACCTTTTCGATCCTACTAAAAACACACAATTAGATAATAGGTGAGTTAACCATTACACATTATGGTAGGTTACTTGGTCTACGAAAGTCCTTAAACTAGACACCTTGTAACGCAAAATAGATCCAATAAGGAGCTCCTGACACGAGTCATGGATTATTCCAATAATCTACCAGGGGAGATGTTGCCAGGGGATCTAAGGCCCACACAAAGGTAAAGGTTCCTTGCCTCACAACTGGGATATACTGCAAGAAGAGAGGGGGGTAATGGCCCGTGCTGCTGGAGACCTGACGTTAACATAGGGGTGAAATAGTATTGAGACCCGTACACAATGCAATATGTACAGTTGGTCTCTGGAAACACCAGAGAGGTGTTACAAAAGCCACTAAACCAAACCCAGTAAACAAATACGAGTCTCCTTGAGTCAAGCAAGACTCCACCGTCAACACCAGCTACACCTCACCTGCCTGGAAATACTGTGCAGCAGAGGCAGCCATATGCCTGTATATCCCAAATCTAATTAGCTATTGGCTCTCTCCTTGGAGGAATAACCCATGGCTGATGCCACAAGCTTACATCCTCTACAGGTTAGGAGATGTCATAAGCCACAGTAAGACCCTGTCATATTTAACAGGAAAAAATGTAACTCATGGATCAACAGACCTTATCTTGAACAATGGAGCTAGATCTGGCCTGGAAGTAACCACCCTTGAAAGCTAGCTCTCTCATAGCTGTGGAGAACACTATGTAAGCCACTAAGGGAGAACATCAATCAATGGTCCAACATCAGCCTCAAGACCAATAATCCACATTAATGACCAGCACAACATATGACATTGGAAAAATAGTGGCACTTCTATCCTGGGGGAAAAAATGGCTGACCAATTGGACTAAGGCCCACTCAGTGGGAGGAAACTCATGTGTAGTATTGTTAATATAGCCAGATGTAGACATCTGGAGAGATCATGGGTCTTGGACAGTCCCCCAAGGTTGACATACCCCTAGGCCAAGGTAACATTTTATTAACTGCAAAAGAAGTATCCTTATATGTATAGACAAATATCCCAGACACCACTCACAAAAGAAGCTTCTCTGACACCAGATGAGAAATAGTACAGAGTTCCACAACTGGACACACATAGACATGGTCTGTGAATTGCTCATGCCTAGGCGACACATCTACAATGCAACCTCTAGACATAAGCCCCAAGCATCATAGAACAAAGACCCAAGAAGGCATCAACTACCTCTTAACAATCCTTAAGGAAGCACCTTCATGCAACAAGAGACCAGGAACCCAAAAGGGCCTGAAGGGCCAAACCATGGAGATTAGGAGTCTACAGAGTTTGATTCCATGGACAGGCTGACCTATATTCAGCTTCACCCACCCAGAGCTCAGGGAACACTGTGAAAGAGGGGGCAGAAAGACAAAACCCAGCATAGAACTGTAGAAATGGGTAGCAGACCCCAACCTTGGCTGAGGAAATATTGGCAGCAGATGGCAGTTGGGTGAGGAAGACCTGGCCTTCTTTATAAAAGGAATTCTCTGGATAGGGTGACTCAAGCTCAGGGAATGAATTGGCACTCAGGAGTAAGCAGGAGAGTAATTTGGTATAGTGTGTGAACTGTGGGAGGGGAGGTAGGGGCTGCAGGAATGTGCCAAGGGAGAAATAGGCATGATAGTAATTAAGAGTGAATGAACAATTATGTAGGAAGCACATAAAGATTCAATAAAAATAAAATATTTTATTTATTATTTAAAAACAGTGTTATTTCAACATGAACTGACTGCAGCATACCCATTTCATTACAGATATAAGTTAACATCAGTCAGAAACACAATTAGCATGATCATTAGCTTCTGATTGGGCAACTGTAATGTTTAGATGGGAAAAGAACATGAGAAAACTGATATTATGAGTCAAGAGGCCTTGTAGTTAGACAGCCCTAGGAGCAAATCCTTTTGGGAACACTCACAAAACCTCTGGCAAGTGATGTCACCGCTCTCAGAGCCCCACCTTGCTTCCCTATGAAATGATAAACATCCTAGCTGTTGTATATATCTAGTATCAGTAGCCCATTAAGCAGATCATAGGCCTAGCACAGAGCTCTAAGTCTGTGCTTAGTCTGAGGAGAGCAGAGAAATAGAGCCAATCTCTCACATGGGAATTTTGTGAAGAATTCTCAGTAAAATGAATGAAAATCTAGCAGAACTTCATCTGTTCTCTTCCCTTCCTGTAATCTATTGGGGCATCCCAGGGAGATTCCCATATTTGTGTCTATCTTTGTCTGGAACTGTAAAAGTAAGAGCTCATGCTCCCATGCTCATGGATTGGGAAAATTAACATTGTAAAAATGTCCATTTTACCAAAACTCTTGTATAGATTTAACGCCATCCCAATCAAAATCCCCAAGAGTTTCTTCACAGGCTTGGAAACAAAAGTTCTTAAATTCATTTGGAAAAACAAAAGACCCCGAATAGCCAAAACAACCCTGAGTGAAAAGAGCTACACGGGGGGGGGGGATCTCTATACCAGACTTCAAACTATACTACAGGGCTATAGTCATAAAAACAGCCTGGTACTGACACAAAAACAGACCTGTTGACCAATGGAACAAAACCGAAGATCCAAATCTGAACACATACAATTTCAGCCATCTCATGTTTGACAAGGGGGCCAAGAAGCCACAAGGGAGAAAAGACAGCATCTTCAGCAAGTGGTGTTGGCAAAACTGGATCACCACTTGTAGAAGAATGAAATTAAACCCCTACCTCTTGCCCTGTACAAAAGTCAACTCCAGATGGATTAAAGACCTCAACGTGAAACCCCAAACTCTGAAGGTGATAGAAGAAAAAGTTGGCAGCAGACTACAAGACATAGGCGTAGGAAAAGACTTCCTAAATCAGACAGCAGCTGCACAAGAATTAAGGTCGACAATTGACAAATGGGACCTCATTAAACTCAAAAGCTTCTGTACATCAAAAGAAACAATCAAGGAAGTGAAGAGAAATCCCACAGAGTGGGAGGAAACCTTCACTGCAGATACATCTGACAAAGCATTGATTTCCAGAATATATAAACTACTCAAAAAACAAAGAAAAAAGAAAACAAATGACCCACTCAATAGATGGAGCAAAGAACTGAACAGAGACTTCACAAGTGAGGAATTAGAGATGTCTGAGAAACACCTCAAGAACTGTTCAACATCACTACTCATTAACAAAATGCAAATGAAAACCACTTTAAGATATCATCTTACTCCAATAAGACTGGCTAGGATCAAGAAAACAAATGATACCAAGTGCTGGAGAGGTTGTGGGGAAAGGGGAACACTCATCCACTGCTGGTGGGAATGTAAACTCGTACAGCCACTATGAGAACCCTTGGAAGACTTGGAATGAACTTGCCACCCGACCCAGCCATACCACTCCTGGGCATGTACCCTCAAGACTTACGCCACCGCAGAGATACATGCATGGCCATGTTTATTGCAGCTCTATTCACAATAGCAAGGAGCTGGAACCAACCTAACTGCCCCTCAACTGATGAGTGGATAGAGAAAATGTGGTACATCTACACAATGGAGTTCTATGCAGCAGTAAAGAAAGACGACAACACGAGCTTTGCAGGAAAATGGCTGGAGCTAGAGGACATCATGCTGAGTGAAGTAACACAGTCCCAGAAAAACAAACGACGAATGGTATCCCTCATCTGTGGATGCTAGTGCCAATTACCCAGTTGTAAGTATTTCTTGTGTGGGGCCCCCTGAGCTTTTGTACAAAGCAGTTGGGCGTAATGCATTTTGGAAACAACAACAACAACAACAGAAAAGACTGCATCAAAGAACTGACTGAAACAGTGAACTTCTGCTCAAACAGTCAACTTCCTCATGGACAATATTGAGAAAGACTAAGAGATGAAAAGCATGTTTGGCAGAATGCATGAGCTCTGGCAGGGTAGGGGAATGGGTGGGAACACGGGTCTAGATTTGTTAAAAATAAATAAATAAATTTATGTGAAAAAAAAGAGACTAGTGTTCTAAAAAAAAAAAGTAAGAGCTCATTTAATTTTTTTTTTTAATTTTTAAATTAACTTTTAAATTTCTCTTTGGCAATATGTTTTTCCATGAAATGAGCATTTAGTAACTGTTGAACTAGTTCAGTAATTGTGAAATGCTAGTGTGTGGGGAACCTGGATAAATCATTGGGGATGACTTTGAAAAGGATAGATTTCACATTCACACCCAGAGGTATGTGGAATCCAATAACCAAGCCTATTTTGGTGTCAGACTTCCCCGAACGGACTGCGTTAGTAGAAAGAAAACACATGCTAACATGTATGTAAGATTTGCAGATTTACTTTCCAGCCAGGCTGTGAGGGTGATAGAGCTCCTCTCCAATGACAGTCCAGGAAGGAAAGCGATGTCTGTTTGACTTTTCTTAAGTACTGACTTCTGGGCTAACAAGAGTTTCAGAAAATCTCTCAATCCACCAAGGGTATAATTCTGAAACAACAAAATATATTTTATTCTTTCCACTCTATAGTTTGCCCCAATATATTTTATTTTCTTAGTTTTCGCTCTCTTACTTGGGGGTGGATAATTTCTCTCAAGGGCTCAAAGGATGAACACTTCTGACCTAAAGCCCATTGAAAAGAGACACTGGCAGGTCTGGTAGTTCAAGTCCATTGCTCTGAAGGTTTTTCTTTCTGTTATATGCTATCATGGGGTGGTCGATGAGGTCAGAGGCAGAGGCTCTGGAGTTGTTGCAGAACTTGAAGTCTTTACAAAGAAAAACAGAAACAGGAAAATATACCAGGAACTGAGCCCTGAGGGTTCAGCCTCTTAGTGTTATGTTAAGATTTTATTATTTTTTTTAATTTTATGTATATGAGTTTGTTGCCTGAATGTGTGTAAGTCCACCTATAATGTGCAGTACCCTCAGAGGTTAGAAGAGAGCATTGGATCCCCTGGAACTGTACTTAGAGACAGCTGTAAGCTGCCATATGTGTACTAGGACTCAAACCCGGATCCTCTGCAAGAGTAGTCAGTGCTTTTAACTGCTGAGCCGTCTCTCCAACCCCCCAGTACATTGTTTTAAGCTTGCTGCATTCAATAAAGAGACTACTTTGTGTTGTTTCAGAAAATAAATACCCGTTTTGCTTTCAGGAAGTGCAGAGGTCAGAATATATATGTACCTAATGCAACAGCAATAGTACTAATCACCAAGTGTGAACAGTGTCCATTAGAATGGTTGTTTGGGCTTGCCAAGGAGGAACCTTCAAACACTTCCTTAAGGAAAACATGACATCTTTTAGCAAAAAAAAAATTACAAATTGAGAACAACAACAACAACAGAACTGGGAAAAAAAAGACTGAAACAGTGAAGTTCTTCCAAAAACAATAAGCCTCTGCTTTGAACCTCTGGAAAAACTCAGAAAAAGATGCAAGACATGTATGGCAGAGTGCAGGAATTCAGGTGGGGTGGGGGGCATGGAAAGGGAAGTGACTCTAAATTCGATTGAGAAATGATGTATGATGTATGGAAATAGTTTAATAACAATAATAAATAAAAATACAAAAAAAATGGTACCAGCATAGCCCATCTTTTTATTGAGTTATTTTCTTATTTCTCTGTTTTTGAGTTCTTTTTATATTCTGGTTATTAATCCTCTGTTACATGTGTATGTTTTCTTGTTTCTTTGTTTTTTTAAGTTCTTTTTATGTTCTGGATGTTAATCCTCTGTTAGACGTGTAGCTAGTAAAGATTTTCTCCCACTCAATGGGTTTCCTCTTCATACCTTGGTAGTTTCTTTTGCTGTAAAGATTTGAAGCTTAATGAGGTCCCACTTGTTGATTGCTACAGGTGGAGATCCAATTTTGCCAGTGCCATTTATTGAAGATCCTCCATTATGTTCTTTGCAGCTTTATTAAATATTAGGTGCCTGAAATTGTACTCACGTTTGTGTTTGGGTCTTCTATTGTGTTCCATTGATCAACACATCTATAATTCTGTCAGTTACCATGCTGGTTTTATGATTATAGTGCTATAATATAATCTGAGATCTGGTATGGTGATTCCCCCATCATTGTTCATTGGAAATCCTGGGTCCTTTGTGATTCCATATGAAATTTAGGATGGTTATTTCTAGCTCCATGAAGAAAATCATGGGTATTTTGATTGGCATTGCATTGAATCTATAGATTGCTTTTGTTAAGATGGCCATTTTCACAATATTAATTCTACCAGTCCATGAGCATGGTAGGTCCTTCTATCACCTGGTTTCTTCCTCTATCTCTTTTATAGAGATTTCAAATTTTCACTGTAGAAAACTTTAATGACTTAGGTTAGGTTTATCCCTAAGTATTTTTTGGAGGTTATTGTGAATGGGAAAGTTTCCTTTTTGATTACTTGTTATTGGTATATGCAAAGGCTACTGATTTTTATAAGATGGCTTTGTAATCTGCCACTTTATTGAAAGTACTAATTATTTCTAGTAGTTTTCTGGTAGAATTTTTAGGATCTCTTATGTATACTTTATTGTCTGCAAATAGTGATAATTTTTAACTTTATTTGTTTATTAAGCTTTTGTGGGAATGGGTCAAGAAAGAAAACCAATCTTTTTGTGTTTTTCAAGAAACACTTGTCACTTCCAAGCATAGACACTATCTTGGGGTGAAAGGTTGGAAAAAATATTCCCAGCAAATGGCTTTAAGAAGCAAGAAGGTGTTGCATTTTTTTAATATCTGAAAAAACAGTGATGATTTTGCCTCTTGTTTTCCAATAAGTACTCCTGTAATTTCCTTCACTTCCCTTATTGTCTTAGAAGAGTTTCAAGCACTATATTGAAAAGGAGTGGAGATAGTGGACAGCCTTGTCTGGTTCCTGATTTTAATGAGAATGCCTCTAGTTTTTCTCCATTTAGAATGATGTTGGATGTGGGTTTGTTGTGTATAGATTTTATTATGTTGAGGTATGTTCCCTCCAGTCCAATTCTCTTTAGGAATTTTAATGTAAATGCATGTGGGATTTTGTCAAAGGTCTTTCTGCATCTATTGAGTCACTATGTGATTTTTGTCTCTGAGTCTGTTTATATGATTTATGAAATTTATTGAGTTATTTTGGATGATCCTTTCATCTCTGGAATACACCCAACTTCATTGTGGTGGATGATCTTTGTGATGTGTGTCTCTATGCTATTTGCAAGTATTTTTTGAGAATATTTTCATTAAGGAAATGGGCCTATAGTTTCTTTTTTGTTTGTTTGTTTTGTATGTGTCTCTTTACCTGATTTTGGTATTAGAAGGATACTGGCTTCCTCAAAAGAGCTTGAGCATTTCTGTTCTGGTCCTGTCTAATTGGTGTTCTGTGTGTATCTTAAATATGTATAGGTTTGCCTTTCCTTAATTTAAGGACATTTTCTTCCATAATCCTGTTGAAGATTTGGTCAGTGGTATTTGTCTGAGATTCTTCTCCTTCCTGTGTGCCTGTGGTGTATATATTTGGTCTTTTCATGGTGTCCCACATTTCCATTCCTGTGGGTTTTTTTTTTTAATTTCATAGTCTTTACTTGAGTCTAATTCTTCATCTTTGTCATCATCTCAATATTCTGTCTTCTGTGAGGCTTTCTCCTGTTGTTTCAAATTGACTTATTGAGTTTATTAGTTCCAACTTCATTTTTGCTTGGGATTTATTCAATATTCCCATCTCTTTTGTGAATTCATTTTTCAGGTCCTGAATTGTTTCAGTTATTCCATTAAGCCACATATTTGTTTTTTCTTGAGCTTCTGTCACAGACTTATGCCTAACCTGTTTGAGTTGTTTGTGTTTTCTTTAAGTTCTTTAATCATGTTTATAATTGTTCTCTTAAATTCTGAATCATAGGGCTCCTTGGAGTGATTCTCATTGTAATTTACTTCTGTAGGACTGGTGAATTTTCTTGGGGACATAGTCTCTTTTTTTATATATGTAATATGTGTTTTGTGTTGCTCCTTCGAGTGATTCTCATTGTAGTGAACTTCTGTAGGACTGGTGGGTTTTGTTGTGGACATATTCTCTTGTTTTTTATATAATGTGTGTTTTTGTGTTGCAGTTTAGGCATATTGATGTCTTTCAATGGTTGTGTGCCTGATAGAATAGTCTATTCTTCCTCTGTTTATTTGAGTTTTGGGTTTATTTATATTGTTGATGTAGCTGGGCTATTTTTCTCTGAGGTATGACAGGTTGGTTAGTATGTGTTTCAGGTTCTCAGAGTAATAGGCTGGTCTCATTAATAGGCAGGTCAGGGCAATAGGCAGAAAGGGTATAAAGCTGGTATTAGGAAGTAAAGGCAAAGTGAGGTTGGGGACAGCCTGTGGAGGGTCTCACAAACTAGACTGAAAAATTAAGCTGATCTTAGTGCAGGGCATCAGAACGCAGTCAGTCCAGTCAGTCTGGACTAAGAGGGTAGTTCAGTGATCTGGGGTGCTAAGAGCAAAAGTGGGCCTGTGCTCAAGGCTAATAGGGGAAGAATGTGTGGAGACAGGGAAATTGGAATTACTCAGTGCCGTAGTTTACAGTCGTCTGATAGTCCTTTATTCATGGGTGGCCGAAATCCACATGATCTGCTTCCCTCCTGTACTGGCTGGCAGTTCTACCGAACTGCAAGCTTCAAGGCTGTCTCCTACCTGCAGGCCAACAGTCTCTAGGCTTAGTCTGGCAAGGAGGGGGGGAAGGAGACCATGAGAAAGTTACCCAATAGAATAAGAGAAAGACAAACAGACATGGACTTAGAGAAAGCCCAGGAGAATAGATTCTCCCTCTATTCATGCTAGCAGTGTGCTTATATACTAAAAGTTACTGTGCTCTGGGCAAGGAAGTGAGGGACAGGCAGAAGAGAGAGGCAAGCCACCTTGGCTCTAATCATGGATGCTACAGAGCTCCTGTTTGTGCAACAGGTAAACTAGAGGTAACATTTTTGCTCAATGCCTCAAGGGAAGGAGCTATCCAGTTCTGGAACTTTGCAGAGATAGGCGAAGCAAGAAAACATTGTAATATCCCAAAACTTCCAGAGCTACGGATAACTCACAGAGGCAACTGAATGAATGCCCACAGAGATATCAGGTTTTATGGAACAGGTCTTACAAGTTCTTGCCTCAAGCCAGGCAAAGTTTCATTCCTACAGCTCAGGTGTAGAGGGAGGTTGTAGAGGGAGGGTGGGATCACAGATTTACTGGGGGAAGAAGGCTGATCTCAGGAATCCAAGAGCAAGGTGGGGCCAGCATGTGAACAGTTTAACAAGCTAGACTGGAAAATTGAGCTGATTTGAGTGTAGGGCGCCAGGACACAGTGGGTGGGTCTGGACTAAGAGTGTAATTCAGTGATCTGGGAAAAAAAGCAATCCTTTGCCCAAGGCTGGAAGGGGGGCAGGGTATGGAGTTAACTACTTTTTACAATTTGTGTTATTTTCTGCTGATGATTTTTTTTTGTTTTTGTCTTTTCGAGACAGGGTCTCCCTGTAGCCCCAGCTGTCCTGGAACTCACTCTGTAGACCAGGCTGGCCTTGAACTCACAAAGATCCACCTGCCTCTGCTCTGCTGATGATTTTTGAAGTTCCTTATCTAGTCTGAATATAAATGTCTTGTTAGAAGTATAGTTTGAAATATCTTCCATTCTTTTTCAGTGTTTGTGTTTCATTGGTTAGAGTGATCACTCCTTTTCAAGGGGAGAGAGACAGCGCCCAGGCTTCCACCTGCTAAACAAGTAGTCTGCTACTGAGATATATCCCAACCCCCTATCTTTATTAAAACACATGTTGATACTAAGTTGTCCTGCTGATAATGAACTCACTCTGTGGGCCTAGGAGTCCCTTGAACTTAAATTTCCTACTTTAGCCTTCTAAATAGCTGTGGTTAAATGCTGTCACTAAGCTCAGTACTCCCTGAGGCATCTTGAAGTACATTTTAACTGCTGGCTTCCAGGGCATCTTTTGTCAGGTCTTCTTCTTCTGATTTAAATAGTAAATTCTGGAGTTTCTCCACACCCTACCTGGCCCTCTTCCTTGACTGTCTACCCTCACTCCTGTGCCTTTAAACCAATAGACATACTAGCAATTCCACACCTGCATCTCCAGCCTCAGCCTCTTCCCCTGGTTTCTCAAATGTCTGTGTAATACTTCAGCTTGTATACTGACTTAGTCCCTCTTCTGATGCTATAACAAAATCAGAGGCTGAATAATTTATAAGCAATGTGAGTTTATTTGAATTTTTAAGCTATATGAGTTTATTTGACTCATGATTCCGGAGGCTGAGACGTTTCAGAACATGGCCTCCACATCTAGTGGGGTCCTTTGTGTTGCCTTACAACGTGCCAGAGGGGCCAGCAAGCACACCTGGTGGCATTAGCCATTTGTTAAAGGCCTCTTCTCTTGGTACTGTAACAGATACATTTAAATGTCAGCACAAGTGTTGGGGAGCCATCCAGACCCCAGCAAGTGACTGTCATGCTTTTCCCACATTAGCAGGTATGGAGTATCCAGCCAGCTTCCCTGTCTTCACAGAGGGCATCATTTCCCCCACTACTTCCAATCAAACCCTGTTGGCACTCCCCGGTTGTTCTACTTACTGAGAATTTCCTTGGTAATAGCTTCACAAGTCTTCATGCCTTCCCCTGACCTCCCCACCTGCCCCTGCTTGAGCCATTATTTTACCCCGGTGCTACTGCAGCAGCCTCACTGGGTGCTTCCACTCTCACAGTGCTCACAGTGCTCACAGTCCCATCGCCACTCTGATCTGATGGTTTCTTGAACAGGACTATCTCGCTCCTCCTTGGCGCCTACACACTGGCTTCTCCTTGCTGTACAGTCCTCCCCAGAGCTTTGAAGGGTTTTACTTTGATTGCATCAGTGTTGCACATGAATATCACCTTCAGAGATGTTTACTTTTGTTCAAACTAATACCTCTGACCAACTCACTATTTTTGATCCACTTTCCTTGTTTGAATTATGAATAGATATTTACTTAACATCATATTTCCATTTGTTGATAAATTGCTGTATGCCTCTACTAAAATATAGGCCATCCTGAAAATAATAATAATTATAATGAAACCATTGTACAGAGGCTTAAAGGTCACTCACCTCTGTAACCTGTATGACATTTAGATCTACTTCACATGCTTTCTATTGTGGAGCGAATGTTTTTGAATTGAATCTCATTTCCCTACTGATCTCTACTAACAGTACTTTTTTCATGAAGAAAAGTGACCTCAATAGTAAATTAAAATTTTACCAAGGACAATAATATCTACTCTGTGACAGTATGCAATTAATTTTTGTATGTAGCTACTAGAAGAAATTAGTCATTGAGACAATTGAATGTGACCACAGTTGGAAGTGTGCATAGAGCCAGAACAGACTACAGCAGTGATATTTTGTACCAAACAAAGCACAAGTGATCAGGGGCTTGCTTTTATATGGCATCCAGTGTCTGCAGAGCAACCCCAGAATGCTGTCTAGTGAATTTCTTACACTCGATTTTACTCTTTGGTGTAAGAAGAATTCCTTTTGAGCATCATACATGTTACTTTATCATAAAGTAAACATTCCTTCTTCAGAATGATGAGTAGATCAGGTTTGATAGCTCATCTGGAAGACCATCAAAAATGGCCAGTCCTGCATTTCTTTAGACTCCACACTGCCTTTAGTCACCAGCAAGTGCCTTTAGTCTCCACAGCCAGTGGTTGGCTCCCTCGTGCTCCCTGGGAGTCTGTAAGATGTTAAGCACTCTCTCTTGTACTGGTGAACTCTATTGCCACAGTCAGCATTATTGATTTCCCATTATTTCTGATACCACATGATGCATTTCCATTAGTGTAAACACTTTTAAGACTGACTTTTATTTTGTCCTTCATCACATCAGTCTGCCTGGGCAGGGCATCTGTAAATGAGGGCCAGTTTTTCATCAGGCTTGTTCGTTTCCATTTTGGCGCTTAAAGGAACGATGCTCTCAGAGTCTAGATGTACTGAAGCTTGTTTATAGAAACCTCCTGCTGCCTTGCCAAAGCCTTAAAGCACATTCTCTTAAAAGTAATAGACTGAATTAACTTTTCAGACCAACTGTGGGCTTGGCTTACTTGGTTTTTTCTCCAGTGCTAAACTAATACATCTCTTTCATGTGTACTGTCTTCAAAATTACCTTGGGAAAAGCATGTTAGCTTTGCTAAGTAAGAAAAACTATTGATGAAGAAACACTTTAAATACATTATATAAAACATGCTCTTATAATTTAAATAGATCATTGAGGCAATACACATTTTGAAATGTCTTACTATTTCCAAATGCCCAGAAACACATAAAAAGAGACATTAAAGTATTTCAGGCAAGTGCTTGGATAGTGACATAGATTTGTTTCATTGTTGAATGAGGTCTGCTGTATTCAATAGTAGTTGATAAAATCTGTATCAACCAGAAAGCCAAGACATTCCCCTACCCCCAATTTAAATAGCATGTATACCTCCAAAAGCTTATAGAATACATTTGCCCTTGGCGGGGGGTGGGGGCACTGACTATGAGGAAAAAGATGGGAATGCAACATCTGAGAAAAGGGTGGCTGTCAGAGGGAATGAGGAACACCCCACAGCAGCTCCCTTCTGAGCACCCCTCCAGTTACTCCAGAGCACGTGTCACGTCCTAGATTGCCTCAGCATTCCTGCCATCCACTGTGGGAAATGCTCCCTCTCCTCTTTCTGATTCACAGGACTCTATACCTATTCCTCATTCTCTGACTTGGATAAGTTTCACTACTTCTTTCTTTTACAGGGTAACAAGTAAGATACCTTGGATTACACCAAAACATGTATTTTGGCAACGTGCCGAATATCCCATTTTCATCCTTGACCTAAACTCTCTTTAATTATCCACTTTCCTCTGTCCTTTGTAGTCTTGGGCAAATGATTTAAGCTTCGTGTTACTGTCTCCATGCTCTCACCGTAGCGGGTTATTATAGACAAAATAACCAGTTTTTAAATAATAACTAATTTTAGAGTGATGTGAAATGTTTATCGTGTTGGTGCTTTTTACCTTAATCCATACTGTGCTTCTATTTAGAGGAAGCACAAAGGGATTGTTGCGCATTTTTAACGTTCAGAGCACATCATTCATGATTTAATAAATATTTAAGTTCTTACTCTATGCTGAGCCTTAATATAGAGAACATAGCAGTGAACAAAACAGGGAAAAAAAGCATCTAAGCTCCCTAGGGCTTACATTCCAGTGGGAATGACAGGCAATAAGCAAATAAATAAGCAAAACCTACTGTATGACAAGGCTTACAAGGATTAATTCAGCCAAGTGCTACTATGGCAACTTTGCCAATTAGAAGCAAAGGATTGCTGGAAAAAAAAAAAAAACAGGCACTCTACTTTCATAATAAGAAACAGAACCATCACCCAAAGCAGAAGAACAATTCTTCAGACAGCCACTGCTCACGGCCATCTAAAACTGTTGCTAGGACACTGCTAAGCACAGATGAGCCAAGGATGCATTACAAGCTGGGAACTTTTGGGAGGAATGATGGTATGATATTCACAGATCTCAATCTGATTCTGAAATATGGATGAATAGAAATAGCAAAGAAAGAAACATGTCTGAAAAGTTGACTTTTGAAACCATTTGAGGCTTAATGATGCTATAAAATAAGTAAATTACTAGATTTTATTTTATTTGTAGTTTAAAGAAGAGATTTATCCTTTCTCATAAATCTTAGGTCTTAGGATAACAAAGACATAAACTTCAAGATATTATCTGTAGTAGTATCAGAGGATGTGGTATTGTTTTTACTAAGAAATTACCCAGCTTGACTTACATTAAGGGTTTGGTGCTAGGGTACACAAATGAGGGACACCATAGGTCCTGGATAGCTTTAGTGTCAAGTTGACACACCTGGGTTGAGGGAGCCTCAATTGGGGAATTAGCTCCATTGGACTGGCCTAAGGCCACGTCTGTGGAATATTATCTTGATTGAGCAGTGTGGGAGGGCCCAGCCCACTATGGGTGGTGCCACCCTGGGAAGGTTGTTATGTACAATATAAGAAAGCAGGCTGGTCATGGGCCAGGGGAGCAAGCCAGTAAGCAGCATTCCTCCATGGTCTGTCTATGCTTCAGCTCCTGTCTCCAGGTTCCTGCCCTGAATTCCTATGGTGGGCCCACCCAGGAGATGTGAGCTGAATAAACCCTTTCCTCCCCAAATTGGAATTGGTCAGAGTGTTTTGTCACAGCAATTGAAAGGAAACTAGAACACCATACCATACATCTTTTGTGTGTGTGTGTGTGTGTGTGTGTGTGTGTGTTACTTCACTTATCATAACAGCTTCTAGTTCCATCCATTTACCTGCAAATTTCATGATGTTATCTTTCTTTACTGCTGCATAGAACTCCATTGTGTAGATGTACCACATTTTCATTATCCACTCATCAGTTGTGAGACACTCAGGTTGCTTCCAGCTCTTGGCTATTGTGAAAAAAGCTGCAATAAACATGGTTGTGCATGTATCTCTGCAATAGGATGACTCTTCTGGGTATATACCCAGGAGTGGTATGGTAGGTTCATTTTGAGTCTTTAAAGAGTTCTCCACATTGCTTTCCATAGGGGTTGCATGAGTTTGCATTCCTACCAGCAGTGAATGAATTTTAAAATAAGTTGACATTTAATAGTAACAGTTAAAAATCTATTGTCGGGCTGGAGAGATGGCCTAGCGGTTAAGAGCGCCGACCGCTCTTACAGAGGACCCGGGTTCGATCCCCAGCACCCACATGGCGGCCGAGAACCGTCTGAAACTCCAATTCCAGGAGAACTCCAGTTCCAGGGGAATCCGACACCCTCTTCTGACCTCCGCGGCATTGCATGACACGGGTGCACAGACTTGCTTGCAGACAGTACATTCATACACATACAGAAATAAATAAAAAAAATTAATAAAAAAATTAAAAAAAAATCTATTGTCAATTCTATCATGGCATGGGCATTGTACTTGTGAACTCACAGCAATGTATTTCCCTGCACAAGTCCTGCATAAGGTTGGACTGTCAAATTCCATCATTCATGGATGAGTGGCTCATGAAGGCCACCCTTTCTGAGGGTCTATGGCAGCTAATGGTTGTTAGGAGGAAAGGTGTCACATTCTTCAGTGTCACTGAGGAGTTGCCTATGCTCCAGTAAATTACTCTCTACTCATGTTTACCTGAACAAATACAAAATACACAAAAAGACATTAAAGAAGGAGGGGGACTTACTAGAAGGGAGAAGGGTTTCAGTGGAGGAGGGAAGGGCTGGGAAAAGGGGATGGGAGAATAAAAAATGACCAAAATTCATTCTATACATGTACAAAATTGTCAAATAATTAATAGTAATAATAATAAATGTAATTTATTGTGTATTCTATTTTAAAGATTTATCACCTTTTCAGTAAAATCTCATCTATCGCTTGATTTCCTGAAGTCCAAGTAGCTAATCATTAATCCATAAAATACAACTTTTCCCCCCTCTACTCTGGGTTTCATTTCTAGGGATAAAGTAATAACTGTTATTATATTTTCATCCTCTAATGCTTACCCAAATGGAAATTAGGAGTCTGTTCCATTGCTAAGGAATTCAAAACAGTGAAAGCTTCAAGCTTGAGTTCCTCTGAATAACACCCAGCTCTTTTGTTTGACCCTGAGGCTAAAGAAAAACCCATGGGAAATAATGACTCTGAAATGTCCTGAGACTTTGTTATCTAGATGCATAACATTGCCCTGAAAACCCGCCCCAAAGTCATCCATGAATAATAGGGATTTCATGACTACAGGGGGAAGTAGACCATATATGTAAGAAATAAAATTATGTCTATATATAGACATATATAGATATGATGCATATCATTACACTGCTCATTTATTTCATATGGGAAATATACTCATCTGAAGGAAAGTTAAAGAGCTTTCCATCTATGAAGAGATGCAAACTTGGAAGTCTATTCACAGTGTGCATCACCATCAGCTGTTGAGGACTAGAATACCTTAATACTCTGTTCCTAAATAATTCTCGCATCACTGAACCACAAACCTGATGGATCTCTGCAGTTGTTGCCAGATTTAATAAGAGAACAAGAAAGCATAATAGCAAGAAAGCTTTGAATAACTACACACTGATAATATTTTGCAGGAATAAAATAAATAACATTTCATAATATCCTAAGGCTGCATGAGCTTGTCTACCCTGGGCTTACACGTTGAACATCTCCATTATTCTCCTTGTATTTCTTATCTTTAGTTCAAATTATGTCTCTGACAGTCATAAAGAAAGCAAGCCATGACTCATAACACCTATATACAATGTGTGTGAGAACCTGGCTGTGCATCCATGGTGACCAGGCTAAGACAGCCTGTGTTTGCTACCAATCACACATGCAGCCAATCTCCCACTCATTAGAGTCTTGTTAGAAGCCAACAATCCCTGGGGCTTTTATTTATGGAGAAAGAGTTAAAGTTGGTCCTGTCCCCATGAGGGTGAGATGAATCTAACACCACCTCCCAAGAAGGGAGATAGTTTAAAGCCCTCATGGTACTAGCTCTTAGTGACAGATAAGCTGGTGGTCATGACTAATTCTGAATTAAGGCACACAGAGCAGGTAAAAATAATTACAGCAGTGAATTAAAAGCAAAAAGTCATGCTACTTTTTATAGTGAGAAACAACTTGGGTTATCAGAAAGTATGCAGTCTTTGGAACCAGAAAACCCTGGGCTCTGCTCCTATGCCACTTAGGGAAGTGACTCAACTTATGTGAGTCAAAGTTTTCTTATCTGTGGGTAGACTATTAATCGATTTGATGGTGGTAGTTTTCTCATAATGCATTCATATTTCAAGACATCACATTGTGGCCTTAAGTATATATAATTGCTATTTGTACACTGTACCTCAGAAAACATTTCAATAATAAAAGTTCAAGATGATTTTGTGTATAAGTGCATACAAATATAGGAATCTGTATGATGATACATATTAATAGAAATATATGAACATTTCAAGTGCTCAATATAACATTGCTCAGATATCCAGCTTTTGTTTGTGCATGCTACTGACTCACTCTCCAGTATGCATCATGATAGTTCTGCCTTACCCAAACCATCAACTTCTCCCAGTTATTGGGCAGGCACATGGGTCAGTGGGTAAAAGTACTGACAACCTGAGTTTGGATTCTCAGAACCCATGTGAAAGAGCTGGACCAATAATGCAAGCAACTGCAATACCAGCACACCCTTACCGAGAGACAGGAAGCAGGGAGAGGAGAGCCTTCTGAAAATGGAGGGTCCAGTGATAGCCCAAAGCAAGGAAGCAGTGACAGGAAGCAGGGAGAGGAGAGCCTTCCAAAAATGGAGGGTCCAGTGATAGCCCAAAGCAAGGAAGCAGTGACAGGAAGCAGGGAGAGGAGAGCCTTCCAAAAATGGAGGGTCCGGTGATAGCCCAAAGCAAGGAAGCAGTGACAGGAAGCAGGGAGAGGAGAGCCTTCCAAAAATGGAGGGTCCGGTGATAGCCTAAAGCAAGGAAGCAGTGAAGAGACCTTGTCTCATAAACGGTGGAGGTCAGGCCTCTCTGGGGTGGCATCTGTGATTGCTGATGAAAGTACGCATGTGCACACACACACACACACACACACACACACACACACACCTACCCCTCTTGGTTATTTGTAGAGGTCATCACAGGGAGATTCACGTTGCAAGACGCCCCGGTAAGCTCTTGTTCTTCCATCTTCCCAGCGAGTCCACCGCTGTACACCTCTGGAGGAGGTGCTATTCTCTAAGGCCCTCGCTGAGAGGTTCCTAGGACAATTCCTAGTCAGAATAATGGGAGCCACCAGTGCCATGCAATGAATGGGGACAGAAAAGAGATGGTGGATATCCTCATATTCTCTCTCTCTCTCTCTCTCTCTCTCTCTCTCTCTCTCTCTCTCTCTCTCTCTCTCTCTCTCTCCATTTCTTTATCATGGCCCAGTTGAAAAAGAGCTACCAACTTCCTCTGTGTTCCCCTCTGCATAACTTGTCCTTGGAGTTATGCTAGGAAATCAACCATGCATACTGGCCATTTCTGTGTCTCTTTTCTGTCTCTGTCACTGTGCCAATTGCTGCTCAGAATCTTCTCACGCTCCCAGGAAGGATGTGAGGGTGATAGACTTAGTCAACACAGATTTCCAGATGACTAAAATCTAGGGAGACTCAGAATACTCTCTTCTGTTATCTGCCTTGAATACCCGAGGTTCACAAACTTCATATACTAATTTCCCACCAAAATGAATGCAACGTGTTCTGCAAAGTAGTAATATAAATTCTGAACCAAAACTAGTGAGTCTGAAGATGTACGGTAAGTAGGAATTTAGTACAAAAATTGAAATAGCAGT
Source organism: Rhizomys pruinosus (assembly GCA_009823505.1). Lineage (NCBI taxonomy): Eukaryota > Metazoa > Chordata > Mammalia > Rodentia > Spalacidae > Rhizomys > Rhizomys pruinosus. The sequence goes on along the minus strand of VZQC01009175.1, from coordinate 924,582 downwards.
GGAAGTGGAGTCCGGATGTTAGACTAGTAAGAGTTCTGAAATAATAAAAAATGCTGTTGCTAAAATTCCTTCTGGGAGGCCACATGGTGTCCAGCCTCCCCCTGCCTTCCCAAAGGCAAACTGGGGTTCAAACTGCATTTGGAAAATTTTAGCAAGTTTTTTTTTTTTTGGCTTTCTTACAGAGCAGCTAGTGACAGGGTGACTTACAGTAGAGTGGGCATGGAGGTGGATTCCCCTCTACATCACCATGGAGACCCTGTGAGGTCCCCACAGCTGCCCAAGATGGCCAGGCCGGGAGAGACCTGCCTCCTGGTATTCTCTGTCTGTGTGTCCTTTGCCCTTCCTCCTCAAATAGCCTGGGACAACTGGCTGGTTGGGAGAGGTAGGTGACTTCCCTGGCCAGTAGTCAAGGTTAAAATCTTGAACAAGCAGGTACCCCTACACTTGGCAAGGTATTTGATGTCCATGATCAGTTGTTGGAGGACCGTCCGTGCTACACACAGTGATTTGGAATGTGAAATCAAAGGGGTGTGGTGGGAGACACCCTCCCTTTTCTTTATTCTCTTTTAAAAACGGTGTGCCAGACACCAGCTACTTTGCTGATACTCTCCAGCCTTGTACACCATCAGCATCATTTCTCTCCCTTGATAACTTCTTTCAGTTACGTAAAGTCATCTTCCAGACAAATGCCAAGACTCCCTTCCTCCTTTCCCTTTCTTCCCCCACTTCCTATTTCCTTAACTCATCTTTCTATCTCCAAGAAGAGGTGGGAAATTATTGAGAAACTATTTTTTAACTGAATGAGATTCTGACCACAGCCCCAAAGAATTCTCCAGAGATTGCTTTCAAACTAAAACCAATTTCACACCCAATAGAAAACTTGAGTTTCATGAAAGGAAGAATAAATGGGAGAATTCAGAAAATCTCTTCCTACAAAGAAGCTGGTTCTAATATAGTGGCCCAATTACTACAAAGAAGTGTTCTCTACCTGAAACCAAGAAACAAAATGAGAATTGCTTTATTGATAACACTTGTGTCATTTACCTAGCTCAAAGAAAGATATTGTGGTTATCAGACAGTGTCTTTCCAAGAATAACTTTTCATCAGTTGTATTTTAGCATTCAATATCAATTGTCTTCGCAGTAGTGTTCCAAATAATATAGAAAGAATGGTGATGTCAGAGGGGACGCAAGTGCTGCATTCATCCTTAGAAACAGTTACAGACAGAATCATCAATCTGTTTTCTTCTAATAATTTTAGGCAAAATATTCCAAATTCATTCATCATTATTTTCTGAACTCAATGTGTATTTGCTACTGGCATTTGGCAAACATGAGGTTAGGTCATTTCGTGTCTCTTCTTGCATATTTATTTCCGGTTAGCACTCTGAGACGATCAGTTCATCAGATACCGCTAGATGCTCACACTGCCACTCTTCAAGCCCCTCTTCCTCAAGGCTTGGTCTTTCTTTTAAAAAGAAATCTATGGGGCTGCAGAGATGGCTCCATGGTTAAGAGCACTGGCTGCTCTTGCAAAGATCGGGGTCGGTTCCCAGTACCCACACGGCAGCTAACAGCCAGCCATAATTCCAGATCCAGGCGATCTGATGCCCTCTTCTGACTTCTACAGGTACTGCATGACAGCAGTGGACTTGTATGGTTGTAGCATCCTCTCTCCCTTCTGAGAGAGGGTGGTCCTGTCTAGTTTTAACTCCATAACAAAGACATAACTATCAGCACTCTTGGGTTGGTCTCCTGCATCAAGTCTTCCATCTTTTGGCTCAAATTCATCTGAATTGTGAGAAAACAGGCTAGACTCCTTTGGCGTTTGAACATTCTATAAGACTTCTAGAGAGATGGTCCACCAAAAAACAAACAAACAAACAAAAAGACCTTGGTTACTTTGTCTTCTTATCATCAGATTCATAATTTTTAAGGGAGAAAGATAAAATAAATTTATTAAACCCAGATCAATCATTCCATTTGTCAAAAAAGTAAAAAAAAAATCAGTATACCAATGGAGATAAACATGTAGATGTAAGTCATTTCTGTTAGTTTCTAATTACCAGATTGAACAAAAGAAAAATAAGAATCTTGGATAATGACTTCATTTTGATTTTGAATGCATACTGCTACCCAATGCACATAAAAATAATCAGCAACCAAATGAAACTGATACATCAGCTGGCTGAATTTAAATGATTTTTAAAATAGTGCTTATAGAAAGTCATTTGGGGTGTCTTGCTGCTTTAAGAATGAAGCAAATAAAATCACTCATGTATCGATTTTCTAACAGGACTGGGAATTCCCACACTTCATGGGCGATGTTGATGTGAATCTCCCCGGCTTGCACACTCCACACATGCAGTTCAAGATTCCTTTCTTTCAGAAGATCTTCAAGGAGGAATATCGCATCCACATAACAGGTACATCCTATGCATTTGAACACAATTTGGTTGCCGCACATCCTGTGTTTCCTGTAAAAAAAACAAACAAAAAAAAAAAAAACAACTAACCATAGATTTGAGAGGTATAAGCTTAATTGTATCTTTCACTCACTTAACGAGGCAAGATGGTTGCACCTGGGCTGGTGACTCAGTGCCACCTAACTGGTATACAGACTCCTGACTGCTTTGACTAGGGCAATGTTAACATCTAACATACAGATAGGAAAGGAGGGGATGGGGCAGTGATAAAGAAGACTCACCTGCTTCGTGACTGCCTTGACCTGGAAAATAAACAGGGCACCTCCATGCACCTTCCACTGGACTAGTACAGGGTCGTGATGATAACCAAGGAGCACACACAAAGGATCCCCCAGTTGAGCAGCAGCTTCCATGTCAGGTCTAACATTCTGGTGTGTGATTACCAAGGAAGAAGAACAAGGCTTTGATACAGATAGTTATATTCTGCCATTGATCTGACAAACTAGGGTTCCGTTCTCACCATGCTCAGTGTATATTTTCATCCTCAACCTACTTTATACGTCTGCATTTCCTGCTAAGGTGAGGACAGTGTATCTCTGTGCTCCCATCAGTCCACATGGCTCTGGAGAATCAGGCCACGCTGGATGTTTGATTTCATGAAACTTACTTCTGTATTCCAGCCCAAGTTTGTCTCAAGTGATTCTTTTGTGGGTCTCTAGATAACTTCACTTTCAGACATTTCATGCTTCTGAAATGGATAAAATGGGATTTATTATAGTATTCTTTCATCATATCTCAGTCATCTCATCAAAAAAAAGACTTCCTAGAGTTATGTTTTATGTGTTCCTTTCTTTCTAACAAAGAGCAGACAGCTGAATAATCATGGATAAAGGACAAGCATTCATTCCCAAGCTGTTCAAAAGAAGGCCATGAACGTGTGTTTTAAGGACAATGGTCTAGGATCCCACACCTGCTATAATAAAAACTGTAGAAGAAACCTGTGCTTAGACTACCGTCTGTGCTCCTGGATAAAAATAGCCTTAGCATACAAAAAAATTACCATCTGAGTACTGAAATACTCTCTGCTTCCCAACCAGGAGGCTGTGTTTTCACTCTGAGCATGTGGCGACCTTCCTCAGTTAGAGAATGAGCTCATGAATAGGGACGACACAGCTTCTTTTCCTAGTCAAAGTGAATGAGGCCCATCTATTAAATTCACTGGGTAAATCAATCAATTTGAGTTCAGGTCACATCATGCGGTTTCAGCGTCCCCACTTAATCTCTGCAGCATGCAGAGAGTACTCTTGGACTTCTAAAACAGCCATCACACGCATGGCATCATCATATCCCTCTGGGTGGGCTTTGCCAGGACCATCTGTTCTTGCTACCAACTCTCATCTCAGGCCATCACAGCATGAAGAATGTCTCTGGTTTTCAGAATACCTGTCAAAGGTGTACTGCTCAAGTAAAAAAAAAAAAACAATAGGTTAAGGGGGAAAAATAAAGATAGAAAGGATTTGGAGAACATGTCAATTAAAAAAGTTGAACTGTTAAAAATATTCAAGTGAGGGCTATTTTTCAAGGCTTTGTTATATACAGTGTCAATTAGGGGAAGGGCAAATTGATAGTTTGTAATGTTCAATGTTTATGCAACTTGGAATGCTTTAAGAAGACAAACACAAATATGATAAAAATTAAAAATCATAAGCAGTGCCTTGGCAGGACGCTGTGCACGCAGCACTCCCTGAAGCTGCGGCATCATTAGCTAGAGCTCCAGAGGGCATGGTACGGTCAGAGAACTGTGGATCAGGACTTCAAACCTGTTCTCATCAACTTTCTCTTCTTCTAGAAGCTGAAAGGAGGAGAGAGATGCCTTCATAAATTTTGCCAGGAAGTGGGAATATAATGTGGCTAAGGCTTTGGACAGTATTTCCTAAATTATGTTAATCGTCAAGTTAGAGAAACTTTATGATAGATGCATTGGAAAACGCTATCCACATGGGACCCAGTGGTTTTGATGCAGGAGGTCTTGAGAAGGGCCAGGGGGTGCGACTTGGGAAAGAGCTCTCTCCTTGGTATGGGTCATTTAGTGCTGTTTCATGTTGACTGCAGAGTTACAGGTGAGGTTAGAAGGTTATAGTATCTCCTGCCAGAATTCACCTTGAAAATGACAGCTGCCTGGATCCCCTGGGAAGGCCTTGGAAGACTCTAGAATCAGAATTTGAAGAGTGAGGGCATTGGGGTATAGGGCACCCCCATAGACAAAGTAATGCAATTGTGATACACCCTGTTGTTCATATGCAGTCATAGACTTGTGATTACAAGTCTTTACGAAAATAGCTACAGGGTTTGAGGTGCGGCCCAAACCTTCCCATGTTCATTTTTGCTCTTTCTGTTCCTCCCTCTCTTTTCTTTTAATTGGCTGAAAAGGCTGCTCCAATTACCGAAGAACAGCATCTAGTCTTCTGTGAAGGGTCTTTTCCTTTAACTCATTTTGTAAGACAGTTGTTTCTTAGGGAAAACCCTCGATCACACCTCCAAATCACTGTGCTTTATGACAGGTTGTAGCATTCTCAGAGGAAACCTGGAAATTTCCATGTGAAGTGCTGATGCTAACTCATCCAGCACTTCTTCCATTTTCTTTCCTCTGCTTATTGTTTAAAGGAGATGCCAATGTTTTTCCTGATAATTAGATATTATATTGCCACTCTGGTGATTAAGACAGATATTCTCTATGCCCACCAGTGGATTTCAAACATCATATGTATTAGAATCAGCTGGAGAGCTTACTTACAAATTAATCCATCAGCCAAGCACCCAGACACCGGGATCTGTGTGCCTGAAGTTCGGGGCAGAATGGGCATCCACATTCTCACAAGCACAAGTGACACTTGGGCTAGCAGCCAGAAGACCACTCTCAGAGAGATGTTGCTGCTGCTGAGTGACATTTTTCACAGGCAGAGTTGCTTCCATCTCAGCTAAGAGGCCAGCTGGGTACAGATGGCAGAGCTGGAGAACTAGGACTTCCTGAGTCCTTTGTGGCCCAGAAAATCACACTGTGTGTAAGTTCCAGATGTCAGACATTGAGCCACAGGATGTGGATTCACACTGCTGGATTTTGGTTTTGCTTTGGTGTGATCACTTTCACATCCCAGTTCTTCTCTTTTAGAATATGAATATTTAAGTATATGAACCCACAGGAAAGAGATTTTTTTTTAAGATGCCAGACTTTTTTAAAGTGTTGGAGATTGTAAAGACTTTGGATTTTTAAAAAGTTGGACAACTGTTCTGGTAAGTTTTTGTCAACTTAGTACAAACTAAGTCATTTGGGAAGAGGAACCCTCAGTGGAGGAACTTCCTCCATCTAATTGGCCTATGGGAGTGTCAGTGAGGAATTTTTTGACTGCTAATTGATGGAGGAAGGAACAGCCCACTGTGGGCAGTGCCGGCCCTGGGCAGGGGGGCCTGGGCTATGAAAGAAAAGTAGCAGAACAAGCCAGGGGAGCAAGCCAGCAAACAGTGTCCTGTGTGGTCTGTGCTTCAGTTCCTGCCTACAGGCTCCAGCATTGAGTTCCTGCTTTGGCTTTCCCTCTTAAGGTGATGGACTTTAAGCTGTGAGCCAAATAAACCCTTTCCTTCCCCAGTTGGTTTTGGTCAGTGTTTTATCACAAGGAAGCATACCAAGCAGGCAGCAGGGGATGTTTGCTTCTCTCTTCCTGTGACTGTGGCTTTGGTATGACCAGCTGTCTTAAACCGTGCCCCTCTGACTTCCCCTGAATGACAGACCACAATTTGGAATGAAAAGCCAAAGAAGCCCTTCCTCCCCTAAGCTGCTTCTCATCGGAGTGGTTTATCACTGCAACAGAAATGAATCTAGAACATATACACAACTGTTAATAAAAGCTAATGGGCGCACAATACAAATGTCATAGAAATGGAGGAGCTGATAGAAAGGCATGTGGTAGAGTCTTCTAAGAACTGAAAAGTCCGAACATAAAATCACTCACTACAGAGTCTCACAGACAAAGCAGGCTACTCTGAGTAGCCACAGAGAAAGCTAGGTCCAGCACTAGGAAGGGACAGTGCACATTTCCTGGGGCTTCCTCTGTGGCTTTATCTGCCTGTTTGTCCTACATTAGACCAGCCTGGATGAAGACAGTTAAGGGTCTCCCAGAATCAGCAGTGGCTCTACCCTGGGCTCAAGTATCATATGCCTACGAGATAGATAAGAGATTTGGTCATTCTGAAGCAGTGGACAATAAATGTTTGATGCATAGATTCTAACTCTGCTGGTGTGGCCCTCACCTAATTAGCCTCTTAGGGGCTGGATTCTTATCTGTAGTAGGAATAGCAATGGCACCTACCACATAGGGCTGTTATATAAAATTAATGAATAACTGCAGGGCATTTAAAACACTGCCTGCCATGTCGTTGACAGACTATAACCTTTCAGCGTTTCTACGTAAAGCCTTTCATTTCATCCATTCAAGTTTTTGTTTCCTATTTAATTCTAAAAGAGGTAGCCCCAGAGACAGTTCTATCATCACTTATCCACTATTCTGAGTTGTCTGCTGTTGCCTACAGCTCCAAGTTCACAGGGAGAAGAAAGCTAAGAATGGAAATTGCTGTCTCCCAGGGAAATACTCTCATATAAAGGATTCTTTGACACTGATAAATTCCCATTGACATTTTAAAAGCATTTAAGGTTGGAGTAATTTTTAATGCTGATTCTAAGCTTGTTTTATTATGCATGTCAAAAATAACTTGAATTGTTGCATCTGTTTAGCTCACCTGGATCCCCCTTGACAGATGGTTTACTGCAATGAGCTGTCATTTTATTTTCTTTCTTTCTTTCTTTCTTTCTTTCTTTCTTTCTTTCTTTCTTTCTTTCTTTCTTTCTTTCCTTCCTTCCTTCCTTCCTTCCTTTCTTTCTTTCTTTCTTTCTTTCTTTCTTTTTTTTTTTTGTCTTTTTGAGACAGGGTCTCCCTATAGCCCCAGCTGGCCTGGAACTCACTCTGTAGACCAGGCTGGGCTTGAACTCACATAGATCCACCTACCTCTGCCTCCCAAGTGGAGGATTTATAAAGCTTAGCACAACGCCAGGCTTTATTTTATTTCTTTAGCCGATGGTAACTGCTTATAAATAATCCCTTTGTCCAGGGCTGGGTTAAAATATATTTTTCCTTGGAATGTTGACTTCACAATGAAGGGGACAGCGGTTAGTAATCTGGGTGCATTGGTACTTTAGCCCTATCACAATGAAGGGGGCAGCGGTTAGTGATCTGGGTGCACTAGTTCTTTAGCCCTATCACAATGAAGGGGGCAGCGGTTAGTGATCTGGGTGCACTGTTCTTTAGCCCTATCACAATGAAGGGGACAGCGGTTATTTATTTGTTGCATTGGTTCTTTTAGCCCTATCTCATTGTTCTTAAAGAAAAGCTAAATAAAAGCACTGGGCAATTCTGTGTTCTGCCTTTTCTCCCTTTACCTATAAGGTATACATAGATGGATTAAAAATGTGGTCCCCTCAGTCTCTGGAGGCAAGGAAGAATGGCCTCTCAACTCATTCTCCAGTCTCCTCTGAGTCCTATTAGTGCCAGTCCCAGCGGAAGCTCTGCCATCTGTCATCCCATCCAGACAAAAGAACTGTCCCACTGGTGGGCGTCATCTGAGTAAATTAGGAGGGGGTTGGGGGAAAGGCCAGGCGGATGGCTTGTGCAGCAGCAAGGGGAGAATTCACACTGTTGGCGCAATGGTGCCCGCGGGAGCCCTTTCGGCAAAAATGAAAATGTGGAAATAAACAAGGCTCCGCAGTGTCTGTGTTCGGCTTCAGTTTCCCAGGTGGTGTGAGGGGACAGGTGCTTTACAATGGGAGGACGCAGGACATAAGGGACAAAAGCCCTTCCTTTTATTTCTCTAGTTGTGTCCTTTCAGCAAATGGGTTCCCAGAAATTATTTTCTTATGTATGGAACTCTCCTATGTCTATCAGATGATGGGAAATGCTAGGGAGGGGGGGACGACAGTGGGCCCATCCAGCAGAATATTCTATGTGGCTGAACTATCGAGAGACTAGTTATAAGGAAATAGGATGCACCCTGCCAGTCCCCAAATATCATAAATTTATCCAAAGTACACAAAGACCTCTTTCAGTTCTCTCAGTTGAGAATTTTTCCAAACCCATCCTAAGAAAGAAATGGCATTTTCAGTTGCATTTGAATAGGTCACGTGTTAACTATGTTTACTCCATATTTAAGCAAGTGTTTTCCTTTTGTTTGCCAAACTCAATCTCCAGGGCCACATGGTTTTCCTAGAGCCTGTTAGCGACATAAAGCTGTTCTTCTCTACCCAGTCTGAGGTGTATCTTAAGCATGTATGACCATTTCTAACAAACATAAGCACATTTCAGCCGAGGACAATTTAGTTATATACAATTCTTCATGCATATTTTTTTCTTCTAATTTTCTTGATTAGATCAAGTTTTTTTAACAATAGTCTAGAAATCTTCTCATAATTGAAGCCTGAATCTGACTGATAACCACAAGCACCTCATTATTATGTTCTGAGGACAATTGTCTCACAGTTTGCATCGGTGGACTAACAGACATTCAAACATTAATTCTTATAAGTATATATCTATATATCTCTATATATATATATATATATATATATATATATGTAAAAGCTAGGATCTAGGGGACACAGAAATGTTATGACTTAGTCCCCAGGAAAGTCCTAGGTGAATGGAATTGAATTTGTTACATATGTGGCCTCTTCTGTCTGTTTGGTCATTTCAAGATGATTTACTGAACACTACATGTCATACTGGATTACATCCTAAAGGAAGAGTCTCTCATTTAGAAAGAAACAAGGGAGGCACTTCAAGAAGCTTTGCCAATTTGTGTTTATGTCTTAACTAGGTACTTTACCAACTCAGTAAATGTGTACCTGCAGTCTACTAAATGATCTCCTCATGATCTAAGTAAGCACTTGCTGTGGTCTCTACACATCCCTAAATTATGCTGGGAGAGATGAAGATGTGCTGATTCAATGAGCCCAGTTTGACCATTCTGTCTTGAATAAAAGGAATTTGAACATGACTAAGAATGCTGACACAGCAGATGGCAATTCTTTCATTTATCCAACACTGATCTTCTTGAAGGCATGACTTCCTGCTCTTCAACAATAGATGCTAAAGGACTTTGTGCACTATGAATACCAGATGTGCCTGCCCCATACAGCTGCCCAAGTGTACCACTCACCAAGTAGAGGGATGCTTACAGAATAGCTCTATCATGGTGTCAACTGGTAATGCTGCTGAATACATGATTAAAAAGAGTGTAGATGCACATTAGAATCATCAAATGTTTATTAATCTATAAAACATATCAGCATTTTATGGTATTTTTCCTCCACTGAGAAAAATAACATTTTCCTCAAATTGTTGCCATGTCATATGTTAAATGAAGGCAATAGTTAATGAGGAATTCTTTAAAATTACGTATCCTAGGATTCTATAAACTCCCACAAAGTAAAAAAGATAAAATTTCCATTATAATATCGTTTTGACAATCAATAAGATTCATTAAAAGCACAAAGTACTAGAAATAAATAATCCCACCAACATCACACAGTGATTTCCCATTAAGAAAGACACTGAGATATTTCAGTGTGGAGACTAATAGAGATAACGTATGGATTCCTACCTCCTTTCTGATTTACATTATGCCATGTTGTTGAAACAACAGGGGGAAATGCAAATGTCCTCGAGTGATTGATGCTGAAATCGCAAACCTCTTGCCGCTGTTGATCATATATTCACAACAGCACATTTGGGAAAAGGGACGTACTTTCTCTGCTCTCCTTTTTTGTCTTGCATACTTCCATATGGGCCATTCCAGAGATTCACATTTACTTTCTTGGTAAACAGCGCAGCTTCTCAAGACAAGCACAGCTTTCTTCATCCGAGAACCGTATTCCATGTATGTCTAATTGGGGAGGTTTTCTGGCTCCTAAACCAACAAGGTTCTGGAGGTGTTAATTTTACAGTCTCATCAAAGCAACTTACAGCTGACAAGAAACCTTGAGGATTGCACAGCTCAGCTCCCTCACATTACACAAGAACAACACCAGAGACTGACTTTGAGGTCTGAGTTGCTGCATCTTATAGAGCAAAAACAAATTCTTAAGAGGAAAAGGCATTACCAAGGTAATAAAATACTGTGTCAGAAATGAAAGGATGGATGATTAAAAATAGACATCCCCCACTGGATGGTGGGGCTGTGGGGGTTTGGGCACAACAGCCTGCAGATTGGTTTTGCACAAAGTATGCTTGTACTCATGGATTATCACTTATAGCTAAAAAAGGGGAAAAAAAAAAACAAAGATGCAGGACAGTTATGGCAGAATACATGATCTGGGATGGAGTGGGGGTGGGGGGGAAGGGAAAGGGAAAAATGCCTGATCTGAATTGGAAAATGATGTACGAAATGCACAAAGCATCAATAAAAATTAAATAAAAATAAAACAAAAAGAAAAGAAAAATAGACATCCTTTCTGTGTACCAACAGATAAATAGACCAGAGGGCTGACCAGTGGTTAGAAACAAACATTCTTCAGCTCAGGAGTCAGCTGAGTAGAGCATGACAGTCAAGGAAGAATACTGCTATAACCACAGGAAATTAAAGGAAGTAGGATGCCTCAGGGAGTCTGCCCAACTCCTCTCCTCTCTGCCTCTCCTCATCATGTGGTTTCTCGACTTTGGTGGAGAGACAGAGACAACATCCTTGCTGTCCAGCCTCAAATTTTACATATATGAAAGCTCTTTTCTCAGAGCCACTACTACTACACAAACGATCAATTGCTGATTCACAAAGTGTATTTATATGGTGGGTCTTGCTCTGTTTAACTGGCTACATGTAATCTATAGATATGAGTGCTCAATAATTGATGATAGTTTAACAAAACTTTAAAAAGTGATCACCTTTAGGATAGAAATTCCTCTGTTACAATCCTACCATGTCTTCCCACCTCTCCAGTCCATCAGTAAGGCCCTATATTATTTGGACTAACAAAGTAGAGGAAAGAAATCAGGTAAATAGTACTATGCTACATTTTTGGCAAATATAATGTATTTTTGACAACTTTCAAGTATAACCTCTTGTTTTATCCTCCGAAAAAAAAATCTGTGGGGTAATTACACTGATATTATTTTCCATTTCACAGAATAAACAATGGGATTCCACCCACAGCTAATGAATAAGAGGACTGGGGGAAAGAAGGCAGATGAGAGTGGTTGTGAATCCCCTGTCTCGAGGCTCTCAGGGACTCCCTGTGGCTGGCTTTCTGTCACAGCAGATTCAGATGCACGCGGGCTCCGGACTGGTTGAGCACCTTGAACTCTTCCCTTCCAGCTCTCATTCCTTTCCTGCCTTTCTTTTCCTATCATACTCCCAACATTTTTCTTCTCTCACTTCTCTTGGTTCTTCTTTTTCAATTCATCTTTTTCTGTATTCTATTTTTTTCTACAGCACAATAAATGTATAAACTGAAAGAAGCTGAAGTGTCCCAGGCTCCTCAGTCTTACAAGGATTATGTGAATTGCTGCTACTTCTTCCCAAATCATTTTTTTTTTTTGCAGAAATTTCCCTTGGATTTTATCAAAGGTTCTCAACAACTGTTAGCACTTATAAAAATTTATAGCTCTCATTTGACATCGCTCAAATATGGTGTTATTATTGTCTGTTAATATCTTTGTCCTGTTTTCTCAGTTAGATGATGCATTCTCTTAGAAGGCAAAAACATTTCTTCATTATCTACAGGTATATGCTACACGTTGGCTGCTATGAACTCAGGGAATGTTTAAAACACAGCATTCACCTTTATAATTGATTTCTTGGCACACAAAATTAGACAGCAACTTTGAATACTGGGAATGTTATTTTCCAATGTGGTAACCAATTTTAAGACAATCTTTAGTTTCAGAATGAAAACATGTCCATAATAAGACAACAATAAGAAAAGACACGCTATAGAAACTTACCAAAATACAAAGACAAGGGGCTGGAGAGATAGCCTAGAGGCTAAGAACACCGACTGCTCTTGCAGAAGACCCAGATTCGATCCCCAGCACCCACATGGTGGCTAAGAGCCATCTGTAACTCCAATTCCAGGAGAACTCCAGTTCCATATATATAATATATATATATATATTATATATATATGGAACTATATCATTAAGATAATATATCATTAATATATTAATGATCATTAATATATCATTAAGATAAAGCCAGTGTTCCAAATTTTATAATAAATTATGAAATTAAAATAACATCTAGGGTCTCAGAAAGTTTTCTATATTATTTGTATTTGTAGATGTATTTCAATCATGTATCACTAAATAACATCTTGTATATATATATATATATATATATATAATATTTTAAATACAATAAAGAAATCTTAATAAAGTCTCCTAAGTCATGTGTTCCAATCAGCTTTGGTTTATATCTCATAAGTTCATTGTGTTCAGTGGGCATCTGGTATGATTATTTTTGTCTTGAAATGAATGCTTGATGATTATTGATCTGAATCACATCAACTAATGGCTTCATCAACAGGTTCCTTACATACAGCAGTGGAATTTCAACCAGTACACTAGTAAGCTTTGCATTGCAAAGTTAATTTTTCATCCCCAGACCTAATTATAAAAATGTAAGAAATATTCAATCGTGCATAGACTTTCCTAAGAATTTCACCAGAAATCTATTTTTACTATGAATTGAACTATTCTAGAGAGTAACCTATAACTAACTTTGAGTAAAGCTGTGATACATATAGAACAGAGAATTAATCTTATTACTATAAAGGTCATGTTACTAAGATACCTACAGCTACCTTTCCATAGACCTAGAATGCATTAACTGTTTCCTTTGCCAATTCACTTCATGTTAGCATTGCACCATGAAAAAATTAATTGTTCAGAGTTCTAGCTCATTAACAATTTATACTATTATCTCATTATCTTCATTTTGTTGGAGAAAACCTTACTGTAGTTTGATCAACCTTTGATTAATTCAGTATTTCCTTTTTAAATGCAGGTAAATGGTTTAACTACGGAATTATCTTTCTCGTCTTGATTTTGGATCTTAATATGTGGAAGAACCAAATATTTTATAAACCTCATGAATATGGACAATATATTGGCCCCGGGCAGAAGATATACACAGTGAAAGACTCAGAGAGTTTAATGGACTTAAACAGAACCAAGTTATCATGGGAATGGAGATCTAATCACACTAATCCTCAGACTAATAAAACCTATGTAGAGGGAGACATGTTCTTACACAGCAGATTCATAGGGGCTAGCCTAGATGTCAAGTGTCTGGCTTTTGTTCCTAGTCTGATAGCTTTTGTGTGGTTTGGATTCTTCATTTGGTTCTTTGGACGGTTTTTGAAAAATGAGCAAGGCATGGAGAATCAAGACAAAACCTACACTCGCATGAAAAGGAAATCCCCATCAGAGCACAGCAAAGATATGGGAATGACCAGAGAAAACACCCAGGTCTCTGTGGAAGACCCCTTGAATGACCCTCCCTTGGTTTGCATTAGGTCTGACTTCAATGAGATTGTCTACAAGTCTTCCCATCTGACTTCAGAGAACTTGAGCTCACACTTGAACGAATCAACAAATACAACAGAAGCTGATCAAGACCCAACAACTTCTCAAAGCACACATGTGAACTAGATTCACTTAGGTGGAAATAGCACAAAACACAACCTTGAGTGTAACTTTAAAACCTTAGTCTTTCATTTTGTAAATGTAAGGTTTACATAGTGTTAGATAAAGAAATACTACAATGCCACAACGGTGCTCAACATGCTTTTTCTAGAGTCATTGTTTTCTATTTGTATTACGATACACGTGCCTACTGTATGTTTTACGGTCTCTAGAGATTGCTTCTCACAACTGCACAAGCTATTTCCTGACTTTACAGCATAGTAGATTAGCCGATTATCCATGTATTTGATGTTCAACCATAGTGGTGCCTTGAGACATTAAACTGTTTTTAACTGTACCAGACATGAAGTGTGCAATGGTTCTCCAACCTATTTCACATAGGATTTTTTTATACAATTATTTTGATTTACACTTGGTATCTGAGAAGGAAACAGACATAGCTAAATGTGGTTGAGGGAAGATCGTCTTACTTTACCATTTAGCAGCAAAGTGGTGACTTTGACACTGGACTGCAGAGAAGCATAGTGATTGCCTTTTAAATTTTATTGGCTGTCTGCCAAATAAAAATACAAATGAAAAAATCAGTAAGAGGGAAACTGCAATCCAACACGGGTCACTACTCACCAAATGTGACTTTCACCAAGCAGTAATTGCAATTAGGTGATAATACCTAATTATGTTTTCCTAATTAAAGATAAATTGCTACCTGATTAACAGGCTTGCCCTTTTCCTTTGGGAAACAAAGGTTAAGAGGCACAGTTGGGTGAACTTTTAAATTTCCTGGCATTTCCAAAAAGTCCCAGACAACCAAGTAACTGAAGCTTTAATCCTATGAAGGTTTCATAGCCCACTGTCTGCAATATTGTATATTTTGCTGTAAATATGGTTCTAGACAGTAAAAAGGTGGGGGGCCCTTATACCAATATTAACAAGGGAATTCTTCAAAAATCATTCACAGGAAACTCATGTGGTAGGAAAGCTGTATAAGAGGCTGTTTAAAGTCTTTTGTGTATGTGCATTTTTGTTTTGGTTTCATTTTTTAAAGATGTAAACATCGCACATTAATAAATAAGAATTATACAGCAGTAATTATGTGATGTAGTGGTCTCTGTCACTTGCTGTTGTTTGAAGGATTCAGAGGTACCTTAGCATAACAAACACCTACTTTAAATGACTGTAAAAAGAAAGGCATAATGCTAAGCAAGTTATGAAATGGCATTTTCTTAACTCGCTCTTAATTTAATTCATAAATTATGGCTATGTGTTTTTTTGGTGGGGGCCTGAAGAGACATCATTTTTCTGTTAAAATTATTTTCCTGTCCTATACGGACACTGCTGCATTTTGTCTTTATGATTTTTTAAAAAATCTCCCTTGTTTTGATCTATCTGCTTCTAAGCCTGCAGGTGCTGGATTTATCTTGCATAATGAAACTATGCATTTATCTGTCACTTGAGAGCCAGCTTTAATAAACATCTTTCTACAGTTGTTTACTAGGCAGCTGGAATCATGCCCTGCTTTCTTTTTTTAACCTTTAACAGCTATGCATGGTATACTTAGGCTCATTGATATCTCCAGTACTGAAAATACAGAAGGCAAGCTGGCTAGAGTAACCACTGACCAGCCTGCCCAAGATGTCTTACCCCAACCTGTGACCACACTGTCCAAATTTTCACATCCTAGAACATTGGACTTTTAGCACTGTGACTAGTAAATAATAATACCTGGTATCATATTTTTATACTGAAAATTATTTTCTTATAAAATGAAAATTAAAGTTGATTTTAGAATTAGATATTTATTATCAATATTCATTCTTTTGGAAAACATTATTTGAGATTTTTAATGTGGATATAAAGGGAAAATTGTTTATTGAAGGGATCTAACTAGCAGTAATAAGATAGACAAAAACAGTAAGCCTGAAGCTTTCTGTTTCTAGAAACCAGCTTAAGAAACTATTTGCTGCTATGAAAATATTTATGTAATGTTTCCATAAATTTATTACTAACTATAATAATTTTCAGGGCTGGCATTTAAGTTTTTAATTTTATTTCTTTGTATTTTATATGCATGAGTGTCTTGCCTCTACCTACGTAAGTGGCTTCATGTTGTGAAATGCACCAAAGGCCAAAAAAAGATGTTGGATCTCCTGGACCTGGACTTATAGATAGTTGTTGGCTGCCATGTGGGTGCTGGAGACCAAACCTGGGTCTTCTGCAAGAGCACCAAGTGCTCTTAACTGCTAAACCATCTCTCCAGTCCTTAGGAATGGCATTTTAATAATAAATCAAGATTTGAACTTTCTAAAACATTCACTATTCAATTACATCCTGATATTTATATTTCTATTTACATGTAGGCATTCTTCCTTCTTTTCAATATTTTTAAATCTTACATTTACTGAAGATTATTAAATAAAAGAAAATCAAAACTAAATCCATTCCTATTTAGTCCTGGATCCTGAGCTGTCTACCACCAGACTATTGTACTACATAGTTTTCTGAAGACCAAGTACTTTGTTCTTAATAAGGGCTTTGAAAAAAAGAATCATAAGAAACTCAGAATTTGAAGACAAAGAAAAGGATTAAAAATCATAAACAAATGGTTCTGAAAGCACAACAAATACAATGCATTAATTGTAGTAATGTTTAAGGAGTATAAACAATTACATTTCTACTGTTCAGTAATTGCCTATGTTTTTTTCCATGCAGTGCAAAATTTGAACTAATTTGACACAATTTAGGATCTTACATTTATAGAGCATTTCTTTAGTAATTTAAATGGAATATTAAGTAAGCACTATGAATGTATGCCTGATGTATAATATACACTTAGAATTAAATTTCATCACATGTGGCCATTTGTATTGCAAAGCCATATTTAGTCACCTGTCTTCTTCTCAAGGTGACACTGTCTTCCCTTGCCATCAGCATCGAAGATCACTAGTGACTCTTACTAGGACTATGGAGAATTAGTTCTCCACCATCTTCTCTGTAAATCAAGCACAAAGTCTCCTTTTATTCTCACAGTATCAGATCTCAGAGGTCTACAAACAGTCAGATGTAGAGTGGGGGTCAGTCACCCTAGGGCTCCATCAGCATTCCATTATAGTATTTGGCTGTTCTCTGGGTCACTTTTATCTGTCCCCATAACTGATAACTCATGATGTCAACTGCATAATCTGACATTCATCCAAGACCCCAGAATACCACCCACCATCGCTTATCATCTACCTGTCCTCAATCAAAAAGGATTCATATTTTAAACTAAATTGTTGGTTTTGATTCTGAAACCTAGGCTTGTGTTAATGTTGACTCTTCCTCTTGAGAGAATGACCTGGTTCACTACTTTAGCTGGCCCGATTTCCTATAGCTTTGTCTTAACTCTCCCGAGGAATGCTAGCCAGCCCTACTTTTGAAAAAGAAAGACCAACTCAGACTTGCCAATGATAAACTGGCACACTTCTGATTAATCCCTATTTTCACCTTCAAACATGATTGTTTAAAGGACTGTGATTACTGGGAACCAGTACAGATGCAAGAACCAACCTCATAAGTATTTAGCTCATTGCAATTTATATCTGACTAGAACTGCTTTATCATCTAAACTAGGGAAGTATAGAGTGCTTGCTCACAAGTTTTTTTTTTTGTTGAAGATAACTTTAAAAGGGTTGAAATTTGTAACCTAAAGAGGTGAAGCACATGATGGAAACCAAGTGGCAGTGGCTGCAATCAAATCTTAAAGAAAATGGCAGCTTCATGGTACATGCGCTTTATTTATTTTTTTATTAATTTTATTTATTTATGTATGTGTATGAATGTACTGTCTGCATGTAGGTTTGTGCACCCGTGTCGTGCAATGCTGCGGAGGTCAGAAGAGGGTGTCAGATTCCCCTGGAACTGGAGTTTTCCTGGAATTGGAGTTTCAGACAGTTCTCAGCCGCCATGTGGGGGCTGGGGATCGAACCCGGGTCCTCTGCAAGAGCGGTCAGTGCTCTTAACCATTAGGCCATCTCTCCAGTCCCAGTACATGCGCTTTAAAGCTTTACTATGATCAAGGGATTTGTAGTAGGAACTTCGTCTATCTTGTCTTATGAGTTCCATATGCTTGTGGGTTATGAAGAGGGCTCAGAAAGATATGATCATTCAGAAGGGTTACATTAAAGTTGTTTAGTTGGTTTGGGGGCTGGAGAGATGGCTCAGCGATTAAGATCACTGGCTGCTCTTACAGAGGACCAGGGTTGGATTCCCAGCATCCACATGGCAGCTAACCAACCGACTGTAACTCCAGTTCCAGGGGATCCGATGCCCTCTTCCTCAGACACTGCATGACACGAATGCACTTACATACATGCAGGCAATATACTCAGACATGTGAAATGAAAATAATAGATAAAATATTTTTAAAATAAATAAAAATAATTAATAAAATATTAATGAATCTCTTAATGCTCATTAAGGAAGCTCCCTCCAGCAACAGAGGGCAAGGAACTCAAAATGTCCTAAATGGCCAAACCGTGGAGATTAAGAATATGAAGATGGGGGCTGGAGAGATGGCCTAGGAGTTAAGAGCGCCGACCGCTTTTACAGAGGACCCGGGTTCGATCCCCAGCACCCACATGGCGGCCGAGAACCGTCTGAAACTCCAATTCCAGGAGAACTCCAGTTCCAGGGGGAAATGCAACACCCTCTTCTGACCTCCGCGGCATTGCATGACACGGGTGCACAAACTTGCATGCAGACAGTACATTCATACACATACAGAAATAAATAAAAAATTAATAAAAAAAAAGAATATGAAGAGTGTGGTTTTATGGACAGATCTCCTATGTTAGGGCTCACTCACCCAGGGCTCAGGGACCATTGTGTAAGAAGAGGAAGAAAGATTATGAATGTATTAATTCCAGTGGGGGCTATAGGAGAGTGCCAATAGAGAAGGGGGTGATTAGATTGATTGAGATGTTGTGAATGAAATATACGAAAATTCATAAAAGTTTTACAGGAAAATAAAAAAAGGAAAATAAAAGAGAAATGTAAGTACCTTAAAATTGTTCAGTTGGTTTCTTGAATAGCCTAGTATTGAAGTCATTCTATATGCTGCCCAGAGAGCATGGTGTAGTCTAGGAGGGTAGAAAGGGGACCTGTGAGACAAACTCTAAAGATAGAGGGAGGTGAGTGGGCAGCAGGAGATAAGAAAGACAAAAATGAACACTTAACAACTCAGGAAGCCAAAAGGAAGAGCAAGTGGGTTGTGGCAGCTGGTCATCAGGCAATATTAGCGTCAAGAAAATACAGGTATTTGTAACAAAGATTCTGAAAATTTTAGTGAGTGAGAAACAAAAATTATTATTGAAATTAAGTATGCATAAAATACTACTAGGGGACTGAAGATACTGCTCAATGGTTAAGAGCACTGATTGTTCTTGCAGAGGACCTGGATTTGATTCCCAGCACCCACATGGCAGCTAACAACCATCCATCACTACACCATCTTCTGACCTCCAAGGGCATTGTGTGACACTAATGCATGTATATGCATGCAGGCAATAAAATCTTACACATAATAAAAATTCAAAATAAATAAAATACTATTAGTAATTGTGCTGGACAGCTTTGACTTGACACCCAGGGGCTGAGGGAGCCTCAGTTGGGGAATTGCTTCCATTACAATGGCCTGTGGCCATGTCTGTAGGGTATTTTCCTGATTGCTGGGGATGCGGGAGAGCTCAGACCACTGTGGGTGGTGCCACCCCCAGGCAGATGGTCCTGTACTGTGTAGAAAACGGGCTGAGCATGGGCCAGGGGAGTAAGGCAGTAAGCAGCGTTCCTCCATGGTCTGTGTTTCAGCTCCTGCCTCCAGGCTCCTGCCCTGAGTTCCTACCTTGGCCTCCCTAAGTGATGAACTGTGACCTAGGAGATGTAAGAAGAATAAACCCTTTCCTCCCCAAGTTGGAATTGGTCATAGTATTTTGTCACATGATGGAAAAAACTAGAGGGGCTGGAGAGATGGCCTAGCGGTTAGGAGTGCCGACTGCTCTTGCAGAGGACCCGGGTTCGATCCCCAGCACCCACATGGTGGCTGAGAACCGTCTGAAACTCCAATTCCAGGAGAACTCCAGTTCCAGGGAAATCCAACACCCTCTTCTGACCTCCGTGGCATTGCACGACACGGGTGCACAGACCTGCATGCAGACAGTACATTCATACACATAAAAAATAAATAAAAAATTTAAAAAATGAAAACAAACTAGAACTTAAGGTATTAAGTTGCTCAACCACAAATAGTTGTACAAATGGATTTTAAAGACACATCTACTTTTTTTTTATTTTTTTTTTAATTTTTTTTTTATTAATTTTATTTATTTCCGTATGTGTATGAATGTACTGTCTGCATGCAGGTCTGTGCACCCGTGTCGTGCAATGCCGCGGAGGTCAGAAGAGGGTCTCAGATTCCCCTGGAACTGGAGTTCTCCTGGAATTGGAGTTTCAGACGGTTCTCGGCCGCCATGTGGGTGCTGGGGATCGAACCCGGGTCCTCTGTAAGAGCGGTCGGCGCTCTTAACCGCTAGGCCATCCCTCCAGCCCCAGACACATCTACTTTTAAAATATATAACTGAGCAGCCATATTATAATATATAATAATTATAGTAACAAATCAATTTTCAGATGGACCTTGCCTTAATAAACTTGTTACTATCTCACAGATCTTCACTCAGCTATCAGAGTAGTGACACTGTCATGGTGAACATTTTTTTTTTTGGTCTTTTTGAGACAGGGTCTCCCTGTAGCCCCAGCTGTCCTGGAACTCACTCTGTAGACCAGGCTGGCCTTGAACTCACAAAGATCCACCAGCCTCTGCCTCCCAAGTGCTAGGATTAAAGGCATGCACCACCACGCCCAGCTTCTTTTATTTTTATTTTTTGTTTTTTTTCATGCTGAACATTTTTATATGCAGATAAATTATCCTACTTAACTATTAAACTAATCATAGCCGTAAGAAGCAAGTACAGTTAATTACATGTCCAAGATCACAAAGCTAGGCAAAGATAGAGTTAAGATTCTAGAAAGATTTATCTGATCCCCAAATCTTCTAATTTTTCCATTATAGTCATTCTTTTCTCTTTTTTGTACAGTCATTCTTATGTAGCCACAGAAACTGTTTCAAACAAGATCTTGGATGGGTGAGCTAGGAAACAGTTATAGAAGCATAAGATGTTTGATTTCTAGTAATTATTAGCTCTCAAGAACCTAAGTTAAATATTTAACAGAGTTTCTACATCCCTCCTGGATGTAATTTACAAGTTCTATAATATAACTGAGACAGATAAGATTGAATTAAACAGCAAGAGCCATGAGTTCATTGCCAGGTGTTTTAAGCTACATTTATAAAAACACAATAGGGATTGGTAATAACATAATTTCTAACCTTGAAATTAGTTTTTTTTAACATTTTACTTTTCTTGCAGAGGGGAACAGACAGAACTCAGAATGCCCTAGGTGAATGGCTGAAGAGGAGTAGATAGTTATGAGTATTCAAACCAAGGCAAAAAGTGTTTAGCTAATGAGTAGTTCTAGGAAACATAACTGAATACATGATCTAGCAGCAAAAATGTTTTAAAGTGACCATCTAAAGCCAATTATTATTATTTTTTAATTTTATTTTTATTTATTTTTGTATGTGTATGAGTGTACTGTCTGCATGTAGTTTTGTGCACTCCGTGTCATGCAATGCCACGGAGGTCAGAAGAGGGTGTCGGATTCCCCTGGAACTGAGGTTCTCCTGGAATTGGAGTTACAGATGGTTCTCATCTGCCATGTGGGTGCTGGGGATCAAACCCCGGTCCTCTGCAAGAGCAGTCAGTGCTCTTAACCGCTAGGCCATCTCTCCAGCCCCCTATAGCCAATTATTTAAAGAAAAGTTTCATCAAGCTCTACTTTAATAGGACTAGCCCAGCTAGGCAAATATATACCTAAGAGCTTTATTCTTATCCCAGGATGGGGGCACTTCACAGGGTTTGAAGGGGACCCAAAGGGACTGTGAATATGACAGCTCTGTGTGAACAGAAGCAAGTCATGCAAGGGGGTAAATATCACAGGTGAGGTCCTACCTTCAAAAGACCCTCTAGGCTCACCTTTGCTAGCAGCTCTAAGCTGATGCAGCCATCGAACACAGTGCAGCTGTTTGCTCCCAAATTTCTGCCTCTCCGTCTTGCTTTGAACTCAACAAGCTGAAATGTAATCCCCTTTCCCTTTTTACAGGAGTTCAGATCCCTTAGCTTAAAGCAAGTGGCTATGTTCGCTGAAATCAATGGATGTGATCCTTTGGAGCCGCTGAGGCAGACTGACTCTTCAATATTTTTAAGGCTCTAAGTTCTAAATCATTTCCTTCCTTCTATGATTGCTTTATCCACTTCTCTTACCAAGACTTTCTCATCTTGTCTGTAATCCACCACCTTTCATAAATCCTGAAGTGAATGTGTTTTAGGTCTCCAGCATTTAAAGAGAGCTGACACACACCTGAGCCAGGTGCTTCAGGGTCTTCCCACTGTGTTTTGATGCAGTGCAGGCAGCCATTTCTGAATCAGTGTTACCCCAGCCTTGCCTGTTAAGAACAATCCTACCTTAGTTCCCAAGGAATCGATGCAATGCTTCTCGCAAAATGGATGATGCTTTGTAGAATAACATTGCAAGTCAGCATCATGGTTTTCCATGCAGCTTATAGAATTGCTTGCTTTGAATATATCATTTTATCTACATGATCTGGCAGACTTCAACCTAACTACGTGGATCTACACTTAAAAATAGTTACTCTTGAAATATTATGTATAATTTGAGAGAAAGAACAATGACCAAATCAGAAAAGGCAACCTTGATAATTATTACTCAGATTTGGTAACTATAAAATTGCTATAGCATTACCTTTGGAGAAATTATAGTGTTTTCCACTTGAGAATAAACATTTAGTACTTCAAATAAGACAGAAAACTGAGATGATTTATCATTCAAAGATCCAAATGGCCCCTCAAAATTTAAAGATGTGCATCCCAAGACTCATTTATCTTCATACTATTGTTCACCATCTCTGCCTGGCAGAGAGATCCCCATATTTTCCTAGGGAAATCACAGCTGGCCTTAACTGGCCTTCTGACCTTGTCCGCTGAAAGTCATGCTTGACAGCAGAACAATCTTTCTGGAACATAAATATGATCATACCATATCATTCAGTTACTGAGCAATCTCTTTCAGCAGGGTCTGCATACCTGCAAGGGATGCTGGGAAATGTCATTCAGCTCTAGCTCTATAATAGACAAGAAGTCTGAGGAGATTTTAGGCAGAAGTCCACTTACACAGTTGTACCTGAGGGTGTAATTCAGAAGTTTAGAGGGAGCTGAAGCTGAGCTGAGTTGTTAGTTCCATCAGTGAGTCTCTTCGGAACATAAATTTTGAGAATCACTAAGAAATAGTCATTTATCTGACAGTCAAAATTCAAAATTCTATGTCCTTTTGTTTATTTGCTTAATCGTTTTTTTTCCCACTACCTGCCCAGTGCATTCTTTTCATCCAGCCATGTTGAATTCTTGATTCTTGATTCTTGACAACTCTCCTAAAAAGCAAGGTCCAAATTAGCTCTGCTTCCAGTCAGTATCTTCTGTTGGTCCTCCTGACCCTGACCCCCATTTTCTCCATGAACCTTGGGTTCATGTCGAGTATTCGCTCTCGTATGTTATCTTTATTCACCTTCCAAAGCAGGTGTAGTGTCCCTTCATTGTGCTTCTGTGACCTACCTTTTATCTAGCATGGGATCTTCAGCACTCCTTTATACTTATGTTTACACATCTATCCCATGTGTTATACACATCTATCCCATGTGTTATACATTATCTAACCTTAAGTACCAGGATGGCCTAGGATATGGAGAGGAATTGCACATTCGTTCTCCTTTACCACAGCTTCTTGACTCAATACAATATCCTCAAATTCTCTGACCCTCTTCCAGACAAATATTGTGAGGTACTGGATTCTTCCAGTCAAATGTTATAGCTTAAGTTGGGAGGTAGGCTCATGTGCTGGATAGCTTTAGTGTCAACTTGACACACCTGGGTTGAGGGAGCCTCAATTGGGGAATTGGCTCCATTGGATTGGCCTGTGGCCACATCTGTGGAGTATTGTCTTGATTGTCAAGCAGTGTGAGAGGGCCCAGCCCACAATGAGTGGTGCCACCCTGGGCAGGTTGTTGTGTACAGTATAAGGCAGGCTGTGCATGAGCCAGGGGAGCAAGCCAGTGAACAGCATTCCTCCATGGCCTGTGCTTCAGCTCCTGCCTCCAGGTTCCTGCCCTGAGTTCCTGCCTTGGGCTCCCTGAGTGATGAACTGTGACCCAGGAGATGTGAGCTGAATAAACCCTTTCTTCCCCAAGTTGGTGTCAGTCAGAGTGTTTTGTCACAGCAATGGAAGAGAAACTAAGACAGCTCATTTCTTATATTTTTTATGGCAGAGGCGAGTTAAGGAAAGTGAATTCAAGAAAATACAGTTAAAAGAGAGTATCCCAGTTAAACTAGGAATGTGTGCTAGAAAGGAGATTGTACAAACTAATCAGGATGAAACATGAAAATCTGTAAGCTGATAGAGTGGGCAACTGAGAGTCAAGAGATGTAATTTCTGAGTTATGAATGCTTCACCCCCACCTACTGTTCATGTCTACTACAGATTGGCAAGGGTGAGCTAACTATGGTTGATTTAGCAGGCAGTGACATGTTATCTGTGCATCTTGAGATGCCAGTCTTTTAGAAGAAATAAACAAACTGCCCCATGGTACACAAGTTTGTCAGCAGTTCATAATTCTCTGAGAGCAGATGCAAAGCGTGCAGTGAGTCTGCAGGGAAGCCTGGTTGATGGAGTCAGGATGATGGACACGTTTGTAGCTTTTACGTGCTGTTCTCTGGAAGCTAATCCTGAAAAAAAAAGAGCAAACACCAGTCAGAAGCTCTACAACCTAAATGAACTGATTATACTTCTACTCTTATAACTAATAACTCAGAATTCCTTACAAGCTTATTCACATGTTAGAAACATCAATTATTCCTCCCACTTGAAATACATGACTCTTGTAATCAATTTCTTTGAGTCAGTGTTTAGAATTATTCATGAAAGAGTTATATTTGAATGGCATTTGATGAGAACCACGTCAGCATCCATTAATTTGATTAGTTTTATATGAACTGGAAGAGAAACCTGACACTCCGCCCTAAGTAAATAAAAAAATACAGGGTCCAAGTATAAGCTGCTAAGCCACCGTGCCATTCTAAGGCCAGGCAGAGCAACAATTGCCCAGCAGAGCAAAGTGGGGAGAGAACATGACCCAGGCCTTTCTTTTGGACTCTGCCACTTTATCACCAGTCCGCCTGTGGTGGTTTGAATGAGTGTCCCCCATAGGCTTTAAGTATTCAGACATTTTGTCTCCAGTTGGCGGCGCTGTTCTCAGAGGTCTTAGAAGGTGTGGCCATGCTAGAGGAAGTACGTTATTGGGGGCAGGCTTAGTGAGTTTAACAAGCCGTGTGGTCTCCAGTCGCTCCCTCTCTGCTTCCTGTGCTCATTGCGAGATGTGACCCTCGGCTTGCTGCTCCAGCTCCAGCCGCCACGCCTCCCAGCACAATGGACTCTAATTCCCTGGAACCGTCAATCGTAAACTCAAATAAACTCTTCCTTTTATAAGTTCCTTTAGTCATGGTGTTTTATCACAGCAACAGAAAAGTGACTAATACACTGCCTCAAGCAGTGACTATAAGAAGTACTTTGGACTCTGTTCTGTCTCTGGCCTCCCATCCCAGTGTCCCTGAGGGTAGTGAGCAGGGCTGAGATTATTTTTAATTTATAAGATTAGATACGTCATAATGCGAGCCTGAAAATGAAGATATAACTCTGGACATTGAAGACAGCAGGAACCAGGGCCCAGGCACTAACTCATCTTCAGTGTTCATCAAACTGAGAAGCTCATGTGGTGGCTGTCCAAGGGAGAGGGCACAAAAATCTCTTCACCTAAGGGATAGTGTGGTAGCCGACATTACTGAAGCCAACAAAGAACTGTCATGGCTCTAAAGAGATCTGTTCAGTTTTAAGAAGGAAGCATTCCTAAGAGAGGCCAGAGGAGAACCCAGGCCTGAGAGGCCTGACCAGTTTTCTGTTTGTGATAGATTAGTCCATTGCCTGCCAGTCAAATGGTACTCAAGTGGCAAAGGGTAGGGCCCTGAGCTACTCCCTCTTCTACGACTGACTCGTGTGGGCCCAGTGCAGGTTAGTCCAGTCGTGAGCTCATGATTGCAATGGCTGTATCTAGTCTAGAGAATGTCATTTCATAGCACTTTGCTCCATCTTCCAGTTCCTGCATACTTCTCATTGTCTTGTGCAATGATCCCAGAGGCTTAGAGGGGATACTATAAATAATGTGTTTAGGGCTAAGTCCACAAATGTTGCTTGTCTCTACAAAACTTGGGAAGCCATGAGTCTCTGCATTCACTGCCATTCTTTGTGAGGAGAGGCTTCTCTGATTAAGAATGAGAGCTGCTTCTGTCTACGGGTAGAAGCATAGCTATTAGAAAGCAGATTGCTGCTATTATACTTTAGTTAAGCACCTTGCTCCCTATTTGTGTCTATGACCTCCTCAGATTTGTTTGTTAGCCAGACTTACGGGACCAGGCATGAGTTCTCCCTGATAGGCTTTAAATCCAAGCAGAAGTTATTTAAATTTATTTTTTTAGCTGATACATAAGAATATGTGATACTTCAATGACATACAAATACATTGTGCAGTGCTTAAATCATAGTAAACACATTTATCTTTTCAATCATTCATAATTTGTTTATGGGAGAAGGGAGCACATAGTGCTTACCCTACCCTCAAACACAGAAGCCACTTGGGGAGAACAGCCTCACTTCTGAGGGCAGGAATGCCCAAGTTGCTGTTGAACTTCGTTAGGAGTCACTTTGTGCCAGAATGGACCCAAATCTAAAGATATAAAGATGTTCTCACGCAAAGGAGCTATAAAGGAATTATGCCAGATAATCACTAAGATAGGAAAGAGTGCATCTGCTTTTATAGTAGATTAGTTCTGAAAGAAATTTAGAGTGGTGCATTATTTTCTCTGCCTGCGACTATATAAAAATGCCCGAGATGATTAACTTACAAAACAAAAGGGTTATTTTGGCGCAAGGTTTTGGAGGTTCTGATCCAATATCTGGCTGGCACATGGCTTCTGAGAAGGGTGCTTATGACAATGAAGAGCACAAAACACTTGGCAGAATCAACCGTGTTTTCATCATGGGACCATAAAGCAAAGCTGAGAAGGAAGAGAAACTCAGGTTCCACAAACCCCTTGAAGGGAATACCCTCTGGGACCTACAGACCTTCCTCTAAACCCTGTCCCTTAAGGCACTTCCGATGGCGCCTTCATGGGGAGCAAGCTTTTACCATCAGGGCCTTTAAGAACATTCCATATCCAGGCCATTATGGGTTAATATTTCCCAAACACACAATTCAATGGTGGCCACTGTAAATTTCTCTGGTTCTTTATAAGACTTACTGCTATATGTCTAGTGCCATATTGTAAAATACTGAGCTGGGGAGACACACAGGCATCAGATTATACTTGGTCCTAGTGAAGGTATTGAGGATTTCACACTTTCCTCTGAAGATAATGGAAAATCAATCTTCACTTTCAAGTAAGATATGGTTTCATCATATAGAGCATGTTTAAAAAATATTCTAAGAAGAAGAAGTAACTCAAGAAAAGGGCATAATAGGAGATAAGTATTATCAAGGGGGGAAAGGTGACATTTTAAACTGGGGAGGAAGGGAAGGAGGCTAGACAGGCAAAGAGATAGGAGGGATCAATAAAGCTTTGGTGGAATAAAAAAGCCAGAAAGAAAATGTGTTAATTCACCCCCCTCTGAAACATATACATGCAATATCTAAACATGAGTGCATGTGTATACCTGAAGGCTACATAACAAGATACACAGTGCCAGACAGGGGAATCCTCCCTTCGAATTGTTGGTCAGGATAGTCAAAGAGACTCTTCAAATAACACAGACTATTACCAAAGCCTTTGATTACCTCACAGAACTCAAAGGTAAGACCCTATTGCTGAAGACAAGACATACTTTGAGACCAGATTTGGAGCAATAGAACGGGAACTGATCTGGAAGCCTTCTCCCTGAAGACTAGGTCTTGTAGTTCTAGAGGATACTATGCAAGCTGGTAAGGGAGAAAAATCAATCAATGGTCCAAGACAGCTCTGAAGCCTAATAACCACAATGGCTCACATAACATCTTGGTACAGTAGTGGCACTTTTCTTTAGGGTGTAATCAATAGCTATCTAATTTGACTTGAAACCCTATCAGTGGGAGGGAACTCACGGGTGTCACTGTAAATATAATCAAATACACATGGCTGGAGGAGTCATAAATCCTAGGGGAAACACTACCATAACTCTAGACAAATGGAATTTCTTACTACATGCTAAATATGGATTCTTTTTTATTATGTTTTTATGTGTATGAGTGTACTGTCTGCATGTAGATTGGTGCACCCGTGTCATGCAGTGCCGCAGAGGTCAGAAGAGGGTGTCAGATTCCTCTGGAACTGGAGTTGAAGACGGTTCTCAGCCACCATGTGGGTGCTGGGAATCGAACCCGGGTCCTCTGCAAGACCAGTCGGTGCTCTTAACCACTGAGCCATCTCTCCAGCCCCTAAATATGGATTCTTATAGTTACAGACAAATATACCATTCACCACTCATCAAAGAAGCTTCTTTTTGCAACAGAAGGAGGCTATTTCAGAGTTCTAAGCTGACCACACACAGAGAATATATGTCTGAGAGATGCCCAGCCCTAGATGACACATCTACAGTGAAACCTCTACATCTGAGTTTGATGGAACATAGCAAAACAGGGGGCAGAGAGAAAACTAATATATCCCTCAACTCTCAACAGCAAAGCATTCTCATACAACAGAGTATGTTGTACACAGAAGACCACAACTGGGTGTTTTAGAGAGTAAGAGGCTGTAGACTGCATGTCTCCGGATAGGACTTCTATACTAAACCTCAGCCACCCACAGCTCAGGGACCATCGTGGAAGAGGGGGTGTAAAGATTGTAAGCGTCAAGGTTGGTGCATGAACACAGAGAAACAGAGGGTTTCAGGCCTCTGGAAATTTACTAATAAACCTGCATGCGCAGGACCCATGCTAACTCAATTAAACAAAAACCCAGCACTGAACAGGGGAAATGGGAAGGAGGTCCCAACCCTAGCCAAAGAAGTATTGGTAAATGATGCCTGTGGATTGATGGAGAGTAGAGCTTCTATAAGGGAGTGACTCTGGATATGCTAACTAGATTCTAGTGGATGAACCTGCACCAAGGGTTATCTGGGCATAAAAACTTGACCAGAAAGGACTTAACATATATGACAGAATACCTGAAATCTGGAGGAAGAGCTAGCTGTGAGTGGTAGGGAGGAGGGAGTCTAAATTTGATTAAAATGAGTGTACAAAAACTCAAAAAATGGATAAAAACAAACATAAAAGTTATTCTAGCAATGTATGAATGTCAAAAGCCAATCAGTACACAGTAGAATAATTGAAATAATTTAGTCTTGACTTTAGTGTTTACACCAAAGGAACTCTACTTTAGCTGGCCTTCTGAGTTAGTGTGCTCACTAGAAGCAGCTGGGAAGCAGTAATGGATGGTTGAGACATCCAATTAAAGGTCCCAAAAGAGGCTCTTGCAACTCAGGGCTTTACAGGACTAAAGATTAATTTTGAAAATTTCAGCCCTTATCAAATATTACGTGGTATTCAAAAACTTAACCTAAGCTTAGATATAACAAAATACAGCAGCACATCTGTGTGTGTTTCTATATGCACATAATATACAAATGTAGAAAATCATCATAGTCTTCAATTCTAGCTATAGCGTTTGTTTGATTCTAATTTGTACTGATAGCTTCTGTAAAATGACAATATCAACAAAAAGCCTGTAAATGATTGGTGATAGAAGTGGGATCCACTGCCCAGAATCCTACCAAGCATTTGGTGCCCAGACACAAGGGATAGAGTTAGTGGGTAGCTTCCAAGGTGTCAGCTCCTTCAGGGTCTGCCTCAGTTGAAGATGGACACTTATCTGGAAGTACATCCTTCCTGGAATGTGTGAGATGTGACTCAAGGTCAGCAGAGTCACTGGATGCTTAAGCTCTCTTGAAAGACCCAGAGGACGCCTGTTTATCAAGGGCAAAGCCATGCACTGTTACAAAGAGCAACAGTCTTGCTTAAAATAGGTACCCAAAGCATGGCGGGGTAGCACATGCCTTTAATTACCACATTTGGGAAGCAGATGCACTGGGAGCTCTGTGGGTTTAAGCCCTGCTTTGATCCGCCTAGGAGTTCCAGACAACCAAAGCTACAAATTAAGACCCTGTCTCAAAATCAATAAACAAACACAAACAAACAAACAAACAAACAACAGTAGATAGTCACACGGGCAGCCTAATGGTGGGTAATTCTAATCACAATTGCTGTGGGTGATTGTATTAGTCACTTTTCTGTTGCTGTGATAAAACTACCATGAACAAGGGAACTTTAAAGGAAGAGTTTATTTGAGCTTATGATTGATGGTTCCAGGGAATTAAGAGTCCAATGTGGTGGGGATGCATGGTGGCCAGGGCGGGAGCAGAGAGCCGAGGTTCACATCTCCAATGAGTACCGGAAATCAAGAGAGAGAGAGACTGGAGACTGGCAAGGCTTGTTAAACTCACTAAGCCTGCTCCCAGTGATGTACTTCCTCCAGCATGGCCACACCTAAGACTTTCCAAAACAGTGCCACCAGCTAGGGACAAAATGTCTGAATACTTGAAGCCTATAGGGGACATGATCATTCAAACCACCACACTGATGTAGTAGCTTGTTGCACCATGGATGGTTCTCTAAGCTGATGGTAAGAAAGGATGCTATAAAAAAAAAAGGATGCTATAAATAGGAAGCTGACTAGGATACTAGACATCCTATCCAACCCAGAGAGACTAAATTTAGAGGATGTCACTCTAACCAATCATACGCCTCCTCCAGTTTGTAGACCTTGTGGCTCTTTAAAATATAGAGCCCATTAACCAAAGAGAAAATTGGACATCAAGAAGGAACTATCTGAAGACAGAATGCTATACATCATAGTAATGGCTGCAATAGCCTTAATCCCAAGTGGGTCTGGGGCTATTATTGAGATAAGTGTGTAGTGAAGAATGAATATTGAGAATTTCTGAAGACTAGTAAATATAGACTATATTGACAGGAATAGTTAGGAACTCAAAGCAACAAAATAGCTTCTTGCTAGACTGGAGACCACACAGGGGCTAAGTTATAAATGGAGATAGTAGGTCAGAGTCTCTCTGGCATCTACCTATACTATAGAAGCATACTTCTCAACTCACATCTAATATATATATATATTATATATATATAATATATATAATATATATATATATAATATATATGCTACATGCCAAATGATCAACTAATAGGAAGGATAACTAGTCTAAGGTTTGTTTATAGATGGCTTAGTTTGATGTGATTTGGATGTCAGCTGAAAATGTATAGCAACTCAACTGTAACTCAGAGGTAACAATAAAAGAGGAAATCTTAGATTTGGCTTCCTAATAGAGTCCTATAATCCTATCTACTGAGAAGGTGGAGGAGGCAGGGTCACAGCTTGGGATACAGAACAGGTAAAGGCCAGCATGGGCAATTTAGCAAGAGTCTGTCTTAAAGTAATAAACTGAGTATAGCTAAATAGTAGAGAGTTTTATGTAGCGTAAGATCTTCATTTCAGTTCCTAGCACTGCAGAGAGATGGAACAGAAGCAGACAAACACCTAGTCTTCCTGATGTTCAACACTTTGTTTGGTTTACCTGCTCACAAAGTGTGAATGGAAAAACCTCACAAAATCAGAATCTATAAAAACTTACAGGTGGAGGCGAATGGCCTATTGGGGGTCATCAAGTATGTGAAGGGACAAGAGACATAGTGAGTAACAAATGTGGAGACCTTTTCATCATGTTTATTCCCACAAAAATAGCATTCATTGAGAAAGTATTAATACAAAAAATGACCCAACAGTGAATGTCAGCTTCCGTTATTATATACCCTAGGCAAAAGCATATGTATATATATATATATATATATATATATATATATAATATATATACATATATATATATAATATGATAAACTGCCTTTGTTTTCTATGCTCTTCTGTTTGTATTTTAATCTTTATTATTATTATTATTGAATGTATATGAATCTATTGCCTGCATGTTTGTAAATGCACCCATGTCATGCAATGTCCACAGAAGTCAGAAGAAGGCATTGTGTCCCCTGGAATTGGAGTTACAGATAGTTGTTAGCTACCAAGTGGGTCTTGGGAATTGAGTCTGGGTCCTCTGTAAGAGCACTCAGTGCTCTTAACACCTGAGCCTCGCTCCAGATCCTTGGTTTGTATTTTAAGGAAAATGATGAGACTTCGTCATGGAAGCAATAGAAAACAATACCTAGGAGAAAGCTAGAATAGGCAGACTAGACTGTCAGAATCGACAGAAAGAAACCTGCGTGGCCCATGAAAATAAACAATTCATGTTGTGAACAATGTTTTGTCTGTCAGAATCCAGAGAGATTTTTTTCAGAAAAATCAGTTAATTTGTGTTTGTTAAGATAGCAAAAACAATCTGTCAACCTGACCCTCTCCACCTTCTTCCTGGGAGCTTTGGGGCTGGCTGTTCATAAGCTGCGGGAAGACCTGACTGTCTGACAGCTGATTAGAATACCTCAGTGAGATGCTCTTAGGAATAGGAATTTTTAAATAAGCACAGTGAGCTCTTTCCTTATTCTGCCTAGGTATTCAAGGATCTTCAAAGAATACCAGGATACTTTAAAAAAGATTACATTTGTTAAGGGATATTGGACTGGATGTCTTCTTGCATCTGAAGAACATATTTATTCTAGCATCTTGGGAGCCCAAAGCAAAATATAAGATTAGGAAAGGGGAAAGACAGCAGATGCACAGATACAGTCAGTTACAGTCTTTCTGCTCTGCTGTAATAATATTGTTCTTATTGAGCAGATGCAGCAGTTTCTGATAATCCAGGGCAGGTGGGGATTCACTTACTCATGAATCACAAGGTCTGGATTGGCAATGGTTATTCATTACCTGGTGATAAGGAAATCTGCTTTTGTCAGAACCTCTCCTGGCATGGTCAGTTTATCTTTGTCATCAGAAGAAAAGGCAATGCTTTCATGGCCACTAATCTAATACTGACTTATCCTTGTTGGTTGATGAGGAAGAACCCACAACATACTTTCTGTTCTTTTCTTCCCTAGATAGTGTGTTTTGGAACTTTTGTGTTGCAAAACGAAGATATAACTAGCAGTTAACACACTAAAACTAGGCAAAGACGATGGCAGAAAGACATGTTGTTCTATTCCAAGAATCAGTGAACAGAATTCACATGTGCCAGCAAAAAAGAAATGCTTTGTAAAAATCTCTAACCAGCACTTTTAGTAAATATTCACTTAATGAAGACAAAAAGGAATGAATGAATATATGCATTGATATGATGCAAGTAATGTGGCAGCTTTGCATATGACTTTACTACTTGTCATGTTCGAATTTCAAATGTCCCTCAAAGGCTCTTGGTCCTCAGCTCTTGTGTGATTTGGAAAGGCTATGGAACCTTTGGAAGGTAAGGCCTGGCTGGCAGAGATAGGGCACTAGGAATGAGCCTCTGAGGTGATTCACTGCCCCTGCTTCCAGCATGGCTATCTGCTTCCTAATCTAGCATGACGTGAACAGCCTTCACTGCACATTCTTGCTGTTGTTAACTGAGTGGCTTCATCCTGCCTTCCACATCACAATGGACTGAAGCCTTCTGAAATCATCAACCAAAATACTTTTTTTCTCTCTTTTAAGTTGATTATTTTGTCATAGAGACCTGAAAGTAACTTGTACACTCCATTTGTTTTCTAACAATTGTCTTGAGATTTGCTTGCCCAAATTATCCAAAACCCAGTAATACCTTTCTGAAGTATTCTCATTTTGGGGGTGGGGTCCCTCAGTCCCTCCTTTACATAAGAAGTCTTATCCAGGTAATTCACCTAAAAGCAGAACACCAGGTATAAGGTAAACTGATGAGTCTGCCCAGTAATGAAATTCAGAGTCTAGCTCTTTAGTTCACAAACAAGTTGGCATTCTAACTCACCCAATATTTCACTGCAACAATATCACTTAACATGCACAGTCTTTGTAAAGGCATTCGCGTGCAGTGCCTCACAGAATTATCATAAATACAATTCTTGTTTCCTTTTTAGAGATTATGAAACTGATGCCAGAAGAAGTTTAGAAAGCTGGACCACACTGAAGACTCAATAAGGAACATTGTCAGATTAAAATGAGAAGTACCTAGTGTGTCACTGCCCTGCTGGGTGCTGTGTACTGATACTTTATGCATGCAGCAGCCTGGGCAGAAAGCAAAAGGCTTGGAAGGCAGAGGTTGGTCCTTAGCTGTGGCTCTGCAAACAAAATTTATATTTCATGATCCCTTGGCAGCAACTCACAGAATTTAAAGAGGTGAAGTCTCAGTCTCCTCAAATCATATGTGACTACAGACATATTGCATACTTCCATTCTCTGCAGAATTTTGTGAGAATTAACACACTGAGAATCTATAAATGTTGAAATATGTTATTCCTTTGGCCAGTCTCTGCTCTGTTAGGTTCTTGCCTTTTAACCTTTGGAAAAACAATTTGCTCCAATGTAGCCCCAAGGAAAAAAATTCTATTGCAAAGCTCTTTTTAGTTTTGTTATACAGTTCCGTTAGCAGAGGATTTTACGTTGTGCCAAAGATAAGCTTGGAAAGCTACTCTATTCAATGGTCAAACATCTTCCTATATTTTTGTAGAATGTCAGGGTTTACATAAGCAAAGTATTCTTTCCTCAAAACCGTTCCTCTTCCTGTATCCCACATCTCAGTGTCACCAGGACTGGGTGGTATAAATGTATGCATATTCATGTACAACAGATCTTAGAGCTGCTAGCTGTCTTCACAGGAACCTTATGTTTCTGGGATGATCGGTCAGCGTGCTATCATTATGTAAGAAAGGCCTCACTTCAACGAACCTTCTGCATTATTCCAGCTACATTGGTATCTGATATAATGTCAGAACATAGAATAAAAGTGAGAAATAAATTTAAGATGTAAGGCTAGTTTCATGATGCTTCTAATGAACTCAGAATAATGATCATAACAAACTCCATGGTTAGAAAAGTAATTTCAGACTGGATCCCCACAGGGCCTCCAGGTCCTGCCTCTAGATTGGAGGATCCTAGTTTCCTGATTTTTTTTAATTTATTTTTTATTGATGCTTTGTGTATTTCATACATCATTTTCCAATTCAGTTCAGGCATATTTCCCTTTCCCTTCCCCCCACCCCACCCCACCCCATCCCAGATCATACATTCTGCCATAACTGTCCTGCATCTTTCTCTGTTTTTTTTTCATTTTTTAGCAATAAGTGATAACTTATGAGTACAAGCATCCTTCATGTATAACCAATCTGCAGGCAGATGTGCCCAAACCCACACAGCCCATGGGTCCCACCATCCAGCGGGGGGGTGGGGGGGCGGCTTGTATGTTCAATCAAGTTGATCAAATGAGTGTCCAGACTATATTGCTGAATGGTTTCACCATTCACCCCAATCACAGCTCTTACATTCTACCATGCCCCCTCTTCCGCAGATTGTTCCCTAGGCTTAGAAAAGGGACACAGGTGGATGAGAAGCAAAACAGTCTACTTTCTCTGGAGCTGTTGTCTTAGACTCTGGTCAATTCTGGCTGTTTCCTTTCATGGGCTGACAGTTTGTCCAGGAATAACCTTTCAATCCTACTAATGAAGCACAAGCAATTAGATATTTAGGTATTTAAACAGTACTAATAGTTATGGTAGGTTACTTTGGTATAGACACAGATGATTGGATGGTATGTTAATCTGTGAATTACATTTTTTTCTGTTAAATATGACAGTCTTACTGTGGCTTATAACATCAGTTTCCTGATATTTTTAAAAATGGTAACTTAAGCCTTCTCTAAGATATTGTCAGGTCAGCCATAAGGGAACCATTCAGATAAGCTTCAGTCATCATAAAAGGCAGAGAGATGTGTGCAACATTCTATGGAACCCAATCGTCATCATAAAGGGCAGAGAGATGTGTGCAATATTC
This sequence comes from Rhizomys pruinosus, assembly GCA_009823505.1. Lineage (NCBI taxonomy): Eukaryota > Metazoa > Chordata > Mammalia > Rodentia > Spalacidae > Rhizomys > Rhizomys pruinosus. The sequence goes on along the minus strand of VZQC01009175.1, from coordinate 888,103 downwards.
TAGGGAACCCAATTATCCTCCAGGAACTCTCAGTTTTGGATGGTCAGCTAGCATGCCAAGATTACATCGGAAAGGTTCAAGACAAGTTCTGTTTTATATCCAGTTAGAGAATAATCACTAAAACTCTAAATACATGATGGGATTTTATCTGAGAAGCCCTCTCTTTATCATTTCTACACTTATAACACCACAGCTAACCTACATTTCTTCAAACTTCCAGAAACCACATGGGAAGTAGGTTAAAGTTAGATGAGAGGAAGAAGTTCTGGTGCACAATTGAACCATATGGAATGGTGACTATAAATAATAGTGATGTACTGTACATCACAGAAAAGCAGAAAGTGGAACTTTGAAGGTTTCATCTATAAACAATGATAAATGATTAGAGAGAGGAATGTATTTATTCTAATACGAGCACTGCACAGTGTGACCATGTGTCATTCAAGCATCGCATATTCTTATCTATCAGCTAAAAATAAATTTAAATAACCTCTGGTTAGATTGAATCCTATCAGGGATATCTCATGCTTAGTCCTTAAGTCTGGCTGACAACCCAAAACTGGGGAGGTCATAGGCCCAAGAAGGGGGCATGATGGTTATCTAAAGAGGCATAGCAGCAATCTGCTTTCTAATACCTATGCTTCTACCCATAGACAAAAGCTGCTCTCAGTCTTAATCAGAGAAGCCTCTTCTCACAAAGAATGGCAGTAAAATGCAGAGACTCATAGCTTGCCAAGTTTTGCAGAGAACAAGCAACATATGTGGACTCATCCCTAAGCACTGTATTTATAGCATCCCTGCTATAAACCTCTGGGATGATTGCAAAAGATAAAGCAGGAAGTACACAGGAGCTAGAAGATGGGGTGAAGGGTTGTGAAATGTATTCTCTAGACTAGATACAGCCATTGCAATCATTACCTCACAGCTGTACTTTCCTGCACTGGGCCTACATAAGACGGCCCCTAACACCAGTCTTCATGGAAAGGGGAGTAGCTCACAGGCCCCTACTCTTTACCCCTGGACTATTATTATTAGGTATTGATAGACTTGGGCAAAGGAGAAAACTTGTCTTTAGTTATGTTGCCACTGCTGAGATCATCAGGCTCCAAAAGACAGTTCCAAACTGTCAGTAACTGAGACATTCCCAGTCAAACTCAATGGGTCACAAGACAAAATTAATAAGCATGAATGTGAGAGAGTGATTTGTGGGGAGAGAGGGGTAGATGGGAGTGGTAGAGGTGGAGGGGGAAGAATGGTCAATATTCAATGTGTACATGTGTGAAATCACTTAAGGACAAATTTAATTAATCAATAAATAATCGAAGAGCACCTGAGACAGGTAGACTGTTCACATGTATTAGATTATCACTAACCATCCATTATAAACAAAACTCAGCTGCAAAGGCGTCCATTCATTTGGTTAGTTTTGTCTATATAGCACACACTAGAGTCTCCTGGAAAGAAGGGAGCTCACTGGCCAGTGGACATTTTCTTAATTGTTAATTGGTGTACAAAGGCTCAGTCCACTATGATCAGTGTAATCCCTTAGTGGATTTGGCCTGCACCATACAAATAAGGTACCAGGGCAGGCCACTGGAAGCAAGCTAGTAAGGGACATTCCTCTTTGTCCTCTACTTCAGTCCCTGCCTTGAGCTCCTGCCTTGACGTCCCTCAGTGATGGATTGTGACCTGGAAGATGGAAGAGGAAATCATTTTTCCTTCCCAAGTTGATTTTGGTCATTGTGTTTATGAGAGCAATAAAATTGAACAAGGTCATAATTCCATTTTCCTTCTAAATTAATCTAGGGAGCAATTTTAATAATCTAAAACATTTCTGGCCCCCTCTTTTCTACTGTGACATCTCATTTTAAAGAAGTGGGATTCTTGGGCTGGAGTTGTAGTTCAGTTGGTAGAGTGTTGCCTAGATTGCATAGCATTCTTATTTTGATCCTCAGAGTATTATAAACTGGACATGGGGGAGATACCTATAATCCTAGCACTGGAGAGGTAAAGGCAAGATGGTCAAAAGTTAAATACATAGGAATGAAGGAAGGAAGGAAGGAAGGAAGAAAGAAAGAAAGAAAGAAAGAAAGAAAGAAAGAAAGAAAGAAAAGCATTCAGATTTAAGTGAACATTAGTATTGTGATAGTGATGTACTAAGGAATTTTTTCCCAGGGAAATGCAAACAATAGCTACTCACTCAAGATAGAGGGATAATGATGGCCTAAAGTGACAATTCCACTCAAGTCTAACTTGACAAACCAATGAGTTTTTAAAGGAGGACAGGAACATGGATGGTTCAAAGACAGCTTCATCACTTAAAGGTCTGACCTACCCTGGGTGACAATTCATGAAGGCTGAATCCCTGGAGATCTCTGACCAATTTCTAAGCAGCTCAGTGAGTCAGAGAATCTCCTTTCCCCAGAAAATGTCACTGTTTATATCATATTTGGAGGGGCCTCTTGAATCTTCTTAGTTTTAGAAACTTCCTGAAATTTATGAGTTGTTTACTTCCTGGGCTTTAAGGAAGATCTTTTTTTCTTAATGTTTTATTGCACTTTTGTACATTTCATACATCATTTCTTAATCAAATCTAGAGCCATTCCCCCTTCCATGCCCCCCACCCCTCCAGAGCTTGTGAATTCTGCCATGCTCATTCTTTAATAGAATGTTTCAATTTGGAAGAAATTGCTGCACAAGACTCTACCTCTTCCTCTGGTTTTACAGGGCTGGGAGAGGTGTATTGATACAATAATTAATTATATTTCTTCATCAACTATCACTTGTTTTAGAGGCTTGATGGGTTATGAGTCTCTGTAGTATATCTTACTGCAGGGGTGGGGAGGTTTCCTTCCATGACCAATATGATAGCAACAGAAATGTTTAGAAGGCTATTTTATCACTTTCATGTAACTTCCTCAGCCACTAGCTTTTGACTGGGCTTAGAGTACCAGCTATGGGTTCCCAAATTGTGGTGCGGGCCTTAAACCAATTGGAAAGCAGTTTGTTGTAGCCCTAATAATCATACTACTATTATAGCAGTGGGCATGTCTTCCCTGACACATACTTATAGCAAGGAGGGAGCTTCCAGTTTATCTCAGCTTAATTTCCCCATGTCCCATAACCAGAGCATATCCTGTCTTCAGCAATAAGGCCTTACTGCCTAGTTCTAGCATGCAATGAACAGCAGTGACAATAGACTTTTTTTTTGAGGCAGGGTCTCTCTATAACACCAGCTGTCCTGGAACTCACTCTGTAGACCAGGCTGGCCTTGAACTCACAGAGATCTGCCTGCCTCTGCCTCCTGAGTGCTAGGATTAAAGGCATGCACCACCATGCCCCGCCACAATAGACATTTTTTTCTTTTCTTTTTAAATTTAATTTATTTTTTATGTGTATGAATGTACTGTCTGCATGTAGGTTTGTGCACCTGTGTCATGCCACAACAGACTTTTATAGGACTTTTCTCCCTGGCCAACAACTCAGAGGGAGGTGCCTGGCACTGGGATTTTCATTTAATAAGCTCTGGTTTCTGGGAGTACCTTTTCCCTGTCACATAAAGTGTCTTCATTTAAACTCCTTAATTATTATCACTTACTATCTTTAATGCTCTTCTAGGTGCTCTAACTTATTTTATTTTGTTTTGTCTTTTTAATATAAGGTCTCCCTATAGCCCCAGCTGGCCTGGAACTCACTACGTAGACCAGGCTGGCTTTGAACTCACAGAGAACCATCTTCTTCTGCCTCCTGAGTGCTGAGATTAAAGGTGTGCACCACCAATCCCTGCATTATTTTTATTTTTATGTGTATAAGTGTATTGCCTGCATGTGTGTAAGTGCACCTGTGTCATACAGTCCCCAAAGAGGTCAGAAGAAGGCATCAGATCCCCTGAAACTAGAGTTACAGACAGTCCTTAGCCACCATGTATCCACATGCTGGAATTCTAAACCAGATCCTCTACAAAAGCAGCCTATGCTCTTAACTGCTGAGCTATCTCTCCAGCTCCCTAAAACAAATTTGATAGAGACTTTAAGGGTTAGCATTATATAATGAAAACATTTTACTGAATATGGGGAGGATCTCTGAAAGTCTACTACTTTCTATTACAAATAAGTGCTAGTTGGCCGTGAGTGACTAAAAGGGCACTAAACATGAAATATTCGTAAGGTCCAGTATAGTACAAAAACATCTTATCACTCTATAAATCAAAAAGACCCCCCCCAAAAGCAGCACTGTCTACAGTAACACAGATGGGAGAAATAATCTAGCTCTCCATAAACCACACACATTTTCCATGAGCCACCCAGCCTCTCATCCTGGGTGCTATGGTTGCTACTGCAGGGCTGCTGTGCATTTTCCCACCCTTGATGGTCTCAGTGGGGCTAGCTAGTGCAGCTCAGCCTGGCTTAGGCCTAAGGGCTACACTCTAGCCTGCCTTGCCTGCTTTAGTTCTAACAAGCTCCAAGCAAGTTCTTGCCTTTTCTGGTTGCTAAAATGATGCCTGGCTGGTGAACGATCTCCACTCCCAAGTATAGTATTTTACAGAGAAGAAACATAAAATTCATACTCTGGGTTGATAACTGCCAACTTCTAGGTAAAGATTAATCTTCCTTCTAGAAACTGTTTCTCAAGCCTTAAAGACTTCCAGAAGCTCATTAGCACAGCATTTGGCCTTCTTTGCAATTTATCTCTATGAATTTCATCTTGCTACAAATCTTCTTTTATTTCAGAATTTCATACATGAGTGTTGTCTTTGCATTATTTTCAACCTTCCAAGTCCTCGAACAACTCCTCTCAAGTCTCCTGACTGCCTCTCAATTTCTTCTCCTCATTTTTGATTATTCTTGTTATCCATATTCACATTTATAAACACACACATACGTCTATAGACAAGTATACTATATAATGCACTGAATCCATTACTGGCTCTCATGTGTACATGAGTTAAGGGTTGCTCACTTGGGATTAGATAACCTCTTAGGGAGCCAATCCCTGAAGAAAACTGAATCTCTCTCTCTCAGCATCCATTGACTGCCTGTAGTTCTTCACCTTGAGGTGAGACCCCCATTCAGCTTGGTGTGCGAACTGGTTTGGTCATTATGCAGATCTTGTTAGACAGTGTGTTAGATCCGGGCTTCCCAGAATTCCAGGAGACACACAGATGTCCACTTCCTCCAGAGGCTGTCATTCTTCCGACTTCTTTTCCGTACCTGAGGTCCTGCCCCCATGGCTATAAATGGGTAGGCCCCAGTCACCATCTTGTTGCTCCTGTTCCACCACGTGCCAGCAGGTAGCCCGCTCTGGCAGTTCCAAGGGAAATAAATCATGTCCCTGGAGTGACTTAAGTCTCATGTGCCTTTATCTGGGGGTTTGCACCTTTATAACCTAACACTGTGGAGATTTCATTGGTGCAGATTCCCTATCACGGCTAGAATGCATTGACTAGTTGCAGGTGTCTTATCCCTCTGGCCCTTAAATTCTTTCTGCCTCTTCGTCCATGATGTTCCCTGAGCCTTAACTATAAAAGTTGTGTTCTGGATACAAATCTTAGCACTTTGTTTTTGAGTAGCCTCAGCAGATCTCTTCATTTTCCCATTTTCATGCCCTCTTGATTGACTTTGCAATTTAAAAACCCTATTTACATGCCAGTTAAAATCATTCAGATTTGTCAGGGTTTCTTTAACTTCAAAAAGACCATGTTCCACCACAGGAACCAGCAAAGCCACTAAAGTGCACACTAGCCTGAGATCTCTGCTAAATTGGTCTCTTTCTTTTACTGTCTCATTGACACATTTATATCTGGCCTAACAAACAGACACAAACACAAACACAGACACCCTCATCCTCATTTTCCTGAATAATGCCTGTTCTTCTATGTCTTCCATTTCCTGAGATGCGTAGGGACCTCAGATACTGACATCCAAGCCTCATATAAACCAGTCCATCAGAGACTGATTTCCTTTACATTGCTTCATGTTTGGTAGTATTTGTCTCAAGGAGAGACGTGTAGTGGCAGATTTCTGCCACCACAGCACTCAGATTGATTCCACTCGCATCCTTGTCTCGCAGTTTCATGGGCTGGTGTACTGCATTACTTGTTTAAAATGATTTTCTACAAGTGGTGATCCAGTTTTGCCAACACCACTTACTGAAGATGCTGTCTTTCCTCCATTGTGTCTTCTTGGCCCCTTTGTCAAATACAAGGTGGCTGAAATTGTATGTGTTCAGGTTTGGATCTTCAGTTTTATTCCATTGGTCAACTGGTCTGTTTTTGTGCCAGTCCCAGGCTGTTTTTATGACTATAGCCTGTAGTATAGTTTGATGTCTGGTAGAGCAATCCCCCCTGTATTGCTCTTTTCGCTCAGGGTTGCTTTGACTATTCGGGGTCTTTTGTTTTTCCCAAATGAAATTGAGGATTTTTTTTTTCCAGGCCTGTGAAGAAACTCTTGGGGATTTTGATTGGGATTGCATTAAATCTGTACACAAGTTTGGGTAGGATGGACATTTTTACTATATTTGTTTTCCCAATCCATGAGCATGGGAGGTTTGTCCATCTTCTGATGTCTTCCTCAATTTCCTTTTTCAGGGGTTTAAAATTTTTGTTGTAGAGATCTTTGGTATCTTTGGTAAGGTTTGTTCCTAGGTATTTTATTGTTTTTGAGGCTATTGTGAGTGGGACGGTCTCCTTGTAGTCCTTCTTCAGTTGCTTGTTGTTGGTGTAAAGAAAGGCTACTGATTTTTCTAAATTTATTTTGTATCCTGCCACTTTACCAAAGCCCTTAATCATTTCTAGGAGTTTTCTGGTGGAGTTCTTAGCATCCCTTAGGTAGGCAATCATATCCTCAGCAAAAAGGGATAGCTTGACTTCCTCTTTTCCAACTAGAACTCCTTTAATTTCCTTTTCTTGCCTTACTGCTCTAGCAAGTGTTTCAAGCACTATATTGAAAAGTAATGGTGACAGGGGGCATCCTTGCCGAGTTCCTACCTTTAAGGGGAATGCTTCTGGCGTTTCCCCATTTAGGATGATATTGGCTGTGGGTTTCCTGTATATGGCTTTGATTACATTGAGGAATGATCCCTCCAGTCCAATTCCCTCTAGGACTTTAAACATGAAGGGATGCTGGATTTTGTCAAAGGCTTTCTCTGCATCAATTGAGAAGACGGTGTGTTTTTTGTCTTTCAGTCCATTTATATGCTCGATGATATTTATTGATTTTCGTATGTTGAGCCAGCCCTTCATCTCTGGTATGAATCCAACTTGGTCATGGTGGATGATCTTCTTGATGTGAGTCTGTATGCGATTTGCCAGTAATCCTGTTTAGAATTTTGGCATCTGTGTTCATTAGGGAGATGGGTCTATAGTTCTCCTTTTTGGTTGTATCTTTACCTGGTTTTGGTAATAGCGTGATGCTAGCTTCATAGAAGGAATCTGGGAGAACTCCCTCCATTTGTATCCTTTTAAACAACTTGAGTAGTAATGGTTGTAATATATTTGTTTTACTTAAAATCTGTATAACAATAACTTTGGGATTGGCACATACAAATGTTCTCTATAATTTTTCTGTTATACAGTATCACTTTGTAGCATTCTCTTTTACCTGTAGGATGATTTAACTTAAAAAATTAAGTTTGCTTCCCAAGTTAACCACATACCGTCACCCAAAACAGCATGGGTGAATTTGGTGAAATCTGCGCCTTGATTCCAGCCTATAGTGTGTGTAATAAAACTGCCTTTTTGAGACTCATGGGTCAAAAAAACAACATAAAATAAAAAAGGGGGATACAGATAGATATGTCAAAAACTTTGCAATTCAAATCTTAAAACTAACTATGGGAAAAGAGTTGTATGTTCCAACAGGTCAAAATGTCACCAACTTAATGGCTGAGAAAGAAAAGATACAGCTTTGCATTGTGTAGGATGTACCAGGAAGTGCCAGCAGAAAGGTTGGCCCATCTGAACATTGAAAGGAAGAAAAGCCTCAGACTGCTACAGACATCAAACCCCTCGGTGGATCCTACTTGTAACAACTATTTATAATGAGTCCTAATGAAACTTACCTTCTAGGTGCCGCAAGGTTTTAATATAAAAGACTTTCTTACCTTCCCCCAATAGAACAAGGAGAAATATGATGATGATGATGATGATGATGATGATGAGATCATTCTTGAGCTGTAAATTGGAGCCAACTGTTACAGAGGTAATCTCTTATAGAACTGGTAAAACTGCCTCTTTAATTGACTAATAGAAATAGGAACTGTGAAAAGGATTATTTCTTTCAGATCAAATATAATACTAAAGTCTCCTTAAGCTATGCACATAAGCAAAATATATTAATACAGGAGCACTCTGGATATCAGCAAGGGATTGATTCTACCAAGGAGATGTTGGCCAGGTGATCCAAGCCCCCCCCCACAAAAGGAAAGGCTTCTTGCCTGTAACTGGGATACCTGCAAGAAGAGAGGCGATAAGGCCCTGCTGTCGAAGACCTGATTCTGAGTAAGCATGGGAATAGATGCATTGAGACCACGGCACGTGTTACAGTTGGTCTCTGGAATACCAGAGAGTGTTACCAAAGGCCACTAAAACCAATAAAGCAAATATAGGTCTCCTTGAGTAAGCAAACTCCTCTGTCAGCATCAGCTTACACCTCACCTGCCTTGGAAATACTGCTGCAGCAGGGCAGCCATATTCCCGTATATCCCCAAATTTAATTGGCTATTAGTTCTCTTCCTTTGGGAATAACCCACGGCTGATATGCCACCCAACGCTTACATCCCCTAGTGGTTAAGAGATGTTATAAGCCACAGTAAGACCCTGTCATATTTAACAGAAAAAAATGTAATTCATGGATTAACATACCATCCAAACATCTGTGTCTATACCAAAGTAACCTACCATAACAATTAGTACTGTTTAAATACCTATATATCTAATTGCTTGTGCTTCATTAGTAGGATTGAAAGGTTATTCCTGGACAAACTGTCAGCCCATGAAAGGAAACAGCCAGAATTGACCAGAGTCCAAAACAACAGCTCCAGAGAAAGTAGACTGTTTTGCTTCTCGTCCACCCATGCCCCTTTTCTAAGCCTAGGGAACAATCTGTGGAAGAGGGGGCGCATAGAATCTAAGGGCTGCGATTGGGGTGAAAGATGAAACTACAGAAATATAGTCTGGACACTCATCTGATCAACTTGATTGAACATACAAGCCCCCCCCCCCACTGGACGGTGGGACCCATGGGCTGTGTGGGTTTGGGCACAACTGCTTGCAAATTGGTTTTACATGAAGGATGCTTGTACTCATAAATTATTTCTTATTGTTAAAAAATGAAAAAAAAATAAAGAAGTAATTAAAAAAAATAAAACAAAAGGATTTTCTTTCCCATTTCAAGGAATTTTGTTGGTGAGTATTCCTTGGAGACCATAAACTGGGGCATTCTTTAGGCCCCTGTTTGCATGTTGAGATTAGACCTAATGGAGAAGTCGTACAGGGAGTTCAAAGTTGTTTTTGTGAGGTGCCACCCAGGCTGGGGTAGACTTTTCATTGACAAATCTGTCTTTGAGTTGTCCATGCACCTGTAAGTAACCCATTACCCATATTCTTGTGAGTATCCCCAATAAATTCACTAATTCACGAAGTTGGACTTTGAAAGACTTGTTGCTTTGGTCTGCTGATGTTGCCCTATTTGGGGGAGTAGAATTTGTTTACATCTTTGCAAGTAAAGTTACAGAGAAAAATTGGTAGTAAATAGAGACCAAAAGGATAAAGACGAGTTGGGAGAAGTGGTTGTGTGGTCCTTGCAGTGGACGCTGAGACAAGCAGCTAATGCTGGTTCACGTGATGGTGGAATATGTGCCAGAGAAATCCTGTATGGGCTGCCTTTCCCCATGTGGTATGATGGCCTGCCTCTTTCTTGTAGTGGTGGCTGTATCCTCCGCAGTGTGGTTGTCATCCTTTAGTGGGTATGAGATGGCCTATCTCTATAATGCCTAATGAGTACGAGGATGCCACCCAAGCAGCTGATGGATTAACATTAGTGCTTATGCAAGGAGTAACAATTGCTTCTTTTTCACTTGCATCCTGTCAGCTATAAAAAAAATAAAAACAAACAAACACAAAAACCCAGCAAGCCACAAGCAGATACTCTGTCTTGTCTGGAAGACATTACTGAACAACAGGCATCTTTCCACCCCCTCTTCCTTCATGTTCCTTAAGCCTTAGGGGTAGGGGATGCATTATAGAGGTATCACCTGTGGCTGGGCATCCACTGGTTATTTATTCTCTGCATTTTAACACGTTGTGGATCTGTGTAGTAGTTCCCATCTGTTACAAAAACAAACTTCTTTGAGGAGGAATGAGAGCTCACTTATATGTGGTATAAGGATAAGTATTTAGAATACAGTTGGAAATTATATTATATAATATTATATTGAGTGAAATGGCAGTAATAAGTTCCCTTTTGGGGTCTATGATACCTCCAGCCATGAGTATTTGGCTACGTTTATAGTACCACCCATGAATTACTTCCTGCTGTGTTGGCCTTAGATCCAGTTAGACAGTCATTGGTTACCCCCCACCACCCCCAGATAAAAGTGCCACTAATTGGACATTAGGGATACTTTACTAGGTCTGTCATTTTTGGTTTCTAGGATTTACAGCTGAGTAGGATGCCTGGTGGCTTTTCTCCCTTGGCACCTTCTATGAGAGCTAGCTCTCAGGGAGGAGGGCTCCGGGTGAGTTTTACTCCAATTCCTCCAAGCCCTGGGTCTGAAGTGTGTGATATCTTCAGCAGCAGGGTCTTACCTTCAGGCTCTGGCAGGCAATCAAGAGCAATGGCAGAGGCCTGCTTTGTTCCACAAGTCTTTTTGACATCCTGACCAACAATGTGAAAGGCGATTTCCCATGCCTGGAACTGGGATTTTTGTTAGTCTGCTTGCTGCTTTTGGGGGGAGTATTATCACTCTGTGTGGCAGAGCTCCATTTGAAATATATCCATGTATTTATATATGTATTATTAAGTAGGGCTTATAAGATAATGTTTCCCTGTCGTTCGAACATCATTGATGTTACTCATCTCTTCCTCCTCCTCCCTCTGTATTCCCTTCCCTCCTCCCTCTCCAGTTAAGCCCTCCTCTTTTCCCTATTCCTCCCTTGATAGCACCTGTGGCGTACTATCCCCCTCTTTAGAACCCCTTCTCCTCCCCTCACGATCTCTTTCTATTTTTCTGGCCTTGAATTCAGGCCATGTACTTCTAAGTATTATCTAACTTTTATTTCTAATAATCCCTCAATTTTCATGGTCAACAGCCAAAGGGAAAACAAAACCCTCCTATTTCTGGCAGAAGTATGAAAAAAAAAATCACTTTAGGGGGGGAAAAAGACATTCTCCATAATAGCAGTGATTTCTGAAACAGCTTTACCAGATCCTTATCTCACCTGAGAGAAACACAATTACCCTGCTCTACACCAGTCCCGTTTTCTAACCCACATACATGGAGAAAGCACAACTTAAGAAATACTTGAGAAAGCTACAGCCAGGTCCACAGGCCCACTGAAAGACTGACATTCTGTCATAACATTACAAACTGCTTCTCTGACCACCACCTCAACAGGGCTCAGACAATTCACTGGATTATAGTTGAAATAGCTACAAGTCGTGGATTCCATATAAGGAAGTTCAGAGCAACAAGGGGATGCATAAAGAAGGATATGGAAGGAAACCAGACTCCTCCACCTACTGCTAGGACAAACATCAGCCCAACTCTCAGTCAGAATAGCAGAAATCATTATAGGAAACGCCAGTTTTCTTAGTTTCTGCTATCCAATACACACCCATATTTGAACATATTTTAAGGCATGTTAAAAGACAAGAACTAAACAGAGTCTTAAGGGGACAAAGCAAGTATCAGACTCAGACTCATATGGCAATTTTGGAATTGTTAGAGGGGGAATGTAAGCAATATCCTAAGTATGTTAAGGTCTCTAAAGGAAAAATTAGGCATTATAAAAAAGCTGGGTTCTGTAAACAACAAGAGAGAAACTTAAAAATAAAAGAAGAGCAAAGGACAGAAATGGAACTATGACAACAGAAATGAGGAATATTAGGTCAGGAATATGGTTCAGGGAGTGAATGGAGCTGTTTCCAAGGCTGACGAAGTGAGTTTAATCCCTGGAACCCACCCAGTGGGAGGAGTGAAGCAATTCCTGCAAGATGTTCCCGAGCTCCACAAATGCACTGTGGCACAGGCACCCCCCCAACCCCGCCGAAAACAAATAATAAATAAATACGTGTAAAAATAGAATGTCTTTGATAGACCTAGATTAAAAAAGATTAATGAGAGTGCACAGAGCTTAGATCAGGGGATTTCCCAGGACCACCTGAAGCACAGGTAGGGGCTGGGTGCTTGCTTCCGCAAGGTGGATTATTGGATAATTGAATCATTGTCTTGTGTGGCTGTGGGGGCGGAATCACCCTGTTAGCTGGTATAAACCCGTGATCCCAGCACTCAAGATGTTGAGATGAAGCCTGTGATTCCCAGCACTCAAGACACGGAGATGAAACCCATGATCCCAGCAGTCAAGATTCGAAGATGGAGCTGGTGATCCCAGCACTCAAGAAGCTGAGATGGAGCTGGTGATCCCAGAACTTTTTGGAGAAAAAAAAAATTAAAGGGAACAACAGCAACAAAAAGATTTGCTCAAAGAACTTACCCAAACAGTAAACTCCTGCATCAAAAAAGTTAAAAAAAAAAAAAAAAAAAGACTTGAGAAAAAGACACAAGACAGGACTTTGACATGTAGGGCAGAATGCATGAGTAGGGGGGTGGGGCATGGATGGGGGGAAGGGCATAAACTTGATTAGGAAATACTGTATGAAATGCACAAAAGCTCAATAAAAAATTAAGGAAGAAAAGATTGTTGAACTTGAAGATAGGGTAAAAACTCCAATGCTAGGAGGAAAATAAAAAGAGTTAAGATAAAATAAATAAATGCAAACATCCAAGACTAACAGTGGAGCAACCTGAAAAAAGTGAGGTTTTATGTGTTTATAATACCAACAAGAAGACAAAGCAGATAAAAAAGAAGATAATTTTTGAGATTTAAAAATGGGCTACAGATACTGCAGCCATCTTGGAGCAAAGACGTTCTGAAGAGATATAGCCACACCTTTCACTTTGGCTGACAATGGAACCCTCTAAAGTGGAATTTCCTTCTGGACTGCCACACTGGTAGAATGAAAAGGTTGAATGTAGATTGGTGCACCCGTGTCATGCAATGCCACAGAGGTCAGAGGATGGTGTTGGATTCCCGGAACTGGAGTTAAAGATGGTTCTTACCAACCTACATGCAGACAGATGGTTCTTACCAACCTACATGCAGACAGTACATTCATACGCATAAAAAATAATAAAGAAAATTTAAAAAAAGAAAGAAAAGGTTGAAATCCTGGTACCATCAAGAGGGGGAATGTATCTCCTGGAAGGGAATTTCACACAATGCTGACAATTTGCAGGCCAGGCCTGGAGCCCAGACAATGATCTGCCAACGATGTCCTATATGTCCTATGGCGTCACACCTTGAATGTGGAGTCCAGATGCATTAGTTACTTTCCCCATTGCAATGGACAAGTATTTAACAAGAAGCCACTTTAGGGAGAAAGAATTTATTCTAGTGCATGGCTTGGGGGTACAGTCCATCAAGGCAGGGGAAGTAGGAACAGATGCTTGCAGCCATAGGAGAATGAAACTGCTTTCTCTAGAAGAAGACAGGATACAAGGGGGAAGTAGAGAAAACTCATAAAGAAAAAGAAATAATAAGTGAACTTTGCAATAGGATTACAATAGTTCAGGTCATAACAAGAATTGAAAGATGGGAATGCAATAAACTAAAAAGCTTCTGTACAGAAAAAGTTAAAAAAATTAAAATATAGCATAGAGAACAGGAGAAATGTTTGCCAGCTGTTCATCCAAAAGAGTATAAATACCCAGAGAATATAAAGAAATCATAGATTTTAGCACCAAAAGAATTAATAATTCAGTCAATAAATATGAAAATGAACTAAATAGACAGAATCCATAAGTAAATGTAAACCAATAAATTCATGAAAAATTGTTCAACATTTCTAACCATCTGGAAAATGCAAATAAAAATTACATTGAGATTCTATCTCTCCCCTGTCAGAAACTGTATCATCAAGAAAATAAAAATCAACAAATTTGGTCAGAATGTGGGGACAAGGGAACCATTTTATGGAGCCTACGGGAATGTGAGTTATTACTGATTCTGCTGAGTTGGACAGGTGTAGCCGTGTTGAATTAGAGCAGTTGTGATTTTATGCCAGAAACTCTCATGATGTCTGCCCTTTAACACTCCCTCATGGAGGGAGAAAGGAAAGTCTTTCAATCTTTCTTGGTAGCTGCATAAGACTCCTCCCCCTTTAAGGTTATAAAGAGATAAATATTCAACCTTGGTAACATTCTTCAGTGTTGTAACAGCCAGTAAATTGCCCAAAGGAATTCCTAGAACTGTGGCTGCATGTGAATCACACATGATCCTGTAAGTAACATGAATAAATTCTTGGTTGACCGAGCTAGACTTACAGTCTTTTGTTTAGTCTATTTGAACCCTCTCTCTCTGGAGCGAGTAGAAGTTTCTTTACATCCCCACAGAAAAAGTCATTGGATAGTCATGTGGTGGTTCCCACAAAAACAAAAACAAAGGAACTAACTCACTGAAGTGAAAACTTCAATATGGTCCAACATTACCATCCTGTATATATAGCCAAAGTAATCAAAGGCAGTATTTACATGCAGACACATGTATTTAGGTTTATTACAGCACTAGTAACAATACGTAAGCCATGGACCAATAAATAAAGAAAATTTGACATATATATATATGTATATATATATACATATATATATATATGTATATACATATGTATATATATATATACATATATATACATATGTATATATATATATATATATCAGAATACTAGTCATTAAGAAAGTTGTAATTGTATTGTATGGAGGAATAGGTTAAGCAAAATAAGCTGGACTCAGTGTCAAGTTTTCTCTCATATGGGGATTCCCCCCCTCAAAAAAGAAGGAAGAAAGGAAGGAAGGAGGAAGAAAGGAAAAGAAAAAGAAGAAATGTCAGGAAAGTAGAAGGGGAACAGTAGTGGTGAGAAAATAAGCAAAACAGAGATAAATAATAACAAAGTATCTCACATAAATGTTCAAAAATATATTGAAACCAACCATTTTGTACAATTAATTTACACTCATGTAAAAAGTAGAAAATCTCTTTTTGTTCTACCAAAGACACTACTGGGAAATGAACAACTAAGGTACAGACTGGAAGAAAAAAAATATTTGTAAAATGCATCTATGGTGCAGAACTGGTATGGATATATATATATATATATATATATATAGAGAGAGAGAGAGAGAGAGAGAGAACCTACACATAGAAAAACAATGACCCAGTAACAAACAGAACTACTAAGCATACATCCCATATAGACACCAAATAAGCACAAAGTGATGCTCAGATCTTTGTCATTAAGAAGCTAGGAATTAAAACAACACTTAATAATATATATCTATTGAGGGGCTGGAGAGATGGCCTAGCAGTTAAGAGCACTGACTGCTCTTGCAGGGGACCCGGGTTTGATCCCCAGCGCCCACATGGCGGCTGAGAACCATCTGTAACTCCAATTCCAGGAGAACTCCGTTCTAGGGGAATGGGACACCCTCTTCTGACTTCCGAAGCATTGCACGACATGGGTGCACAAACCTACATGCAGATAGTACATTCATACACATAAAAAATAAATAAAAAATAATATACATCTACTGGAATAGCTTAAATTTGTTGTACAATTTTCATTGAATTTTTGCACTTTTCATATGACATAGTTTGATGGCATTTAGATCCACTCTCCTCTCCAAACATCCCGCACTGCCCCCACCCAACTTAATGAACTCTCTTACATGTAAATATATGCTGTATACAGCATGATTTGTGTCCCTGAGTTTCCTTCAGTGTGGATCTATCCACCTGGACCACCAAGTGTTCCAAACCTGTAAGTCACTGCATTAGTTCCTTTATTGAGGTGATGAAATGCAGTGACCAAGACAACTTACAGAAAGAAGATATTTGAGCTTACAGTTCCAGAGGGACTGGAGTCTATCAAGGCTGGGCATATTTCCAGAGTTCTCACATGCTCAAGCAGGCACAGGAAGCAGAGCAGGATTGGACAGCTGGCAAGGCTTAAGAACTCTCTAAGCCCACAACCTTCAGCATGGACACACATCCTAAAGCTTCTCCAAACAGTGCCACCAACTGGGGACAAAATGTCCAAATACTTAGAGCCTATGGGGGACATTCTCATTCAAACTACCACAGACACTGTCTTTCTCCCACCAGCAACCATCAACTGCCAAAAGTTCCTATGGTTGGGTTGTGATTTCTACTCACTTTCCTCTGTCTATGCTGGGATTTTGTTTGATTTGAGTTTGCAAGGGACTTGTGCATCCTTATTGCTGTCAGGTCATATGAGTAAATGTCCAGCTGTCTGGAAGACTGAGTCCTTGTGGATCTGTGCCCTCTGGCTCTTACAGTCTTTCATTGTTTTAAATAATCATTCCATTTATTGTTCTTATTTTTATGTGTATGAGTGTATTGCCTGGATGTATGTGAGTGCACTTACACAGTGCACTCACATACATCCAGGAGTTAGGAGATTCCCCTGGAACTGGAGTTAAGGGTGGTTCTTAGCCTCCATGTGGATAATGGGAATTGAACCCATGTCCTCTGCAAGTGCTCTTAACCACTGAGCCATCTCTCCAGCCCATAATCTTTCTATATCCTCAATGATTCCTGAGACTTGAAGGCAAAAGTTTGAAATAGGTATCTTATTCAGGGATGAATACTCTGTAGTCTCTTGTTCTCCACACATTGGCTAATTGCAGGTCTCTGTGTTAATCACAATCTTATACATAAGGAAATTTCTACTGTGAGAGTTAAAAGATGAATTCTTCCTATGTGTTGAGGTTGCATTGAAGATACCCACTTAAGGGTAAGCATCTCACAGACACGTAATTTCTGCATTTAACTAATTATGGAATTCTGTAATAGTCTCCATCTGTTACAAAAAGAAGTTTCTTTCATGAGGGGTGAAAGTATGCTTGCCTGTAAACATGAAGATGCATTTTAGAACAAAGTAAATAAATTACATTGGTCTAAGGATGGGCAAAACTAGAGTTTTCTCTAGGATCTATAGGATCTATGGCCTCTCCAACCATGTGAATTGGACAGTATTTCACATGAATTTCCCCCAATTGAACTGGCCTTAATATCAATTAGACAGCTGTTGATTATCCCCAAGACGAAAGTGCTACTAACTTACATAGTGATAGTTTTCTGGGCAAGTCATTGTTGTTTATCAGGCTCCACATCTGGGCAGGACCACTGATTGGTTTTCTGTCTTGGCAGCTCATAAGGTATCTTCTGATAATACGAGACCCAGTGTTCATGGAGGAGGCTTCCAAGTTAGTTCCAACTCAATTGTTTCAAGTCCCATGTCCAAAGTGTGACCTATATTCAGCAATAGGGTCTTACTTTCAAATCCTTGGTAGTAATCAAGGGCTGTGACAATATCCTGTATAATTTTAGGAGTCTCTTGGACTAACCCTACTGACAACTCAAAAGGAGGTTTCTTCTCTCTCGCACTGTGTTCCTTGTTATATAGACTTCAGGTATATTCATGCACTTGTGTTCAGACATTGTATATTTTGTGGGGTATTGAGTTAATATATTTCCCTCTGGCTTTTTAAGCCACCTAAGCTTTATTTATCTCTCCTTTCACCCCTGAATATCACTTCCTATTCCCTCTGCAGTTCAAATACCTATTTTCTCTACTTCCCCCTTAATAACACCTGTCTCCTAATAATCCCCCCCCCTCAAGCTCCTTCATCTCCTTTATCCCATTTCTTGAATGGCTCATTTCCATATTCCTGGCTCCTACAATTACATCAAGATGTTTACTCACATGTAGGAATTTGGAGCTAAGCCCCAGAAATGAGAGTAAAGGTTCCTTGCTTTTCTAAGTCTGTGTTACATCACCTAGCATAACATTTTCTAACTCCATCCATTTACCTTCAAATTTCCTGATATTCTTTCTTTAATGCTGAATACATTCTGTAAATGTACCACATTTTCATTATCCATTCATCAGTTGAAGGACATTTAAGTTGTGTTCATTTCTTAGCTAGTGTGAAAAGAGCAGCAAGAAAAATGACTGCAAGTGTTCTGTAGCATGCCAAGGAGTGTTATGACTGAATCATATGGTAATTTAATTCTCCAGACCATGGTGGTTGCAGAAATTTGTCATCCCACCAACATTTGATATGGGCTCCCCTTTCTCCGCATCCACACCAGGATTTGCTGTCATTTGTTCTTAGCCATTCTGACTGGGGATAAATGAAATTTAAAAATGGTTTTGATTTGCATTTTCCTAAATACTAAGGATATTGAACACTTTAAAGGTATCTCTTAGCTATTGTTATTTCTCCTTTTGAGAGATATCTGTTCAAATTCATAGACCATTTTTAGTTGGGTCATGTGTTTTCTTGAGGTTTTTTTTTTTTTTTTTTAGTTTTTTGTATATACTGAATATTAATCCTCTGTCAGGTGAATAGCTGGTGAAGATTTTCTCCCACTCTGTAGGCTACCTCTTCACTCAATTGGTTGTTTCCTTTGCTGTACAGAAACCTAGTGAGGTACTGTTTATTGATTGTTGACCTTAATTCCTGAGCAGCCAATATCCAATTTAGAAAGTCCTTTCCCGTACCTTACAGGGTACTGTCCAAATTTCTTTTAACAGTTTAAGAATTTCATGGTTCACCTTGAGATCTTTGATTCATTTGGAGTTGACTTTTGAGCAGGGTGATAAGTATAGATCCTCTACGTGTGGAAGTCCAGTTTTACCAGGACGATTTACTGAAGATCCTATCTTTCCTACAGAGAGTATTCTTGGCACCTTTGCCAAATATCAGGGCTGTAATTGCATGCACTCATGTTTTAATATTCTATTTAGTTCTACTGATCTACAAGTCTGTTTTGTTCCAAAATGAAGGTGATTTATGATTATGGCCCTGTAACATAGATTGGGATTGTGTATTGTAATCCCTCCACCAGAATTGCTCTTTGTGCTCAGCATTATTTTGGCTATTCAAGGTCTTTTGTGTTTCCATATGAATTTTAGGATAGACTTTTCTATTTTTGTGAAGAATGTCGCAGGGATATTGACTGAGATTGCATGGAATATGACAGTAGTTTTTGGTAGCATGGTCATTTTCACTATATTGATTCTACCAATCCACAAGCACAAGAGGGCTTTGCATCTCCTTGTGTCTTTCTCAATCTTCCTTCAAAGATTTAACATTTTCATTGAATAGGCACTTAACGTCTTTGTTTAGTTTTATACCTAGATGTTTTAGTCTATTGTGAAAGGGAGTATTTCCTGAATACTTTCTCTGACTGCTCATTTTTGATATGTAGAAAGGCTACCGAGTTTATAGATTGATTTTGTAACTTGCCACTTTGCTGTATTGATCATTTCTAGAAGTTTGTGGTGGATGTTTTGGGGATCATGTATGTATGTATATTATCATATCATCTTCAAATAAGGATAAATTGAGCTCTTTTCCAATTAGTACCTCTTTGATTTGCTTCTATTATCTTATTTCTCTAGCTAGAGTTTAAAAAATGAAGCTGATATAAGTGAATGAACAGTAGGTGGAGGGTGTGGGGACACATAGCTCCCATGCAGAACATTTACACATATTCTACACACACATACACACACATACACACACACACACACACACACACACACACACAGAGTCATTTCCTTCCTATGAAGACAGTATAGAAAGGAGGGAAAAGCAATAACACTACTGTAGAAGATTCTACTAAGCTGTACTCAGCCACGTAATGAAAACCAAAGATGAGTAACATGTCATGTTCAGAGCAGGGACTCCTGACATGATGTGATGAAATGGTATTTTACTTTGATCAGCTGTCTCCAACACCTATGACCTCCATATAAGCAGAAGAAAAACATTAGGCAAATTAAATTAGAGAAACATTCTATATAATTAGTACCTCTGAAAATGATCAGCCTCAAAGGAAACTAATCAGAAGAAGTAAAGAAGGTCACTGCATTGCATTCTGATCAAGGGAATAATCCACCAAGAAGAAATTTCATATACATATATATATATATATATATATATATCACAAAAATTCATAAAATGAATACTACTAGACATAAAAGCTCAGATTTTCCCCAACACAGTAATAGTAGGTGACTTCAATACCGCCCTTTCACCAATAGACAGGTCATCCAGATAAAAAATATAAACAGAACCAGGGGCTGGAGAGATGGCCTAGCGGTTAAGAGCTTTTGCAGAGGACCCGGGTTCGATCCCCAGCACCCACATGGCGGCTGAGAACCGTCTGAAACTCCAATTCCAGGAGAACTCCAGTTCCAGGGGAATCTGACACCCTCTTCTGACCTCCGCGGCATTGCACGACACGGGTGCACAAACTTGCATGCAGACAGTACATTCATACACATATGGAAATAAATAAAATTAATTAAAAAATTAAAAAATATATAAACAGAACCAACAGAGTTAAATAGCATCATGGATCAATTGGACATAAGAGATATATACAGAATATTCCACTCAAACACTATAGAATACATATTCTCATCAGTACCCCATGAAAATTTCTCCAAAAGGGACCATATATGGGTAAAAAAAAAACAAATACAAGAAAATTTATAAATTCCTTGGATTCTGACAATAATGAAATAAAACTTGAAATCAATAGCAAAAATACATCTAAAATACAAAAATCATAGGGATTCAAGAAAACACTATTGAATAATTGAAGAAAATCAAGAAAGAGAAAAAATCTTAGAATTGAATGAAAATGAAAACAAAACATATCAAAACTTCTGTGACATAATGAAAGCAGTCTTACGAACAAAGTTTATAGCTCTCAGTGCCTACATTAAAATACAAGAACCCAAATAGCTTATAAATACACATGGTAGTTTGGTGAGAAATGCTTCCCATAGGCTTGAGTATTTGAACACTTGATACATGGGCACAGTTAGTGGTGTTAATTTGTGATGGTCATGGAATATTTAGGATGTGTTGCATTGCTAGAGGAAGAACATTACTATGAGCTGACATTTGAGAGTTTATAGCCTTGCCCCATATCATGTTCTTTCTCTGATTCAACTTTGTCATTCATGATGTGAGCTTTCAGTTTTTGGCTCCTACCACTAGGCATTCCCACCAAGATTTAATGTTATCCTTTGGATCCATAAGCCCAAAGGAATGTTTCCTATTGTAAGTGCCTTGGTTATGGTGTTTTCTCACAGCAACAGAAAAGTAATACAACATACCTGAAGAACTTAGAAGAACAAGAACACACCAGATGCAAAGTCAGTAGTTGGGAAGAAATCATTAAAACTGAAGAAGAAATTAATGAAATAGCAACAAAGAACACCAAAAATCACACCAAAGAATAAATTATTCAAAGGGTTGCTTCTTTGAAAAGATAAACAAGATTGACAAACCCTTAAATAAGCTAGTCACAATGAATAAAGAGAAGATAAAGAAGAATAAAATCAGAGAGAAAAAGGGAGACAACACAACTGATACAAAGAAATTCAGAAACTAGCAAGGGAATACTTTAAAAACCTAAATCCCACTAAATTGGAAAACTTAAAAGAAATAGATGAATTTCTAGATGCATCTAACCCACTAAAGTTAAGCCAAGATCAATAATTTAAGTAGACCTGTGACAAGGAAGAGTTTGAAGCAGGAATTTTAAAAAAATCTCCCAACTAAATAATCCCAGATCCAGATGGATTCACAGCAGAATTCTACCAGACCTTTAAAGAAATAAACTCAATGCTTGCCAAATCATCCAAAATAGAAAAAAGAACACTTTCAAACTCCTTTTTTGAAGTTAGTATTACTCTAATATCAAAACTGGATAAAAAACAAAACTTACGAGAACTATAGAGAAATATCCCTGTTGAACATTTTAAAAATTCTCATCAAAATACTTAGAAACTAAATATAGCAGCATATCCAAACATCATTCACCATGACCAAGTTGGATTTATTCCAGAGATGAAGAGGTGCTTCAGCATACACAAATGCACAAATGTATTGAATCATAAAATTCCCAGGGTCATGTGTGTGATATTTCCATATGAGTGGTGGGTCAGAGAAGCCCCAGTAGCTCCTAAACAATATGTTCTCTTGATGTTCCTCTTGCTTTCCCATGAGAACTAGATAAGACCCTGTGGCCGAAAATACCACACACTTTAGTTGGAAGATATAGAGACATCAATTTGAAAATTCACTCCCTGCTGGCTACCTTGTACAGCATGACAAGTTGCTACGTAAGCTGATTGGGGAGAAAAGTCACACTGGATCTACCCACTGTGTACATTTGTGAACAAGAATAGCAACTTGCAATGCATGATGTGCCCACTGGTGCAATAGTGGCCCAAGGATAATAGTAACCAAGGGCTTTCTTACTGGATTTTAGGCCAGCTCCACAGGAGGAACTCATACTGGTACTGTAAATCTGATTAAAGCCCATGGTGTTAGGACAGTCACAGACCCAAGATGGGGGATCTACTATGGGGGTTCTGTTAAATGATCATGGTAACAAATTACCCTGTATATATTTATGTTTATTACCCAACAGCTGTGCTTCTCTCCATCATAGAAAAGTTCCTGTGTCAAGTGTATAACAGTAAACAGTTAAACAAAAATGACAATACAACACAACAAAACCTGCAGGATATATTAAAGTAAATCCTAAGAGGGAAATTTATAGCCCTAAGTGCCCACATTAAAAAAAAAAAACAGAAAGAGAACAAATAAATGATCTGACACTGCAGCTAAAAACACTTAAGAGACAACAACAAATAAACTCTAAACCCAACAGACAGGAAGAAATAGCAAAAATCAGAGCAGAAATAAATGAAATAGAAACAAAGAAAACAATACCAAAAAAAAATCAACGAATCCAAGAGCTGGTTCCTTGAAAAGATAAACAAGATAGACAGACCTCTAGCCCAGTTAACCAAAAGAAAGAAAGAGCAACTCAAAATCAATAGCATTCATGATGAAATGGGAAACATCACAACAGGTAAAGATCCCAACAATCATATGAGAACACTTCAAAAACATATACTCTACTAAATTTGAAAACCTAAGAGAAATGGATGAATATCTGAAATCCTGGGATTCACCAAAGCTTAACCAAGAAGAGACTGACAGCTTAAACAGACCCATAATACTGTGGAAATTGAAGTACATCTTCAAAAAAAGACCCTCCAACTAAAGAAAGCCCAGACCCAGATGGTTTCACAGTAGAATTCTATAAAACATTTAAAGAGGTATTACAACCATTACTACTCAAACTTTTCAGGATACAAACAGAGGGAAATATCCCAAATTCCTTTTATGAAGCCAGCATCACTCTAACACCAAAACCAGGCAAAGACACAAGCAAGAAAGAAACTATAGACCCATATAATTAATGAACACAGGTGCAAAAATTCTCAACAAAAATACTTGCAAATTGCATACAGACCCACATCAGAAAGATCATCCATAGCCAGGCGTGGTGGCGCACGCCTTTAATCCTAGCACTTGGGAGGCAGATGCAGGCAGATCTTTGTGAGTTCAAGGCCAGCCTGGTCTACACAGCAAATTCCAGGACAGCTGGGGCTACAGGGAGACCCTGTCTCAAAAAGACCAAAAAAAAAAAAAAA